>CM062811.1:467299079-467899079 GCA_031772625.1 Pinus tabuliformis
TACACTTCTTTATGATGCCTATCATGTTGTAGCAGCGTTCCACATCATGCTGCTCCAACACAGTCATATCTTATCATTTGCTGCATAGTTCACTATTAAGAGGATTCTCTATATGCTGCACTGGAATTCATTCTAATACTAGGTGGGCAGCCTTCATGTTAAGACAGTCCTTCCCTATCCTCACATAGCAACATCAAACTTGCTGCTCAAACTTTGTTTGCCTGTCACTGTTAGTGGTTGTCTGATTAGGGCATATGGCTATAGCCTTCAATTCTCCAACAGACTTCCAAACAGCCTTTGAAGGATTGCAGCATCCCTTAATAGAACCCCTCCCTAGCTGCGTTGCTGCCTTAGGGCATATGACAGCCCTTTGCTGTGATGATACCTGCAGTTAGGGCACAATTTGCATCAGCTGTAACCCTTCCTTAGATCTGTGGCTAGGGCACATTTAAGGCCTCCTTATGACAGCATATTAGGGTAGGTTAGGGCAGCGTATAGGAGCAGGTTAGGGCAGCGTATAGGATCAGGTTTGGGCTGTGAAGGAGCCTCTTTACTGCGACCAGATCTCCTCTCTTGGACTGCAGCTAGACCACCCTCTGCGGCTAGGGCATCATCCTCTAGGACTGCGTTTTTCCCTTAGAGATTCTTTTTTCCACTAAAACCCAAAGCAAGTGAGAAGAAGAAATCTCAAGAGAGTTGTGTTTAAATGACTTGCAAAGCACTTGTATTTATACTAAAACGTGGAGCACAAGTGGGGGCAGTTTAGTTGCTGGCCGACCTTGACAAATTGTCCCATAACACAAATAAATTCATATCTCCATGAATACTTATCGGAATTGGATGATCTTTAGATCAATCCTACACCTCTCAATGAGAGGAGTCCAAGAAAAATATCAGCTGCCATAAATAAGATGACCCACATGGAGTTTGTCACTAGTTGCCAATTTTAACACACTACAACAGTTCTAAACGAAACTTTCACACTTCAGGTTTAATGACAACATAACCAGGCCAAAACTTGGTTCTGCAATTTCAGTTCCTTCAACGAATCAACAACCTTTTTGTTTGTCTCACTGGCCTCTCCACAACCCTGAGGGAATTCCATATGAGCTGGCTACAACCTGAGCCTTCTCGGCCTCTCTCACTGACCTATTGAGGCCTTTCGGCCCACTTGCAATCAAACTGAGGTCTTTTCGGCCCCCTTGTTACAGTGTTTTAGGGCTTCAGCCCTGTTCTCTTAACGCAGAAATCCTCAAACCAAACTCAAAACAGAAGCCTTTCATATTGATCTTAATGCCCTTCTTTCTAGGGAGCTCTTGAGGTTTCTTGGTCCCTCCTTCTAGGCCTGTAGCCTACCACAGTCTCCTTCTCTGCCTGCTGCCTCTATCTAAGTGCCTCAGCCATGCTTCTTAAGAACTCAGCTGGACCTCTCAAGATCTTGGCCCTGCCTTTACATCAACTTGAGGTTACAAGGCCTCCTAGGGCTCAAGCAAATCTTGGCCCTCTTCCTCTTAGATACCCTTGTCAATCATAGAAATGAGGTCATAATCACTTCCTTTCTGTAGTAAGATGAAGCACTTAGACTTCCATATAAACGCTGATGGCAATGAGCTATTCTACTAGGGATTGAGAGTTTCTTCGAGTCTCTGCTCGTTTCATCTTTTTCTTTAACCTTGCTTATATTCACTTAGGGCTGCTCTCTAACAAACTTAACTCTGAAACCATGTTGATTTTTCAAGGATAAATTTGATCTTCTAATCTGATAATTACTTCTAATGATATCTTAATCAAGTTGCTTGTGTCACATGTATCATTAGGCAATTATACATAGAGAATCTCAAGAGTAATGCAATATTGACAGAGACATAAAGAGACAGTAGGATCATAAAGAGACAGCCAAGCACGAAAAAGAGAGACACAAATTTTTCACCAGGGAAACCTGACCTCGGGAGAAAACCCAGCGATCTTTTCTGGGAGAAATTTTTCAATTCAACAAAAGGTACAATCTGATTTTCCAGTCAAAACAGGTGAAACTGACCACAGAAACAAATAAGTCAAACCTGGTCAAACAGACCAAATTTCATCCTTGTTGCTGCTGCCCTGAAATTTGGTCAACAGGGCTGAATTTTGGCCCCCTGTAGCTGCCTCAAGAATTTGGTCAACTATAGTCAAACTGATTAGAATCATGCCCATAAAATTTGGTCAAACAGTCAACTGTTGCGACCACACGTGTGAGAGAATGCTGGTCAACATTGGTCAAATACTTATACAAATTCTACTGCCATAGAAATGTCATCTTCCTTGGGAAACTCGGCCTCTTCTTTAGTCCTCGCACGTGTGAGATAGAAAGAACGAGCGAGGGCATTTTGGTCTCCAAGTGATGAGGTCGAGTGCCTTTATGTAGTGATCTAAGGTGCCCCAAGTGGTGTGTCTTTATGGTTGGGCTGACCTGATCTTGTAAGGCCAACTTGAGCATTTTGGAGGCAAATTAAATTAAAAAATGTTAATATTAAATTTCTTCCTTTTAATTTCTTTTGAGGGCCGACTAGAGTAGCTGGGAATACAGACTGCAGCTACCCCAAAAATCAACACTAGAGAGCTAAAGTTGACAGCCTAACAGAATTCTACCACAAAGATGCAATCATCTTTCTGCTAAGTGGTCAATAGACCACTAATGAAATCCATAGAGATGGAATCCGAAGGCTTGGAGGAAACCATGAGATTAGAAAAACCAGGCTTCCTGTTGCCAGGTTTTCTATCATTGCAATATTAACATCTCTAGATATAATCTTCCATTTGTTCTTGGAAAGTAGTTCCAAAAGAAGTATCTCTACAAGGGTAAAAAGCACACCAAAATGTCCTGCCCTGGGCTGAAAAGTGGCCCTGCCTAGTAAGAAGAAGATGATTTTATCTAACTAGAAGACATTGTTGATTCAACATGTAACGAAAACCATCTCTGATTATGTAGTGGAGGAAGGTGTTGAAAATGTAACTATGGTTGGTCTTCATAATTGCTATTGTATTTTGTCATCATGTATTTATTGTAAAATTGAAAAAGAAGAAAAAGAAAATTATTTTCAAGCATGGGTTTCATGCTCATTTTATTTATTTATTAGGTCAAAGCCTCCATTGTAGGCTTTTAGGGTTTCTCTTGAGTCATAAGAGTCATTGTCATATTTATTAGACCCTTCTTGGGCTTTTGTATCATGTAATTTTGAGTCAAAATAGTCATTTGTCACCTCCTCACCAAGTTGGCCCTACCTTGAAGAAGTCGGCCCAAATTGGGGCTATTCGACCCTATGGAAGCAGTATAAATAGAAGAAGAGCTCGACCTATTTGGCATCCATTCATCCACAAGTTCGATCTGCAGTACAAGAGCAAGAAAAAGGAGAGTGAAGTCAAGGATAAGGAAGAACAAATCAAGGAAAGACAAAAATCGAAGCTTTTGGTTCTCTCTCTCACACGTGCGAATTTTCTAGGGTTTCTGGGCAAGTTGCAGAGCCGAAATTTCTGCAGTAACAACAGCGCTGAAATTCTGAGTTGCAAGGGGCCTAAATTCCAGATTGATGCAGTTTTGAAGGATTTGACTATTGTTGACTGGAGCAAGATTTGTCTACTTGAAATAAGGGCTGATTTGGTGATTGGAGGAAGTCTGTCTTGGTCAAAAGGTCCTAGATTTTCTCACTTTGACTTGATTCTATTATTGAAGAAGAGTTGACTGGGTTTCCCCCTTGAAGCAGGGTTTTGCCCTGGCTAAGTACCTACATCTTGTGTCTCTTGTTCTTGTGATCTTCATGCATTTTTGATTTGGTAATTGATTGATGAAAGATAATATAATAAAGAAGTAAAAGAAGCCAACACATATCACAAGTAATTATCAAGAAAAGAGGAATCAAACCCTAATAACTACATCCATTGATTTCTTTACAGAAGGGGGTCTAAGTGACCAAAAGTTAACAAAGTGAGATAGATTATTTAAATGGTCGACCCCAAAAACCAAAATTGGACACAAAAACTAATTGACCAAAAATATGTAAATATTCAAATTTGATTTAAAAATATATATTCATGTACATCCATGCAAATCCAAACCATTAGACACAATTATGCAAAGCTTAGGGCTTTTTATTAGGGTTGTGGTCTATTTTCTTTCTTCTGACTTTTAGGTGAATTTAGTTCGCCTATTACTATTATATTGCATGGGGGTTATATAGCAGGGTTTCAAGGTTAGATTGCAACACCAGTTGGGTGATATGCTATGAAACCGAATTCATCCAAAACAGGCCATGTGTCCGAATCCCACGAATCCAACACGATTCGATGGGAATTCGAATCTAAAAATGGGAAACCACATGTCCTAACGAGACACCATCGAATCCCAGTCGTGTCCCGTTAGGACACATCGTGTCCCACGTTTGGGATTCGAATCCCAAAAAAGTGAGGGTTTATGAGGTTTATGAGGTTTATGAGGGTTTTTATGAGGTTTTTGAGGGTTTATGAGGTTTGTGAGGGTTTATGAGGGAGGGTTTATGAGGTTTGTGAGGGTTTATGAGAGTTGGAAGGTTTATGAGGGTTTATGAGGTTTGTGAGGGTTTATGCAGATATTTGAATTTTGTATGTACTATGCATGCTATAATGTTACTAACTTACTTTGTAAATAGTAAAACTAACATCTAGATGAAGATCTATGTTTGATAATCAATGAATTTGTATCATTAATGAGAATTTGTGTAAGAAATATCTAATTTTTTAATATTTATATGTATATATATTTATATATATTATATTTATATATTATATATATATATAAAAGTAATATATAACGAATCCTACGTGTCATGTTCCAGGGGTCAATGTGTCAAATCCGACACTCGAATCCCTGTATCCTACGAATCCCAAATCCCCGTGTTAGGTGACTTAGGTGATATGTGAGCTTATTTCAGAGCATTTTTAGCAGTGACCATACATTTACAGTCATCAAATGCTTGTTAGCAATTTCCAAGCCGCATATATTATACAAGCATGTACCTTTCCAGGCACCACCTTTATAGTTGAACAAGAAATCTCACAATTTCCTAGTAAATAACTATTACAGTAGTTGTTGTGGTGCTTTCAAGGGAGGTATCTTGTGAAAAATTATCAGTCAATGCCCTTGTCAACAGTTGTGATGGTGTACTTCATGATTTTCAGTATGTTGACAACTCCATGGTGGTGTTTTGGTTCGCAGAGTGTGTCAAATTGCCCCCTATATATTATTTAAATCATTGTCACCCTGTTGTACTCCACCGGCTATATGATGTAATTCGTTGGTGAGAAAGACATGTTTGGTTCATATGGGAGCATTCTAGAGAGTGTGGCATGCACTTTTAGTTATTGAGATTAACGGCCATGTTTTGCTAAGGTTTTATTGATTAATTAGTTAAAGTATATATGCTTTATTCCTAACATGGGAGCCTAAGAATTTGTGGTCGTGTATTTACTAAGAAAACAACATTCTATCATAACTTTGTTGATGTAGTTGGGGCACACAGGTGGAGAAGAAAATACATGATTTTATCATTATTTTGCTTGAGAGAAGGGGGTGCACCTGCTTGTAAACAGGTAGCAGCTTCCCTCACTCTTTTGTGGACACATGCATGCTCAAGTGGTTGACCATTTGACCATGTGATAGATGTTAGAAGATTGGACCAGCAATTTTGACTAGGCAAATGTGCTAAGTAGCTAAAAATAGCAAATTAATTAGCTGTTACAGCCATTTTGAGATAGCATGTGACAGTTGGCAGCCACCACTTATCTCTCTCTTGGATCAAAGGGGCACTTGGCAGCTTGACTTCATGAAATCTATTGTCTACTTTGCTCACACGTGCCAAGGAATATGTAATTTGCTATTATTAGTGAAGGTTGACCTCTAGAAAGAGAAGATGAGCTCCCTCATGGGTGATTTGACCCTCTTGGGTGACTGTTAGAAACTAATTGTTATGTCTATGCGGCACCACCATCAATATTTTAGTATTTTCTCTCTAGTAGTTGGAAAAATAATGTATTTTATTTCAAGGGGGTTTGGTTCTTCTTCTACTTAAAGAGACCCGCTCTCATTTGTAATGGTTGTTGAAAAAATGAGTACTTGAGCTCTTGATATACTTTGCATTTGTAATTTTTCTTGAGAGCAAGTTGGATGGTTTGATAAGGCATCCTAAAGAACGAGGATATATCTTCTTTGTAAGGTTATACATGTTGGTTATTTCTTCATCAATGGTGATTATGATGCAATAAAATCCAAGTAAAATATTGTTTCTATTTACAAAAATCTGCCATTTGAAGCGCTTATTGTTGATGTATTTCTTTCTATGTATGGTGAAAAACACACCTGATCATTTCTTGATAGATCCAAAACCTCATAGTCCATGATCTCGGCTAAATTAGCAAATACTTTTGATAAGAAATTTCTGGGCATCTTACAGAAGTAAGAGAGAAATAGACTTAACTTGCAAATTTCAGCCTAGGTCAACCTCATACTTCAGGAAAGCATTTCCCCTCAAGGTTCTATTAAGACCTTGTTACCACAAAATCTAGTAAGCCTTGGAGAGGGAAACCCTACAAGACAAGTAGTTAAACTAAGTGTTAACAATGGGACAATGGCCCACTATCACCACAGCCAAGGTCCCTTGCTCTTTACAGACTTTCACCAATGGAAGGAGTTCTAGTAAGTATGATCACTTGTGCAAGGTATTCTAGGCTTAAGGTATTAAGTGATGGGATAGAATCTCTCAAGAAAGGCTCAAATGTAAGGTACAAGGCTTCAAGAAGCGATTTGCTTTCTGCTCTAAAAGAGAGATGATGTGTTGATGAATGATCAAAATGAACAATCACATCATGTATATATACAAGTCGAATGGGTTGAATGTTGACCAAGGGGCAAAACCTTTTATGGTGGGGCCGACTTGTCCTTTTTGAACCTACATGATGCCCGAAAAATAAAATAAAATTTTAATTTTCACAATTCTTCTAGGCCAACTTAGGTGACCTCTTGGCATGTGAGAATACCTCTCGACGCTACACAAAAATCAACACTCCCTCTTAGCGAGGGAGGTATTCTCCTTGGCTGCAATAGATTTCCCCTTAGCTGAAATTTCTCCTTCATAAGAAAAGTTCATGAGCTTGCTATGTTGATGCATGTCTATAAATCACTCCATCCTAGAGTAGGCAATGTGACTCCTCACATGCATGTCTATAGATCACTCCATCCTGGAGTAGGCAATGTGACTCCTCACATGCACGTCTATAGATCACTCGATCCTAGAGTAGGCACTATGAGTATCCTAGGCCATTCACACTTGGCCAAATTAGCAAAGGCCCAGCCACGTCCTTCTAGCTTCTCAAGTGGATTTCATCTATCTCCTCTAGTCAAATCAGCATGACACAACCAAGTCCTTTTGGCTTCTCAGGAGAAGATTTGTCCTTGGACCATTCACCCCTGGCCAAATCAACATAGCCCAGACAAAGTCCTTTATGACTTCTTAGGTGAATTACATCAATCTCCTCTGGACAAATCAACATGACCCAACCAAAGTCCTTTATGGCTTCTCAAGAGAAGATTTGTCCAATCTGCAATTTCCCTAGGCCATTCACCCCTCGTAAAATGACCCAGGCAAGTCCTTTTGGCTTCTCAGGTGAATGTATTCATCCCCCCTGGTCAAATCAGCATGACCCAACCAAGTCCTTTTGGCATTTCAAGAGATGGTCTACCTGATCCTACAAAGATATCAATACTCCCTCTCAACGAGGGAGACATTCTGCATCATGCCAAACTTGTCTCTGAAGTATACAAACTTCGCTCTAGACAGAGGCTTGGTGAAAATATTTGTAATCTACTCGTTTGTGGATATGTACTAGAGTTTCATTGCTTCCATGTCTCTGATGAAGTGACCTGATCAAAGAGTCCTGCAAGAAGCTTCCAAAGCCACATTGCTTCACAAATTGCAACACTAGCTATGATATTCTCTGCCTTTGCTATATTGAGTGTGATAAAAGTCTGCTTCCTACTAAACCAAGATATCATAGTTGATCCCAAGCTAAAGCGGCACCTAGATGTGCTCTTTCTATCCTCTGCACTATTGGCCCAATCTGAATTTGCATACGTCTGCAGCATCGCTTTTCCACCTCAGACATCTCAAACCCTATCCAACTATACCATGCAGTGACCTCAACACATGCTTTTTTGCAACCCAATGTATCTACCTTAACTATATATTGCCTTAGGGTGTTCACTGCAAAGCAAATATCCAGCCTGGGGTTAACCAAGTACGTCAAGGATCCAATCAACTACCTGTACATTGTGGGATCCACCAAATCTAAATCTAAAGCGGAATCGCTCAGCTTCTTCATATTAGAAACCATAAGAGTACCCATGGACTCGCAATCCATCATACTGAGTCTTCTCAAAATTTGGATGATATACTTTCCCTGTCGAAGGAAGATCTCATTAGGTCTCTGCCACACCTCCAATCCCAAGAAATAATGCATTAGGCCAAGATCCTTCATCTCAAATTTTGAGGTTAACTCCTAACAATGAAGTAGGTCTTCCTGTGATAATCCTGGTTGCTCCCTCTATGACGGAAGCAAATCCTACTTCCATTGTTTCTCCCTTTGTCATGTAAGCAAGTCCTTCTGCCATTGTTGCTCTCTTTATCACATAAGCAAGTCTTGTTCTCTGACATGGTCCCTTCAGAGAAGGCATATTGCTTCCTAGAGACCTTCTGTCTCTGAGCATTTTGAAAATCTCAATCCATGATATAAATCTAAAAATTACTTATCTTTTAACGAGAAATTATCATCTCCCTCTTAAACCAGTCTTCAAGAGTTAGTACAGTCCATTATCTATGTAACAATGTTGCCTTCAATGATTCCATCAACCTCGTTGGTAACTAGGCCTAATTGAGGCTATCCCATCTAGGGTTACATTTAAATTTGTTACAAGTGCTATAGCAACTTCTCATTGATCATGCTAAGGTTTCAAAACTATAAAACTCAAGCCTTTATCTTATTCCAGGGTTTCTTCTAAACCCTAACCTCATGATATCCATCAAACCCTAATAACCAAATTGCATAGGCTTTCCTTCAAATGATAGTATTCTTTTAAGTCTCCTACATCTTCTCTTGCTCTCATCAATGGTGTCTTAACAGGGGTGATCTCGTTGACTTTTCTTCAACCCAACCCTGATACCATGTTAATTTTTCCTAGGACTATATTGTTATTTGTTTTAGATAATTGCATTTCATCATTTACACATTGAATTCACCCCACAACATTATAACATTATTCAACAACATATGCAATCATGTAGAAAGAACAATATAATCAATAATGCAGCGGAACATAAAGGAACAATAGAAGAAAAGAATTTATGCATAGAGACACTAGGATTGGTCGGAGACCAGGGCAAAATCCCACAACGGGGAAAACCCTTCATGTAGGACATTTGCCTTGAGGTGACATGACAGTATGGGCATAGTAGCTTTCAGTGATTAATATTGGTATTCAGTAATTGATTATGTATTGACATCATTGCCATTGGCACAATGGTTGAAGTGTAAATTGTTATGACTCAATATGAAGTGATTTTTATTGCAAAAGTCTCACAATGAATGGATCTATACGACTTATCCTTGATGTATAATGATAGAAATAATTCATATTATGGTTATATGGATGGCCTAATGAAGTTTGATATTGCTTAATAACAGTTGTTGACATGACAATAGATAAGGTTGTAAACTGATATTTGGGTGTGAGCTCTGCCTAGCTCCTGGATTGAAGAGTTTGACAATGATACTGGCAAGAACTTTTATAGCTTTGATATCAGTTTTATCGAATTGATCGCTTCTTTGATGGAGCACTTTATTAGATGGATCACACATGCCACATACACCCTCATCTCTCTTGCTTAACATCCCATGTGTGTGGATGATGTCACCCTCTTGGATAGCAAGTTTTGGTTTGGAGAGGATTTGCTTCATGATTATGGGCTTAGTTAGAGAGATGTCTTGGTCTTGGGAATCTTTTTGACCTCATCCACACATTTGGAGAGCTCATGGCCTCTTTTGCAGAGGATGTTAACCCACATGCCATTAAGGGTACATACAAAAACTTTTGCAACATTTATTTGCACTATTTTAAGCCCAAGGTCAAAGTTGTTAATTTGGCAGCTCAAGGACAAATTCCCTCCTTTGGACAATCTTCCTCATCAAGGAAGACCCCTCCTACCTCTTGGAAGAATTTAATTTGGTTAAGGAAAATTATATTTTTAATATGGAAACCCACGTGCACAAAAGGACAGGTCGGCCCTAAGAAGAATCTGGACACCCTTGGATGGCTATAAATACAAATCAAGTGACCCTCATTTGGAGATCATCAATCATTCTTCTTTCATTGCTTTGGCTCGCACCGGTCAGAGGTTGGTTCGTGGAAGTTGGTTCACACAAGTCCGAAATTGCAGAGTCTGAAGCTCACACGTGTTATCTAGGGTTTTGATTTGCAACCACGGGGTTGCCGCAGGGAATTTTCGATTGCAACGGCAAACACACAGGCTTATCTATGCTGTTGGAGGGTTTCAACCGCACGCACGTACACTCTCTCCATGCGGCTGGAAACTAGGGTTTTATTTCATCAATTGAACGCAGGATTTCGCAGTTGACCTCAAATATTGATAGTTGACTGCAAGCCTTTAAATTAGGGTTTTGATTATTAGCATTGTTGGGTTCATCTATTTAGTTGATTTTGATGGATAGTTTTGTGGTTGAAGATATGGATCATTGTACTTTCTCTTTGTTGAAGCATTCAATGACAATCTAATAAGAAGAAGAATTTGAAAGGGTTTTCCCCTTGTGGGGTTTTTCCCTGATCTCCAACCAATCCTGATGTCTCTATGTGTAAATATTTTTCTTCTATTGTTCCTTTATGTTCCGCTACATTGTTGATGATATTGTTATTTCTACATAATTGCATGTCATTGAATAATGTTATAATGTCTGTGGGGTGAACTCAATGTGTAAATGAAGAAATGCAATTATCTAAAGCAAAGAACAATATAGCCCTAAGAAAAATTAACAAGAAAGAAAAAGAAAATTTATTGTAAAAGAAATTGACTTATTAAAGCATGGGTTTCATGCTTGGGTCAATGATTTTTAGGTCGAAGCCTCCATTGTAGGTTTCTAAGGTTTATTTCCAGAGTCCTTGTTTGTGTCATCATGTAAAATACCCTTCTTGGGCTTTATCTATTAAGAAAGAAAATTATTTTCATGTAAATTAGGTCATTTAGGCCTCCTCCAACAAATTGGCCTCAAAGAAGCACAGGTCAGCCTGATCAAGGAAATTCACCTCACAGATTCACTATATATTGGCAATTATTCGACCTCATTTGAAACACATCCTCATCAAGTTCGATCTATAGTAGTTGGAGGCAGAAAAGAAGAGTGAAATTCCCAAGAAGAAGAAAACCCTAGCGAAGGAGAAGTAGACATATGTCAAGCAAGAAGAAGTTGTTTTTCTCACTCTTTGACTCACACGTGCGAAATTAGAAGCCATTGGGGAGGCCGAAATTTCAGATCTGCAGTAAGGCTGAAATTCGTGAAGTTGGGGGCTGAAAATTATGTGTTATTGTTGGGTTGAAGCTGGGAGGAGAGAAGAGACTACTGAAGTTTGCAGAATCATCTTAGAAGGCTAACTTGGTGGAGGAGGAAGGTCTTTTGGTCAGGTCTAAGGTCTTGGTTTGTCTCAATTTGATTTGAATCTATTAGTGGAAGAGTTTCACTGGGTTTTCCCCTATAGAGGGTTTTTAGCCTTGGCTAAGTGCCTATATCTGGTGTCATTGATCTTCATGTTTTGATTTGATGATTAGTTGATGAAAAGAAGAAAATAAAGAAAGGTAATAAGACTACAAAAATATCACTAGTAATTATCAACATAAGAGAATCTTTCTGCCTTTTTGATTTTCTAACATGATTTCAAAGCCAAGGTGAAGGAGGAAAGAAAAAGGCAGCTTGAAGATCAGTGAAAGAAGGGTTAAGAAGGAAGGAACAAAAGAATATCATTAAGCAAAGGATCATATCCATAGTTTTAAAAATCGGTCGGTCTGAACCGGAAACCAGTCAAACTAGTCGTTCATTGACCAAACCAACCAAACCGGCCAAAAAACCTAGTCAATAGCCTCATTCGCCCTTATTTTAGATAAATTGGGCATAAACCGGCTGGTTCCGTCATAAACCAGCCAGTTGATTGCCAGGTTGGTCGCGGACCCACCAGAGGCATTCTTGGAGGTTTGTGAGGTGGTTTGGAGGGAAAATAAGGGTTGTTTCCCTCCAAAAACAACCCCTCCAAGCCAAAAATCTATTGAAGAAGGGGGTATTAAAAGTTCAAGCAACACTTGGTTGGGATAGGAGGCCATATAAATCCATGTGGAGCACCAAATGAAGTAATAGGGCTATTAGGGCAGAATACCTTCAGAAGTTTGAGATTCAAATCACTGAACCAACAAAGAAGTTTGTGAGTCAAGCAGTTGCAAAGTTTAGGAGTCGAGACTCAACCAACTGAGTTTGATCATGATGAGAAGTTTCAACTTTCAAGTGATAATGTTGATCACTAATATCATATATGTAGACTTGTAGTAGGCCAATGGCCCCATAGCTTGTAGGCTTTGTTTTTGGACTCTAAAGGCCATTTAGAGCCTCATTGATTATATATTTTGTTGCTGATTTGTATTGCACTTGCTGCCATTTTGATATATTCGCCTTTCCATGGTATATATGAGCAAACTTTGCATATTCTGTGTCTACTGGTTTGGAATCATGGTTTTAAATCTTAAAAATAGTTTTTTTTCATTAAAAATTAATTATTTCGTGTGTTTTTTTAAACTAGTTCATTGAGATCTAACCAGTCCTGGTTTGACCGGTTCCAGTTTGAAACCTAGTTGATTAAGTGTACCGGGTCGGTCACTGATTTCGGTTTTTAAAACTATGATCCATATCCATATCAAGTAAAGGAGATATTATAAAGTCTATGGCAACATCAATGAAGACAGAAAATAAACTAGAAGGAGCCTCCCAACTACAGGGCATGGAAGAAGAGGATGGATCTTATTCTTACTAAGCATAAAGTTTTGGATTTTGCTCAAGGAAAAATTTTGAAACCTACAGATGATGCAGAAAAGGAAAAGTACAGAGAAACTGACATCTTAGCCATGAATCTAATAGTAGATGGAGTGAAGGATAATCTAATCCCATACACATCCAATATAGATTTTACACAAGAAATGAACTCTAGAATAAGAGATGAACTCCAAGTTAGTAATGAAGTTGTAACAGAGAAAGAACTCGTGATTGTTGCACTACTAGGTCTACCAAAATCTTAGAGCTCTTTTGCATCAGGAATTAGAAGTTGGAAAGATGCACCAACCTTTGAACAAATGTGGAATGCATGCAGTGAAGAAGAACCCTGCATCTCATTAGTAAGTGACAAAAAGGAAATGAAGATAACAATACTTCAAATGCTTACTATGCCCATCACAAGGAGTATACAAGAAGTTAAGGACCAAAGAAAATGGTTGATCTATCAAAGATTGAATGCTACAAATGTCATAAGATGGGACACTACAAAAGTCAATGTCCTGAAAATCCAAGAAATAAGAAAAGAGAAAGAGAACATGCAAATATTGTCAATGAAGCTCCACCTAAAAAAAACAAGACTAAAGAATTCGAAGTCAAAGACTTATTTGCTAAAGCAATGTAGTGAACATCACGATAGGGATTAAATCGGTGAGGGTCCAAAATCGGAAAAAATCGGTAAAAGTCGGCAAATACAAAAATATTCATTTTTTTCAATTTTTTTAATATCTAAACCATCCACAACATAAATAAATGCATTGACATATAAATATGAAAAGAGAACTGATATATAAGATGTGTAATATCATGTCTAGTGCTACATCACACATAGCAGTGAATCATGTCCTGAATACTAAGTTTTGAGTCCCAACTCAGCATCAAAATATCAACAAAAAATATAATAATGTATCTCATATCATGAGTCATAACGTCATATACAATGAAATGAACCAAATAACTAATACTACTGATTTCCTCTACCCCTCTTGCGAGAAAATGTAACAGCTTTCCCTCTAGATGAAGAAGGCGATGGGACTGGCAGTGAACTCTGTTGTGCTTTAGAAGCTGAAGAACTAGGAGCAATAGGAGGTAGACCACGTCCTCTACTAGTGACAAGGGTAGGTGATGTCACCTCCTCCACCTATTACTCCTCCTCCTCCTCCTCTTCCTCCTCTACCCCCTCCACTACCTCCTGCTCTAACCAATCAGGAGCCGACTCCACAATAGGCCTCTCGGCTTCAACCCTCCATGCAACAGTAGTGTCAATCCCATCCAATGAGATGGCCTCCACATCAGGTGTCCTCTCAAGTTGCCTCACCCACAATCGAAGATTGTAGTAGATGTAAACCATGTCATTAAGTCAAAGGGACTCCAACCTATACAAGGGTCATAAATTAATAAATTATAAATAATAAATTAATAATTAAAAAAAAATAAAAAATAAAATAAAATAATTATTTAATGAATTCAAAAAATTAATTGGAAATTTGGAATATTTTAACTTGTAGCGCTTCTTGGTGTATACTTTTTCAAATACACTACAGTTACACTTGCATCCCGAGGAGTTACATGTTTGGCTAAGCACTCGAATGGAAAGCCTTTAGAGGTTGGGTGCTCTGCCACCATAGATTCTCCACCATGCATCTACAACAAATAAGATAAACATAAGAAAAAAATGAAATTTGAAAGTTGAAGCAAAGTATGAATTTGAAGAGACAATGAAATTTGAAACAAACTAAAGCTTACGTGGCATTTTAGTCTTCCTATCCACAATAGCCATGTCAAAGCCAAATGTGCCACCTGCCATCCTATATATCTCCATTTCTTTGGAAATTTTAGCACGTTCTATTGGAGATGGCACCATCCTCTAAACCCAAGTGAAGAATCCATCATGACCTCAGCATCAAATAAGAAACCACAAGAGTAAGAAAATGCGGAGTTCAGGTAGATCCTTGCAGCGCACAACGTGAATGGAACGATGGAGTGTATTGTTCCATCACTCATCAATCACTTCCCATAGGAGCTGTTGTTTTTCAAACCCCTCATCCCCCTTATCATCATAGTAGCTTTGAATGGATTCTTTGGCCCTATCTATGGCCTCATACAAGTAGACCAATGCGGTCTTGTCTCCATCAACTAATCGAAGAACCTTACCGAAAGGTTCAATAATGCTACACACCTCATGCATTCACGCCCAGAAGCTTTCCTGGTATGAAACTAACCTACATATGGCCTCTCCCTCTGGTTTGTGGCTATATGACAGAGCACAACACTCCTCTAAAAGAAACATTCTCTTCACATCCCACATAGAATTCAAGAGGGATTGAAGAAATATGAAACTGGTGGCAAATCGTGTAATGGCAGAGCAAACCAACTCCTTGTTGTTAGTGAATGTTCTCATCAAATGAAGCACAGATGCATGATTATATATAAGTTTTGTAATGTTTTTTGATGATTCAACAATATCATTGACAAAATGAATTTTTCCTATGTCCTCCAGCATCAAATCCATGCAGTGTGCAGCACAAGGTGTTCAAAATAAGTTAGGATGCCTCTCCATAAGCATCTTTCCAGCAGCAACATAATTTGCAGCATTGTCCGTTATGACTTGGACAACATGTTGTAGACCCACCTCCTCAATGAACACATCCAATAAATCACATAATAACTGTGCATCTTTGATATGTGTAGATGCATCAACAGATTTCATAAACATTGTCCCCTTGGGACAATTAACCAAGAAGTTAATAAGGCTTCTACCCTTTTGATCGGTCCAACCATCTAACATTACAATGCATCCTGTGTGTGCCCATGATTCTCTAAACTCCTCCAATCTCTTAGTGTAGTCAACCTTTTCATTTTGAAAAATGCGCACTCTAAAGTCATCATATGAAGGGACTTTGTACCCTAGGCCAACAATAGCAATAGCATCAATCGCGCGCTAGAAAAATAAATTGTTCTTGGCAACGTTGAAAGGAATATCACTCCAAAGAAGAAACTTGCCCAACAAATTGTCAACTTCTTCCTTCTCCCTTTTTTTAATCACTGACGAGATAGATGGTTGTCCACTAGGTGTGGTTCTAAGAACAAAAAATGATGAGGTAACTACAGGGTTGGGTGTAGATGTTGATGGTGAAGTAGAACCAGTACCTCTCACAGTCACCTCCCAATCTTGACACTCTACTCCCTGTTATTTGACTCTTCAGAGCTGCCTTGGACAATTTGGTTATCTCTCTTTCTTCCAATGATTTGAGGGCTCTTCAGATGATTTCTGGATTTGTATTTGAGCAAGGCCCTACCTCATGTCTAGGAACTTGTGCAAGGTGATACTTCAATCTGTATACCCCCTTGTCATATGATGTCCACATAACTTGCAAGTCAAATTTGAACTGTCAAACCCTCCATCAGGTTCACCAAATTCCCATAGAGGGTCTAATTTCATTGGCATGTTTGTAACTTTGTTGAATCATGAGTTTTGATGTAAGATTGAAGTTTGATGTTTGAACCTAGGGCACAAAAAAAATTGCAAGTTAAACAAATGAAATTCAAATTTACATATAACATTTTGAATTTTTTACAACAACAAAAAACCCTCCACTCAATGCAACAATAATCGCAAAATATACACATTCAAACCCAAGCAAAAATGATGGAAAAAAAACTAGTGCACAAGAAGAAATTAAACAAATAAAATTAACAATCAAGATTTTGCATTTTTGACCAAAAAAACCCTCTCCACTAAATGCAACAAAAATGACAAAAAAACACACTCAAATCCAAACAAAAATCATGGAAAATAGATGGGTGATAGAAATCCAAGGAAAAACGAGAAAAAAACAAATAAATTGACCAAATTTGATGCCCATACTTGAAAACCACGATCTGCTAAAGAAACTTGGTCCAAACTTGAATTTTTTTTGCTTGGAATGCTAAATTCCTTCACTTTTCTCCCCGCTTGCCCTTGTAGATGAGTTATCCTCCTCCTTAGCTCTCACTCTTGCCCTTTGTCTGCAAAATGAACCCAAAAAAAACCAAAAAAAATCTTTAAAAACTCGTTGTTGCCACACCCGATGATTATTACTGCTCAACTCGCGATTTTTTCACGATTTTTTCAACTTAAAAAAATCGCCAATATTATCGACCGATAAAATCGTTCACTTGAAAAAAAGCGCGATTTTGTTCAAAAAATCATGATAACATCACGATGTTCGCAACATCGTGCTAAAGCCTCTTAGGGATACTAGCCCTTGCATATCATTCTACTTTGAGTTTTGTAATGTTTTTCTTTTATGTTCTGATTTCTAGAGTTCATAGATCTAATATATATTTTTAGAACTTTTGATTGCTCTGTATCCCTCAAAAACACTAAATTAAGAGGGAGCCTTCACCCTTTTACTAAAAGATAAGTATATTGTTCTTTGGTTCATCTTTCATGTTTGGATTCCTCCTCACATCGAGATTTGTTTGTATTGCATACTCATAATTCGTTTTTTTATATTCTCCTTGGTAGGAAAGCCTATAGACTACACAAAGGTTGTGGAGGAGACTTCAAAGGAAAGACTTGAATCATGAAAGGAACTTTGTTACAAAGGAAGCCCCTTCAAAGAAAAATAATGTCCTACAAGGTTTGTTAAAGAACAAAGGTATGTCTTAGAGTGCAAGACTTGTTGCAAGATTCTCTTCATACAAAAAGGTATGATCATTCTCATTTGAAATTTGCTTTATATTACTAACATTTTTATGTCTAGGGATTTGAGTCATAAAGATTCTTGTTAGGGTGATTAATCATTAGATTGAATCTACCTTTGTTATATTGTCTCTTGTCATTTGATCATTTTTGTGAAACCCTAACATTTAGGGTTCACTGTAAAACCCTAGCCTCTTGATGCTAAGGGTATGTCAATGTTAATAATGAAACCCTAGGGGTTGTTGATAAAATCTAGAACATATAATGAAATCCTATTCTTTTGAAGTTTAATGTCATAAAAACCCTAGTCGTTTAGGGTTTGCGGTTAATGTCTAGCATAAATAACGAAACCCTAGATTTTTAGAAATTGATGATTGAGGGTTTATGAACAAAACCCTTGTAATAACTAAAGTAAAGTCCTAGGAATGAAAACCTAGGTGTATATTCTTCCATATGATCGAAACCCTAGCCTGGTCAAAATTGTTATCTAATTTTGGAGTTTGATGTTTGCATCTAGGGTTTACAACAAAATCGTATAAAGAAGGAAATAACAATGAATCCTAGATATGAAATGCTAGTATGCTAATTTGATTGTTGATATACATAATTTGGCTTTATTGATGAAATCTAGGGTTTGCAACAAACCCTAGTACAGTTTGACATGTAATTCTAAGAGCATATTGTTGAAACCTTATGATTAGATTGATATTTTGATTGAGTTGTTGATATCTAAGGCTTTATGTCTCGAAGATGGAGTCTAGGGTTTATGACAAAACCCTAGCAAGATGTTGAAGTCTAGTATATAAAATATGTGACCCTTGCTAATTATGAACCTAACTAGGTTTAGGTATTTGATGTCTAAAGCTTGAATGTTTTGATGCTTCCATTGTAATGACATGATTTTGATATAGTTGACTTCATGCTTTTGTATATTTGTATTTGGTTGTACTTGCTATTAAAGTTTTGTAGGTACATAATCTTCAAAATGTTGAAGATGTTCATAATTGAAGATGATAATAATGATGAGCATGATGAAGGAAGCTACAAGAATGATGATGATCAAGATGACCTTGATGCCATGAGAAATAAATAAAGCCTTGAAAGATTGAAGTCTCTCCAATGTTATAAAAGAAGGAGGTTGTTGAGTTGAAGCTTGGATAAAAGAAAGGGTATATCTCCCCAGTTAAGAGGGACGGCATAATATGACAGTCGTAGTAAATACCTTGAAGAAAGAATAAAACCAAAGAATGATTTACAAACAAGAGACTTGAGACGTACTAAGGTTGTATTTAGTGCTACTGAAGAAGTGAAAGAAGTAGAAAGCTTCCCACAAGTTGTATTTGGATAACTTGATGATATAAGTAGCATCAGAATTATTAAGGCCCTAAAGGTTTGTCTTTACTTGTATATGTATTTGAAGATTTATCACTGATTGGGTTGTGATTGTGCAAGATCTCTCTGTAAAAAGTTGAACGTTTCATGCATGCTTAGATTGGTGGATATATATCTGATTTACTTTATTAGAAGAGATAAAACATCTTGGGGCGACAAGATGCTTGGGAGGAAATCTGGCCGGCTTATGTGCTAATGTCTAGATCTCGAAGTAGGGACAGTGGCACTGATCCTGAAGCTCCAAACTTGGATACGCACCTAGATCCCTGGGTTGGTGTTACAGCTTAAAAGTCCTATGGTACCTAAAAGGGCTAAAGCTTGATTACACCTTAGTCCCACCCGATTAGAGTACCCTGGTCAGGTATATAATCTATAGCACTTCGTGTTGTGACTCTTCATAGAGCATATCATTTTGAGATCTTCCATGTACCTCTGTATATATGCAAATATGAATACCTCCCTAATTAAGAGAGAGTGTTGAAGAATGTAACTAATGTTGGTCTTTATAATTGTATTTGAGTCATAATGTAATGTATTTGTCAAAAGAAAGAAAAAGAAATTTTATTGTAAAAGAAATTGACTTATTAAAGCATGGGTTGACTAATTAGAAAGTTTCATGCTTGGGTCACTGATTTTTAGGTCAAAGCCTCCATTGTAGGCTTCTAGGGTTTATGTCAAGAGTCTTTGTCCTTGCCATCTTGTAAAAGACCCTTATTGGGCTTTATCTATCAAGAAATAAATTTATTTTGATGTAAATTAGGTCATTTAGGCCTCCTCCAACAAGTCTGCCTCAAAGAAGGACAAGCCGACCTCATCAAGGGAATTTGACCTCACAGATTCACTATATATTGGCAGTTATTCGACCTCATTTGAAGCGCATCCTCATCAAGTTCGATCTACAACCGTTGGAGGCAGAAAAGAAGAGTGAAATTTCCAAGAAGAAGAAGAAAACCCTAGCGAAGGAAAAGGAGACATTTTTCAAGCAAGAAGTTGTTTTTCTCTCTCTTTGACTCACATGTGTGAAAATTTTAAACTGCTGAGGAGGCTAAATTTTCAGATCTACAGTGGAACTAAAATTTTGGAAGTCGGGGGCCGAAAATTCTGTGTTGTTGGTGGTTTGAAGCTAGGAGGCAAGAAGAGACTACTGAAGTTTGCAGAATCATCTTGGAAAGTTGACTTGGTGGAGGAGGAAGGTCTTTTGGTCAAGTCTAAGGTCTTGGTTTGTCTCAATTTGTTTTGAATCTATTAGTGGAAGTGTTTCACTGGGTTTTCCCCTATAGAGGGGTTTTAACCCTAACTGAGTGCCTATATCTGGTGTAGTTCATCTTCATGTTTTGATTTGATGATTGCTTGATGAAAAGAAGACAAAAGAAGTGTTGAGAAATCTAGGGGCAGCTAGATTAGGTGATTTCTCTTGCTTTGATAACTGCTTATGATGTATTTTTAACTTAACTTGATTAGCTGCTTCTTTCACTTGATTATTATTATGTTTTTATTATCAAACAGCTACCCAACAATGAAAGAACAATGAGACAAGAGGACACAAGATATAAGCTATCATACAGGGGAAAAACCTCTCCTCTTGAGAGAAAAACCCGCAAGGAGTCTTCTCTTCTTATGGAACTTCAAATGACGAATTCCAAGACCTATGACCCTTAACCAAGACCCCTCCAAGACCAAGTCGAACTTCTCTTTTAAAGAACTTTCTTCTAGCAAAGTCAACCCAAGTCAAACCAACTTCACATCTGCTACAACTTCTGAACTTCAGACCTGCAATTTATGACTGCAATTTCATCTACTGTAGAAACCCTAGTTTCTGCATGTGTGGGAGAATACAGTGTTTTTACCCTTCTCTCTTCTTCGCTTGAGATGGCTTCTTCTCTTAGGTACTTCGGCTTGCAAGGGAGACTTCTTTTAGAGACAAATCTCGACTTCCTAGTGTGACTGCGATTCGGTACTTGATGCAATAAGATTGATGCCCAGACTTAGCACGTGTGAGGAAAGAAAGCCCAAAACATTCCTTGAAATACTTTGATTTATCTCTCTTCTTGTTTCTTCCTTCTTCGCTTGATATAAGACTTCTTCTTGCATTTTGATCGAACTTCTTGGTGAATGATTAATGTCCTTGGAATGAGGTCGAGTGCTTCTATATATAGGCTTCTTTGAGTGCTCTAATAGGCCATCTTTTGAAGGTCGACTTGTTGTAGCACTATGACAAGGTCTTGGAGGGTCTTTGACTCTAATTTGACTTAAATGAAATTTTCTTTATAATATGTGACATGCCCAAAAGGGTCTTCCATACATGACAATTACTCTTATGACTTGTTGACTCAAAAACAAGCCCTATAAGCACTCAATGGGTGCTTGACCTATAAATCAAATAACCTTGAGCATGAAAACCATGCCTCAAGAATGACAATAATAATTTTTATTTTTCTCTTTACATCAAATACATAAAATCATGATTACATATGTCATTATGAAGACCGAACCTAGTTACATATTTCCACAAGAACATAAAGAAAGTTAATAAGACTACAAGAATATCACAAGTAATTATCAACATAAGAGAATCTTTCTGCCTTTCTGATTTTCTAACACATAACACCCTGTTACCCACCATCAATGGGTGACCCCATAGGAGAAACTTTTCTCCTAATCTTGTCTTCAGCCAACACCCCCTAACAGCCACCAGTGTAGCCAATATTGTGCCAATTGATCTTCGCTCCCTGAGCCAGTCATATGTCCCCTCGCCCATCTGCCAAGAGCCTATGTTTGAAAGTGGGATATCCAATCCTAAAGGTATGTCTTTCATTGTGCAATCAGGTGCTTATGCTTGTTTTTCCTTGGGCACATTGGGTATGGATTACCGGGTGACTCGGAAGGAGGACGGGCTTTAGCTGTAGTCTTGTTCCCTCACCTTAAATGGGGGGTTAATCCTCAACCCTAGTCCCATGGGACTTCTCCTACTGGCTTATAGCTTCAGGATGGGCACTAGTTGGGAAACCCCGATTTTAGTAACGCAGTTATGTTTTCCCATTTCATATTTTCCACTCCCCTCTGCACATTACATGCCCTATTTCATCATCTTCCCTCTCTAGGTCCACATGACCACTAGGTCCACAAGGCTCAAGTACTCCCCCTCCCCTTGTCCACATGTCTAGGTCAGGCCTAGAACGTTGCCTTGGAGGTTGATGCAGCTAAAAAAAAAGACTAAAGGCATATCATGGCCACCTAATTCACCGTATTCACTTCCCCCCCCCACATGTCACGAATCCATCGTGTCGAACACGATTCTCAAGAGACACATGTCCAATTCAAACCTAAACTGTGTCACAAAGTTGGGATTCGTGCCCACAAAGAATTGTGATTTTCGGACACGTGTCCGTCAAAAAGCAACCCACATGTTTGATAAAAGCCATAATTGGGCTGCTTTTGCTCATTTGAAATCATGGTTTGGGAGCCGTGGGACTATGGGAGCAACTAGAAAAGGAGATAGGCGTATTTTTGAGGTGATTCCAAGGCAGAGATAATGGTGTATGTGCACACCAACCTTCGTCTTATTTACAAGCAGAGGGAGGAGTGGTCGAAAGGAAAGACAAAGATGTGGGATGTGTTTCCTGAAGATATGGGTTTGAACAGCAGTGTTGAGTTACCATTGGCCAGCTTGGATCTTAATCACCCAGTGTTAGTGCTTGTCACTTTTGAAGGTGGTGATACTCTTGAGGGGTCATCCTCCACACCAGCAGATGCAGAGATTACATTGGATACATAGGAGGAGGATGCAGAAGAGAGCAGTGGTGGTACTAAGTTGATGAGCTAAAGGCACAACCCATAGCCTGTTGGCAGCAACCTATGAAATTCTTCCTTCCTTTTCTACGATTTTAGGTTCTAGTGCCTACCTTGTTTTGTATTTGCTATTTTCCATTAGCATTCTTAGTCAGGAGTCATCGAAACTCAGTACCTATGTAATGCATTTTTATTTTGATGACCTAACGAGAAAACGACAGTTTATGGTTAATTTCTAGTTGTAAACTTGTATCATTGATGAATCATGATTGTATGCATAATGTTACAAACTTACAAGGTACATGTATGAATCTATGATTGAATTTGTTACTTGTATCATCATAAGATTTTGTGTAATCTAATATCATAATATGATGTATCTATTAATTTTTTAAATATATTTCATATTATTTATATATAATATATAGTATATAATGTGTCCTACATGTCTTGTTATGGGGATCTCCATGATTGAATTTGTTACTTGTATCATCATAAGATTTTGTGTAATCTAATATCATAATATGATGTATCTATTAATTTTTTAAATATATTTCATATTATTTATATATAATATATAGTATATAATGTGTCCTAATGTCGCATTTTCGTGTCCTGCGTGTCCCATGCCCCGTGTCAGACTCGCATTTTCGTGACCTGCGTGTCCCATGCCCCCGTGTCAAGTGACTTAGATTGCCACATATAAAAGGTAAGAATACCACAAAAAGCAAAAGATGGCCAGGACACTCTATTAGCCCATGGGCAAAAGCCAAACCTGAGCTCTACCGCTTATCATTATGGCCATCACACGGGTTCCTAGGTCCCCCTTGAGTGCCCCCCGCATCATTAAGGAACTCATGCATGTCCCAACCACTGGTGGGCGATGAACTGGCCCACCTTAAGGGGGTAATCATTACTTATATCATACACACCATGCTCTCATCCCTTGGAGCCCCGAGCAATATAATAAAAAGAAAATCAGGAAAAGGCAAAAGGCAAATGAAAATGGGTGGAAAAACAAAGGTCGAGGTAACTCATGTACCACAATTGGTCCCTCCTACATCTATACACCCAAATGTGTGGACGTCCCTCATCATTACCACCCTCGAACGCATGGCATTTGGCCTTGAGACCCTTGTCTCCCACTCCACTTCATCATCATCCACATGACCCCTATCACTTGAAGCATGTACCTTGAACATGTTTTTCCCTTTAGGGGCTGGGAACACCTAATAGGGTTGTTTATTAGCCACTCCTACCTAGGGAGGTAACACTATTACATGCTCAAAGCCCCAAATTTGGAAGGAAAGTCCATTATGAAGTCTCATTTGTGCCCTTGACTAACAAGCTTGGGTCACTTAGATGCACTAATGAATTATTGTACCTAAAGGTAAGGAGACACATTGGATCTTATGTGTAATTGGCAAGTGGTTTCATCATGGACTAGGCAACTCAACTAGGGCCCAAGCCCACCAGAGGATCATATTGACACTTGTAGGGGATGAGTTGAGAACCATGGGACTTCTTCATGTGATAAAGCAATATCTCATGTCATGGGAACCCTCAACACCTTCAACAGCTTGTTCATTGCCCCACATTATTCACGAGATGATGCACTTGCACTAGCATTGCCCCCAGTTGACTTAGCAGTGTGCACATGGTTTGGCAGCTGATCTGAGGCCCAGAGGAGGTATGTCTCATCCTTGAGACATAGGAGGGAAAGAACCATCGTCGATGCCCTCGTTTGGAGCAATTTACAAGCTTATTTTTCACCAGGGGACCCATGAGACCAGTATTTGTGCCCCAGATCCACTTTGGAGCACCACATGATGACTTACATGTACATAAAGGGGCCATCCCCTTGTGCATCATTTATGGAGCCCTCACTTAGAGGACTCAATGTGGCTTCCCAACAGCGTTATTTCATCATGATGTCATCATTTCGGCCTACTAATGGATGGCTTTCTCATTACTTTATTAGCTACTTGGTGGTCTTGTGACCAAGGCTTGTATCTAGCACATTATTTTATAAATTTTCGGGCTAATTAGGCTAAATTGAATTAATAAAGACTCATATGAATAGAGATAGCTCTCATTGTGAGAGAGCATCATCATCACTTGGATCTTCTCTCTTGTAAAAGGATTTTGCACTTTTCTCTTGGATGCTAGTGGAGACTTTTGATGCATTTTGATATCTTTGGAAGCTAAATTTCGATCTATCTTGGAGTTACTTCTTTTTTGTGGTTGAATATATCTCTTGTCATCTTGTAAGTGCTATCTTGTTGAACAAATTTATTAGAGTAATGTTTAATGTGTGGAATTATTGCAACTAGTTAATTCTCTTGTGCCCTAATTTATTGAATATCATTGTAAAAGGTTATTTGGTTGTAAATTGCACATGCTACTCATTGCATGACAATAGATGAATGTTCAAAGTGGATGGGGTTTTGTTCCTCTTCTTCCATGAAAAGCCATAGATGTTGAGAAGGTCATTGTTGAAGAATGGTTGCTAGAGCATCGCTCTTTGGCCACCTTGAAGATGAATTTGGCAATTATTGAATCATCATACACTCCATAGCCCAAGGATTAGGCCCTGGTCCAAGCAAAATTGGTGATCAACCTTTCCTTCCTCCTCTTTTCTTCTCTACAAAAATTCCAGCCCCTTTCCTAGACAGCGACCTAGGGCACCCAACGAAATCCATTAGAGGAGGAATTTTAAGATTCCGCTTGGATAGAACTCTTCCTTAGTGTTTCCTCTTGGAGACCTCAAATTTTGGTGGAATTCTCACAGTAAATTCTCAAGAAATATTATGCCCTAGGTGTGCCCTTGAAGGGAAACCTAATTAGTTTTCCTTGGATAAGGTGGTCTTCCTAAGGGTCATATGAACATAGTATTTGGCGGAATAAATCATACAATGTTGTTTTTCCATGATACTGGAGTCTGGGATAGAATCTTAAATCATTGACGCTACCAATCCAAGTATCACAACAAGACTACTTGGCACAGCGAAACAATATACAGCAGTAAATCTATTAGTGCACAAAATATACACTAATTTTTACAACAACACAACTTCGTTATATTAATCAAACTAATAATACAATAGTCTAGGGTCCCGCACCAAGGATAATGACCCTCATAGATCCACTAGCACAAGACAATAACAACTAGGGCTTGGTGTTTGTCGTGATGACCACCAATCTACCCTGAACAAAGTACTCTGACCGTCTAGCTGATGTAGAGCGCTGCACAGTTGCCTTGGTCGTACCTTGTGCACATAAGCCTGATCCTTTGGCTCCCGATCTGCAGCGACACAACTCTGCCTCTATCAATGAACCAACTCCATTACATCACTGAACTCGGCTCCACCTGCTCTCTCATTGATCGTTAGTCCTTCAACACATCAACACATCAAGATTGCTATCGAGTTTTTCACAACTCCATTTGTGAACAACTCTCAATTGCCCACTGTTGCTCCTCAGCTCTTTTGGGACTTTCTTCCCACTAGTGCCTTCCTATGTTGCCCGATGAAGACACACTTAGGGCAAGGACTTCCCATTATCACTGTCAAATGTCCTTCTCCAACAATGAACTTAGGGCATGGAGGATTGCCCAACTTTTGTTGTAGATGTCCTTCTCCACAAGGCAAGTCTAGGGCTACAAACTACTCTTGGCTTATTGGACCTTTGAACTCTTCTTCTGCCACTTCTAACAATCCCTTAGTCCTTCAGGAGACTTGTTACTAGGGCTTGAAGCAAGCCTCTACGATCCTCCACAAGTTGTTCTTTAGGCTGCTACAACTCTGCCATTTCTAGACCAACTTGGTCCACTCTCACGCTGCCCTCCAGCAAACCAGGAGCGTCCAATACAATGTCCTCTCCTAGGACCTCTCATCCACTAGCATCCATCCATCAACAAGGTGACGTCTATAACTCACTGTTGCTACCCCCTTGACCTCGATTTTTGTGCTTCTAGAAGACTGCTAGGGCACACCAACAACCCTAAACCACTGCTCCAAACCTGTGTAATCTTCTCCCAATGGGTTGCTCCCTTCGTTGTCCAAATCTAGGCACCCAAACACTAATCTAGGGCTTGAGGCTTCTCCTAATGTACCCTATAGCAACATTGTACCAACAACACTCTAGAACAGTCCCAAAACCATGGAAGAAACCATGTCCAAATTATCCTTTGTCATGGGAAAATGCAGCCTATAGAGAAGGCCTCCTTTGAGGCTCCATGCCCTCCAAACAGCCCCCCAATATGTTGTTATAGCAACCTCCTTTCTACGGCCTATTACAGAGATGCTCCACACACTAATGCACAAAAAACACAATACTTACCTCTGTACCAGTGGCTCTGTCCAACAAGAAGGACGCACCCAAAAACAAGAGAAAAACATGCCAAACAGTCCTCCTAGCCTCCACATATGATGCATCAGACCTGCGCTTTTCCTCCTAAGGAAACCGCACCCAAACTCAAAGATATTCGCTCTTGCGTCCTTGTTGCCTCAGTTGTTGTCCTATTCAGAGTTTATCTTGATGGTTTCATGCACTTGGATGTGACAAATAGGTTTCCATCTCACCTCTATTTATATCTTCTTATAGGGCAATGTCTATCCCAACAAAGGGTCTCCTCAAGTCAAGGCCAACTTGACTTCTCTAGACAATTTTCCCACACATAACTTCAAATATTCATGACTTGACTTTTAGACCTCGGATTTCAATGATTTTCATTGCTCCTTGCTCCTCTCAGTGTCCTCTATCATCTCCATCAATCACATGTTAAATTCTCCTCACGGTTTCACACCCACATGCTTGGGTGCAAAGCCCACAAACTTGGGTTCTAAGCTCACACATATTCGTGTGCCCATTCCTCCAAAACCCACTAGCCTAGGGTTTTGGAGTACCTCTCAAGCTACAAATCTCAACATACAAGACCGTTTACCCTCTCCTGCCTTAACCTAGTGAGCACCTTGGAGGATCTCCTCCCACGATTATTCCTAAACCCTAGGTCCTAAGTTGCAAGAAATGTTTGAGAGGGGTCCATTTCTGGCCGAAAACGAAACGGAAACGAGGAAACTCGTACCGTACGACCTGGAAACGCGTTTTCGGCTGTACTAGCCCATTTCTCGAGGAGGAAACATGGCCAGTACATCCGGAAACACGTTTCCAGGTCGTACAATGGAGTTTCCGCTTCTAATTTTTTATTTGGGCAACTAAAATATCTTCTGGATGCTTCTAGATGCCTCTCAAGTTATAAATAAGAGGATTTTCTGAGTGGAGCAGCCTAATGTTCAAACCTATGGCCCTAGTGTTGATATGCAATTCATTCTCCTTTATTTTTCATTTTCATCCTTTTACTTAAATTTTTAACATTACCATGAAATGACTCAGGATGTTTGAGAGTGGTTTCGCCCTCATTGGATTTCATATGGAGAAAGTAGAATTTTAGATCTCACTCAAAATCCAGCAGACTTATCTGTTTTTCAGGATTTCAGGATTGGGGGGATTACAATGTTTCCATTGGATTTTGTCATGTACTAGGGTATGGAACTTGTATTTAATCAAGAGAACCAAGCCCTCTATGCAGGGGAGACTCCCAACAGTCAAGAGCACATAGGGTACTAGGGTATGGAACTTGTATTTAATCAAGAGCACTAAGGTCATTCGACTATGTAGGAGGAGACTCCCAATCAAGCACGAGACAAGAAATTAGAAATTTCTCGTGGCTGATTTTTGATATTGCTATTTTCATTATGTGATCATTCATGAGTAAATGTGATGTAAATTTAGAGACTTATAGTTTATGCATTGACAATTGACAATTTAATCATAATGTAATAAATTAGAATGTATCATATATGCTTTATGATTGCACATATTTCTTACATGTCCTCAGATATATATATATATATATATATATATATATATATATATATATATATATTGTGTTTCTCCATTTCCAAAATTTGGGGAGGTCACATTTTGTACCAGTGCCCGTTTCGGAAACTCGTACCCATTTCCCCGTTTCATGCAACTTAGCCTAGGTCTAGCGTAGGCTATTTCTAGGTCTCTTAAGTGAAGTGAAAATCCTATTTCAAGTGACAAATCACCTTACAGAGTTTCTTGAGAGGTCCTATATCACATTTGGAATCTTGACCTTAGGTGAGCTCATTATTATTGCAAATCCCGAGCCCTAAGTCTTGATTTCCATCTTAGGTCTTTCTTGGAGAGCCTTTAGCTTCTTGGGAACATTGAGCATTGATTGAGCCTCTCCTTGAATGGACCTCATGAAATCACTCCATACATAGTAATTGGAATATCCATTATAAGTGATTTCATCATACTGGGACTCCTCCCATCGATGAAATTCCGTAAAGAGAAGGGGACATTGACTAGGGTGACAATGGGTCCTTGTCCCATTGTTGTCATTTGGTCTAGTTGTTGTCCCATAGGGGTTCCCCTCCTAGCCCTGCTAGATTGTATGGCAACATTTTTGGCGTCGTTGTCGAGGAGGAAGCAAGTCTACCTCCTTGGTTAAGTATTTGAAGAGGTGATCCCTTTAGTGACAAGATAGATCCTCTTCCTACAACTCCTCAATTGCTCACTTACGAAGATCACAAAGAAAACATAGCTCTCGTAACTAGAGTTGCTGCTAAAAGGGATACTCAACGAGAACATTATCCCCTTGTTGAAAGGCACCTTTTTCCTGACAACATGAATACCAACACTAACCAAAATCAAAATCAAACCCAGATCCCTAAGCATAAGAAGTGGAATATGGTAGCCTTCAAACCTCTAGATTTTAGTGGAATTCTCGATGCTCCTCACACATTACTTGAGAAGCATAATGAGTGGCTACCAAAGTTTAGAGGGAATGTTGATCAAAACACTGAAGTCTGAAACACATGTAGAAAACTTCTTATAGGCAGTGGGCCCTCGATGGATCGAAGACGAAGATGTAGTGATGATGTTATTTGCTTTGACTTTTGAAGGAAACATTAGGGATTGGTACCTTATTCTTCCTCCAGCCAGTATCAATGAATTTGACCAATTTGAAGATATCTTCAAGAAAATATGGGCCATGGATGTTGAAGGGACCTACGTCATTGAAAAATTCTACCACCTGAAAATGAAAAGAGATGAAGATGTTAGAGATTTTATCCAAGTGTTTGATAGAATTGTCATGGATATCCCTGATCGCCTCAAACCCACCGATGGCTAAATTCTAGACAAATTCATTAAGGCGGTCCAAGGACACCTAACATATCAACTTAGGGATAAGAAGTTGAATACTCTTACCGAAGCAAAAGAAATTGCTATTGAAATCGAACAAAACCTAAATGTTGCCTGTCATGTCCCTTCTCAAACACATTAGTAACAGGGTGTTGCTACACAATTTTGCACATTTTTTACTAAGGAAAAGGGCCCCACACTTTCGACTTAGGGACTTAGGAGCCAAATCGACTTTATTTAGTTGCTAGTGGAATGTGGGGGCCACCCACATAGGAGTTCGAATTAGCCATTCAATATGCTTGGAGGGAAAATCGAATGGGTGGATGGAGGGGCCCACATGAGGCTAAGGGGGCCCAAGGAGTTATAAAGAGAGATCAGCTCTCATTTTGTTTGGGATTCTGATTATTTTGACAAACAAACTCATTTTGTACGCTCTGTTGTTCAGCGAGTCTACCGGTTGTTTAGCCACGAGTCTTCCGCAGGGAAGATTCAACCTCTTCTTCGGGGGACCATCCATGCCCGCCCTAGGGAGGCTGTTACACAGGAGTTTCCAGGGAGTCTGGTACAGTCACACACTTCAGTCATCAGCGCAAGGAGGAACTGCGTATTCCTGGGATTCACAGCTTGCTGGGAGAGCCGGGAATAGACCAGCAAAGGGATTCACAGCTTGTTGGGAGAGCTGGGAGTTGAGGAGGCAACGTAGAAAGGGCAACTCTGCTGGAGTAGCAGCCAACTAGACCAGCACAGCAGTCAGCGCAGAGGCCACTGTAGCAGCAAACTCGTGGCGCTGGGAGAGCAGTCATCCGGACCAAGGGTCATCCGGGAAGCAAGGAGTTAGTCAGTACAAGTGGACCCAGTGTTCTAGGGGTATTTTCAGAGGGATTGGCAAGCTATTTCCTGCAAGTCAAATTTGGCTGTAGCAGCTGGGGAGAGGCTCCAAGGAGGCCGAAAATCCAAAGTCAAAACCAAAGAAATTCCCTTTTGGGTTTTTCTAGGTTTTGTCCAAGGAGTCTAAGGCTGAAAGAATATAATTTTCTAGGCAGTTTTTGGGCACATTCCAACAGGTCAAAGTTAGCAGATCAGTAGTTTTGCTGAGACAGCGCAGTGCAAGTGGTGCAGCAACTGAACAGCCATCATCTCAGCTATTCCATCACCTGGGTTTAGTCCAGCTTGTCCTTAAGACAAACCCAGGTGCACCACTACATTCATATTGTATCCATTGCTCTCAAATTTAATAATATATGGCTCAGCATTTCCAGATTTACAGTGTTTCCATGGTTGTGGAATGCCTATTTTTAATTTTATGTTGTTACAATGTTTATTTGTTTAAATAACACTAATATTCCTACTTAGGAACATTACAGTGGTATCAGAGCCATAATCTTGGCTCATCCTGTGGGAAAGATTAGAATCAAACAACATGGTGGTCACCTAGAATGAGGTGGTGAGGATACAACAAATGATGATTGATGTGGGGAAGAAGTTGATTCATTCCTCAGTTGGGAATCCAGACATGATTGCAACTGATGTGGAGTTATTGGGGGGAAACTAGAGGGAATACCAATCATTGGGTCATGGCATTCAGGCGTCCCTCTCTTTCTAGGAATTCTGTGAACTAAGGGGTATGCACAAACCAATGGAGATTCAGTGAGATTTTGCAGGGATGACGAAAAGTATTAAGAAGAAAAATGAAAGAGTAGTAGGGGCCATGGTTGGCAAAGAGATAGTTGAGCATACACCCATTGATGATATTCGGGGTTGTGACCGAGTTCTCAGGTGATAACAATGCACCGCAGGTCGGTGAGGTGTTGAAAGTCAGCGCCATTGTTGTTGAGGAGCCGATAGGTACAAAGGCCTCCAGATCTATGATGGAGTTGCCAGACGACAGTCACCTACAGCTGACTAGTGAGCATATCGTGCATATTGGGTTGTCTATGGAGGAGTAGTCGAAGGCTCATGTCAAGCCTGTGATGGAGGAGGATGTGCAACCATCCCTTGGGCTAGCCATTGATGAGGGGCAGCATAGAGACCACATGTTGGGATTTCAGCACAGTTCGCTTCAGAGGCACACTGACAAGATCTACAACGCTACCAGCCCATCCATGGCATAGGATTGAGAGAGGCGGAGTTGTCTAGACATACCAAAGGGGATGACCAGGTTAGTAGCATTGTTGGGTCACCTTTGCCCATTGGAGAGAGAGAGACAGAGCTACCTAGTCAAATCTCATGTGTTGACCTGGGTAGTGGGATGAGACGGTCAGAGTTGCACAAGATGCAACATCCGCATGTCGGGCTTGTTCTATGTGCTAGAGTTTGTGCATTTGATCCCTCTCTTGGGGTTGGATGGCGAGAGATTCTAAGTTGGTACCTAGTGGAGTGGGCTAGACTCATGGAGATGGTCGTAGTTCAGAGTAAAGCTCAGTGGGAGCTCTCAGACATTGAGGGTGTTGGAGGCCCAAGTTGGCATTGGGATCCAGGCGAGGCTTCCTATCTGATATCAGACATGTGGGATGGCTATGGCATTGATGAGGTAGTCAACCCCATGCCTGAGCGCATGCATTCCTTAGGGGAGCTCCAGTTGACACTAGTGGCCAAGTGGTTTGTGAGCAGAATCCATTGGTTGTTTTGGCATGTTGGTTGCGCATGGGGGCGCAGGATGATTAACATTCTCTGGCAAGAGCTGGTTCGAGGAGGTGGCATGGGTAGGCCACCAGACCGGATATTGTATGGAGACGATGTTCTCCCATTGAGGTTTAGGACTCAGGGGTCACAGACGATCGGCACAACAAAGATATCCCCCCTAGTAGGAGTGGAGTTAGGGTGCTCAGGTCTACTAGGATGGACGAGGGGACATGACGCGTGTCATGGTGGGGTCACTATCAGAGTGGTGGACACTTTGGCACATGCAGGATACCATATGTTATAGGGTGGTATGATAATAGGCAGTGGTACACAAGACTACACAGAGTTAGGTCGTAGCGTTCAGTGTTATATAGAGAGATGTGGCCTGTTGCATACAGACCCAATTCTAGGCCATAGCACCCAGTGGTGTGCAGGGCTATGCGGCGAGGAGCAGTGGTCTACAAAGGAGCATGGAAATACATGGTGGTATACCATAGCATGTCGGTTTACACTATGGGGTAGGAGGAGTGACTCACATCGCATTGAGGACGTGCGGGGAGTGACAGGTGCAGTGACACAAGCAGGACACAGGAGGGTACAGGATGGTATAGCCGTAATCGGGGGTATCCAGTGGTTTACAGGGATAGGTTGCGGCATACAGTGGCATTTCATGGAGTGCAGTGGTACTTGGTGGCATGCGACACACAATGCGTGCAACCGGCTCTTGGAGCTTTGCCTCCAGGGAGACTTATGGACAAGGATAGTAGATGTACCATTGGCGCAACTCACCTAGGATCGATGAGGACATTGTCGAGCATTTGGGGACACCATGTTTAGTGGAGGCAGGACCTCGAGGGAGTTATCAATAGTTCCAAGGCAGAGAGAGGGTCGTCCGTAGGATTACTCTTGAGCACTCTGGCAGACTCTTGATCATACTCTTTAGGACATACCCACCCATCATCCTCCAGTGTTGCTTACAATCGCGGAGAGTTTGGTTGTTTCACTTTGACACTCTCCATTCAAGCAGCAAGGCATGGGTGGCTCACCCTAGGCACTTGGATGAGACACCACGTGTCATGGGCCGAGAGGAGACTCTCCAGTTGAGACACTTGGTAGGTGCACGAGTTGACGGTTACAGACTTAGGGATGGCATGGTTGATTGTCGAGGTAGCATATGTTCCACACCTAGGTTCACACTTGGGGAGGTGACCGAGAGGGAGTTACATGATGCTTTTTCAATTGGCCAGCTTGAGGCGTTAGGGGAGCATGAGGTGGGGAGGACAGCAGTCCTTGTTGGCAAGATGATGCCTAGGCTTCTGGCAGTACCCGAGCACATCATCAAGAGCTAGGATAGCAGATCTTGCTATGTGATTTGGCAGGCACAGAACAGTTGGATATTTGCGGCACGGGTTCTTGATGCTCAATGCCTACCTATTAGATACCTACAAGAGGCAGCGACAAGGCACAAAGGGGTCCCAAAAACTAGCAGCATATCACAGTGACAGACAGAGAGGATTGGGGTTTGTGGACCTCCAGTATGGTTATGGGATCCAGGGATCCAATGGATTGGTGGGATACTCCACTCCTCAGTGAGCATGGTCGGGATAACAAGCGGACTGATTCATTCACAGGCAGACACATGGGGGATCGTTGAAGTCCTAACTATAGGACAAGGCAGATTGTTGCTCAGGATTTGGGTTAGCCATGGAGTGATAGGCGCTAGCACTATTGAGTCACTTTGGCAAGATTGGCCTAGCCTCAATCATCGCATAGATTATGGTCGAGAGTTATGGGAGAGGAGGTTTTGGTACGAGCATGCTAGGCAGTCATTCATGACCAGAGTGTCACGATGTCAGTAGGATAGGTTCCTTCTGTGATGGGCAAGGGATTCTGGCATAACAGGGCTGAGCAGTTCAACTACTCGTAGAGGTGAGTTGGTTTCTACAGGGGAGGGTCATGCAGATCTTCCATTTGGTTTTAGTGATTCATTGATGGTGTGGGAACTTCACCGATGTGGCAGGGTGATCGACAGGAGGAGATCACGAGAGGCACGGGTAGACAAGGGTTCAATTTCACCAAGATTGGATTCCATCTTCAGGGGTTTAGTCTTGTAGTGCATGAGATGGACTATTCGATAGAGAAGCTTCATGAGGATTTGGGCAGAGTTTTACATCGTCAGGATGCTCTACTTATTGGTGATAGACACAGGGGTTCTAATGCCCATATCTGGCAGGATAGTGAGTGGAGCAAGGGGGGCTTCACGTTGATCAGGTTGGCTTGGGATCCTGGTATCGAGGGACTCCTTCACTATAGTATAGTACAATGATCAGGGACGATCCAACGGCACATTTGGGACCCTGATGAAGTTTGCAGTGATAGTGGGGGTCCACAGTCAGAGAAGGTGTTTGTTCAGGCATTACTTGAGGACAAGCGACGTTTGGTGCAATGGAAGAACTTGCCAAATGAGGATGCCGCATGGAGGGTGAGCATATTTTGGAGCACCCAGCTTTGAGGTTGCTTGAAGGCAAGCAACATTTGGGAGGGGAGGATTGTCATGTCCCTTATGAAACAGATTAGTAACAGGGTGTTACTACACAATTTTGCACATTTTTTACTAAGGAAGAGGGCCCCACACTTTCGACTTAGAGACTTAGGCGCCAAATCAACTTTATTTAGTTGCTAGTGGAATGTAGGGGCCACCCACATAGGAGTTCGAATTAGCCATTCGATATGCTTGGAGGGTAAATCGAATGGGTGCATGGAGGGGCCCACATGAGGCTAAGGGGGCCCAAGGAGTTATAAAGAGAGATCAACTCTCATTTTGTTTGGGATTCTGATTATTTTGACAAACAAATTCATTTTGTACGCTCTGTTGTTCAGCGAGTCAACCAGTTGTTTAGCCACGAGTCCTCCACAGGGAAGATTCAACCTCTTCTTCGGGGGACCATTCGTGCCCGCCCTAGGGAGGTTGTTACACAGGAGTTTCCAAGGAGTCTGGTACAGTCATCAGTGCAGGGAGGAACTGCGTATTCCTGGGTAGCGAGAGAACACGCAGGAGGGGTTAGAAATTAGCAAGGGGGATTCACAGCTTGCTGGGAGAGCCAAGAGTAGACCAGCAAAAGGGATTCACAACTTGCTGGGAGAGCCAGGAGTTGAAGAGGCAACGTAGAAAGGGAAACTCTGCTGGAGTAGCAGCCAGCTAGACCAGCGTAGAGGCCATTGTAGCAGCAAACTCGTGGTGCTGGGAGAGCAATCATCTGGACCAAGGGTCATCCGGGAAGCAAGGAGTTAGTCAGTACAAGTGACCCAGAGTTCTAGGGGTATTCAGAGGGATTGGCAGGCTATTTCCTGCAAGTCAAATTTGGCTGTAGCAGCTGGGGAGAGGCTCCAAGAAGGCCGAAAATCCAAAGTCAAAGCCAGAGAAATTCCGTTCTGGGTTTTTCTAGGTTTTTTTCAAGGAGTCTAATGCTGAAAGAATATAATTTTCTGGGCAGTTTTTGGGCACATTCCAGCAGGTCGAAGTTAGCAGATCAACAGTTTTGCTGGGACAGCGCAGTGCAAGTGGTGCAGCAACTAAACGGCCATCATCTCAGCTATTCCATCACCTGGGTTTAGTCCAGCTTGTCCTTGAGACAAGCCCAGGTGCACCACTACATTTATATTGTACCCATTGCTCTCAGATTTTATAATATATGGCTCAGCAGTTCCAAATTTACAGTGTTTCCATGGTTGTGTAATGCTTGTTTTTAATTTTATGCTATTACATTGTTTATTTGTTTAAATATCACTAATATTCCTACTTAGGAACATTATAGTTGCTCATGTTGAAATGTTCGATTTCCCTAAGGCTAAGATTGAAGCTAAAAAGAGTAAGGCCAAGGACCAAGTTGAGGAAGCCTTAATCACCGCACTCAAGCAAATTGACAAATTATCTGAGAATATGAATACTAGGGACAGGATGTATATGAATAAGTTTACCGCTCTTGAAAAGGGGCAAAGATCCACTTTCCCTTCAAAGGACAAGCCTTTGTCTAGAAACAAAATGAGGAAGGCAAGTAGGGTCCACCAAATGTCCCCAATACTTTGGCTCTGACCAATGCCATGGGACAAGAAGACCCATCTTCCGAGGATTATCAAAGTGATAGTGCCAGCGAAAAAAGTGAAGATGAGGAGGGTGGTGAGCAAATGAATGTGGTCATTGAATCCCAAGCTTTCAACATTATGTTAGGTGGTACATATACACATCCTCAAATCAATGAATTGAAACTTAAGGAAGAACAACATGAACCTATCTTGAACAATGAGGATACTGGAAGATTTAAAGGGTTGCAATATTCTAGGAAGAATGACAAAGAATCCTCCTCAAGCTCTAACACATCAAAGGAGAAGGAGGAAGGACCCTTCTCCTAAGGAACCCCCAAATAAGGATCCCCCTAAAAAGAATAACACCAAAAAGGATCCTCCCAAAGGGGAGCCCAAGCACAAAACCAAAGGCAAAGAAATAGAATTAGATATTGATGCGAGCGTTGTTGTGGGTAAAATGAGCATGCAGGTTCCCATAAAGGAGATTGTGAAGATCCCATCCCAAAGATGGCAAGTGAAGAAAGCTTTAAGGCTTGATGAAGAATACCCACCTATTATGCTGCAAAATATTCATTTCACTAAAATCAATCATGACCATGAACCATTTTTGTTGACCTTGACCATAAATGACCTTCTCCTCCACAATTGTACGTTGGATTTGGGGGGCTTCCGCCGATATCATGCCACTAAAGATCATGACACACTCAAGCTAAGTATTACTTGAAAGTATAAGAATGTATGTGGCTTTGATTCTAGATCCATTCTCGTTGAAGGCCTCATCAAGGACCTCAAAGTAGCATTAGCTATGAATGAAGCCATATCCTTGCTCATGGACGTTGTTGTCCTCGATATACCTGATGTATGGGAATGTTGTTGTCTAGGAAATGGTGTGCCACTATAGTGTTGGAAAATGGATAGTGGCAGCTATTAATCTTATTTTCCTTAACCTTGACATTTGCTTGTGAATCTTATTTATCTTCTTTATGTTCTTTAGTTAGATCTTTTCATCAAACAATATCAAGAAAAGTAATAGCAACAATAGAGGACACAGATATTAGGCTGATATCCAGAGAAAAACCCTTCTAAGGGGAAAACCCGAAAACTCTTCTCTTCTTAGAATCTGCTTCAAATGAGATACAAATACCCAAACCCTAGACCAAGTCTTTTTCCTAGTACCAAGTTAACCCTTCCTCAAGTCCTTCCTTGATTTTGCACCAACAAGCTTTCTTTCTTTCAAGGTATCATGGAGCCACCTTCTCTCTTCAATCTTGTGACAAGTTCCAGGCCAATCTTCTTTCTCATCACTTTCTTCTTCGATATGAAGGCATTACATTGAGCCTTTCCAAACTTCTAGCTAATCATAGCTTCTTCTTGAAAGTGATTTTCCTTTGACCTTCGGGTTATCTTCTCGCACTGTTACCATTTAATCCCAAGATGTACACATCTTGACTTCACAATTGCCAGATACCAGTTATTGAGCTTCCCTCAATAATCCTCAAACATTTGCATCCATACAGTTGAACCTACCTCAACTATCATCATGTATCCCTGCAACATTCTACCAGGTAGCAAAATAATATGTTAACCAAATAACCAACAATAATGAAAATCAGACTTACCTCATTATGATGGCCTCGTTCCATCAACATCCTTATGGTCCATCTCCATATTAATCTTCATGCATCAGAGTCCCCAAGGATCTAATGATTACCAATTTACAACTTTTCTTCCGGAGACTATACTGGATGTTAACCATTATTATATATATTTTAGAGAAAGTCTTAAATTATTTATACATCCTTAAATAAGCCAAATTCTATTCCTTTCAAGCATCACATATACCTAAGCATACTTTATGACCAACTTTCTCTCCACGAGACTCTATACATATGAATCTTATCCAAAGTTTTATATCCAACATGCATTTCTATGCTTTCATCCGATCATCTAGCTATTCATATATCTCACAAAGAGCCTGCATCCTAACCCATTGCATTATTTCATCCCTTTACCAGTATTGATTCCACATTACATGGAATGTCTACTAACCTTTGTCATAGTGCTTCTTCCAAGAACCTTTCATAATTATGGTTCTTCCAGGATCATGATGATCCACCTAACCAGGATGACTTCTTCTAACGTAATGTTAGATAATGCCTAGATGATCAATATGCAAAATGGTCTATCTTAATGGTCTCTACAAAGAAACTTAATCATGTAAATTCTAGACATGCTACTATCATATGCTTCTTTCTATGATGTTATGCAACACATACCATCCTAAAAGAAAGATACAAAGAACCTGACAATTAGTCAACATTCTTTAGTAGTAAAGATCCTTCACTTCTTCTTTCTTTGCCTTCTTCTCAGGTTCTCCCACTACTTCGGCTACATGAGCTTCACTCCTTTCCTTTCTCTTGTTGTTTTGTTGGTTTGGACAATCCCTTTTAAAGTGTCCAAACTCATTACACTTGAAGCATTGAACCTTGAACTCTCCCTTCTTCAGCTTCTTGACTCGGGCTTGAAAGGCTTGAGATTGCTCATCTGATCCAATATCATCTTTTACTTTGATCCTTGATTCTTCCAATATGCACTGAGCCCACAACTCATCAAAGGGAGTTGAATCCTTCTTGGAGTAGATGCTTGTTGCAAAGTTGCTCCATTCTAGTGGCAATGCATTTAGTACATAGATGGTTACTTCAGAATTAGTATTTAGTTCCTCAAGTCCTTGTAGATGGTATATTAGTTGAGAGACTCTCATGAGAAAGGATGCCACATCCTCATCCTTTGATTTCTTCATTCTATACAACTTGTTCCTCAACAACATCTTTTGTCCTATTGTACTTACCGAGTACAAATTCACTAGCTTGTCATACATAGCCTTGGAAGTCTTCAAATTTGCAACGAATGGAACAAGAGAATCTTTAATGGATTCCACTATGATCATTTGTCCTTACTTCCCTTTTCTTGTATTTTGCTAGTTCTTGTGTCTTATCTTTCTCAAGTTCAGTAATTTCCCTAGTAACATATTCCATTGCTTCTTGTTTGTGAGTATCAAATCAATTATTTTCTTCCATGCTAGATAGTTTGATGCCCCAACGAGCTTATTGTTCTCCTTGCAGAAAGAACCCATATGACTTGAAGATTCAGACATGATGTAATAATATGATACTTGATGACCACGATTCTCCTTGATGATGTCTTCAACCTTCTTGATGCCTTCAAGATCCTTGAAGAGTCTTCTTTGAAAGATGTTTCCTGGGAGAAAACAACTTCCAAGATCCTTGATGCCTTCTTCAAAAATTCCTTCCAAATAAATCTTCTTTCAAGAGAGATCAACACCCTTCTTGAACTTTCCCTTTGATGTAGTCTTGATCTTCTTCAGTAGAAACCCTCCAACTGGGTCTTCTACCAATGAGTCCCCAATCTTTCTTGAGGTCTTCTTCTTCAATCTCTCCTTGAGAGGTTCCCCTTGACAAGAAACTAGTGTCCTTTCAGTTGCCTTCCTTATTCACCTTAGCTCTGATACCATCTTGGAAAATGGATAGTGGCAATTATTAATCTTATTTTCCTTAACCTTGATATTTGCTTGTGAATCTTATTTATCTTCTTTATGTTCTTTAGTTAGATCTTTTCATCAAACAATATCAAGAATAGTAATAGCAACAATAGAGGACAGATATTAGGCTCTCAGCCAGGACAAAACCCCTCCAAGGCGAAAACCTAGAAATGCTTCTCTTCTTAGAATCTACTTCAAATGAGATACAAAGACCCAAACCGTAGACCAAGTCCTAGTACCCAGTCAGCCCTTCCTCAAGTCCTTCCTTGGTTCTACACCAACCAACCTCAATACTGCAACTTCAAACTGCCAACTTCAGTATTGCAACTTCAACCTGCCAGCTTCAATACTGCAACTTCGACCCTACAATTTCGGTCTTGTAGCTTCTCTGGAAACCCTAATCCAGCCTCTTCCTGAGACCTTTCTAGAGCAAGACAGCTCTTCCCAAGGTCAACGAGGTCAATATAAGGTTTTCTCCCTTCCAACTACAAGATTCTGCACTTTGTCCTACTGCAACTCGAACCTGCAATTTTGGCCTCCTTCTGCAGCACCAAAAACCCTAGATCTTCGCACATGTGAGAGAGATAAAGCCCTGAAACAAGATATTTCGTCTTTCTTCCTTCTCCCATACCTTCGCTCTTCTTCTTCCTGCTTCCCAGCGTTAGATCGAACTTTCTTGATATATCAAACTTGTGAAGTGAGTGTTTCCAAATGAGGTCAAATTGCTTCCTTTATATAGCCTTCTCAAGGGGTCGAATTCCCTCCTTTAGGCCGACATGATGCTGTCATGGCCGACTTGCACTTTTGGAGTTTCTAGGACTTTCTAGACTCAAAAAATAATTCTTTTTATGATTACATTTTTCCCGGAAGGGTCTTATAAACATGATGTTGACTCCTTTGACTCATGACAATAAATTCTAAGACCTAACAAACAACCCTAGAAGCACAAAGAACATGCATTTACCTAGAAAACCATCAATAATACATAAGATACATATTGAAATGAGTACAACAATTATAAAGACTAAAACTAGTTACATTTTCAACATGTAGGAGGTCAACTTCAAATGGACTTATCTTACGCCACCATCCCACACCCTGATGGGACCCCATTCCTTCCTTACAGGGAGCTCCAATTTCCGACTCATGTCGAGGAACTTGACCTTCTTCCTTATCCTAATAGGTTTCCTGAGTCCAAGGATCCTAGTCCCATCCTTCCTTCCCAAGAGGTTCGTATCCCAAAAAGACCTGACCCTAAAGAAGGTAAGCATAGGAAGAAATGGGTGCAAAAACCAAAGAAAGAGTTTAAGGTTGGGGAAATAGTGTTGGTAGATAAAAATCCCGTGCCTGTTAAGATCCATGGTAAGGTTGGTGAGGGATATTATTACATTGCTAGACTTGATGACGAGATTTGGCCTAATCCGGTCAAGGCGGTTCATCTCACCCCTTTCTTGCTCACTTCACATTGTATATTATATGCGTGTTAGAGTAAGTTGCATTGCATGTTGATTTTTCATAGCTAACATCATCATATCATGTTCTCATGCTAGAATAGGTGCATTTAGATTAAACTTGCATCTTGTCTTTAGCCAACAACAATCATCCCCTGACAGCCACCAGTGTAGCCGATATTGTGTCAGTTGATCTCTGCTCCTTGAGCCAATCATATGTCCCCTCACCCATCTGCCAAGAGCATATGTTTAAAAGTGGGCCATCCAATCCTAAAGGTATGTCTTTCATTGTCCAATCGAGTGCTTATGCTTGTTTTTCCTTGGGCACATCGAGTATGGATTATTGGGTGACTTGGAAGGAGGAAGGGTTTTCACTGTAGTCATGTTCCCTCACCTTAAATGGGGGGTTAATCCTCAACCCTAGTCCCATGGGATCTCCCCTATTGGCTTATAGCTTCAAGATGGGCACTACATTGGAAACCCTGATTTTGGTAGCGTAGTCCCATTTTACCATTTCATATTTTCCACTCCCCTCCACACATCACATGCCCTATTTCATCATCATCCCTCTTTAGGTCCACATGACCATTGGGTCCACAAGGCTCTGGTACTCCTCCTCCCCTTGTCCACATGCCTTGGTCGGACCTGGAACGTTGCCCTGAAGGTTGATGCAGCTAAAAAAAACCAAAGACTAAAAGCATATCATGGCCACATACAAAAGGAAATAACACCACAAAATGCAAAAGATGGTTGGGACACTATATTAGCGCATGGGAAAAAGCCCAAGATGAGCTCTACCCCTTATCATTATGGCCATCACCCTAGTCCCTAGGGCCCCCTTCAGTGATCCCCGCATCATTAAGGAACCCATGCATGTCCCACCCATTGGTGGGAGATGAATTGCCCCACCTTAAGTGGGTAATCACTGCTTATATCATACACAACATGCTCTCATCCCCTAGAGCCCCAAGCAGTATAATAAAAAGAAAATCAAGAAAAAGAAAAAGGAAAATGAAGAAGGGTGGAAAAACAAAGGTCAGGATAACTCATGTACCACGATTGCTCCCTCCTACATCTATACACCCATATGTGTGGACGACCCTCATCATTACCACCCTTGAACCCATGGCGTTTAGCCTTGAGACCCCTGTGTCCTAATCCACCTCATCATCATCCACATGACCCCTATCACTTGACGAATCTACCTTGGACATGTTTTTCCTGTGAACACCTAATAGGGTTGTTTATTAGTCACTCCTACCTAGGGAGGTAACGCTATTACATGCTCAAAGCCCCAAATTTGGAATGAAAGCCCATTATGAAGTCTCATTTGTGCCCTTGACTAACAAGCTTGGTTCACTTACATGCACTAATGAATTATTGTACCTAAAGGTGAGGAGACGCATTGGATCTTATGCATAATTGGCGGGTGGTTTCATCATGGGTTGGGCAACTTAACTGGGGCCCAAGCCTAGCAGAGGATCATATTGATACTTATAGGGGATGCATTGAGAGCCATGGGACTCCGTCAAGTGATAGAACGTTATCTCATCTCATGGGAACCCTCAGCACCTTCAACAACATGTTCATTGCCCCACATTATTCACGAGATGATGCACTTGGATCAACATTGCCCCCAACCAGCTTAGCAGTGTACACATGGTTTAGCAACTGATCTGAGGCCTAGAGGAGGTCTGTCTCATTCTTGAGACATGGGAGGGCAAGCACCATCGTCAGTGCCATTTAAAGACTTATTTTTCACTAAGAGACACATGAGACCAATATTTGTGCCCCAAAGCCACTTTGGAGCACCACATGATGACTTACATGGACATAAAGGGGTCATCCCCTTGCGCATCATCTATGGAGCCCTCTCTCTCACTTTGGCACTTAGAGGACTCAATGTGGCCTCTTAACGGCCTCATTTCATCATGATGTCATCATTTCGGCCTCCTAATGGATGGTTTTCTCATTACTTTATTAGCTACTTGGTGGGCTTGTCCCCAAGACTTGTATCTAGCACATTATTTTATAATTTTTGGGGTTAATTAAGCTAAATTGAATTAGTAGAGACTCATATAAATAGAGATACCTCTCATTGTGAGAGAGTATAATCATCATTTGGATCTTCTCTCTTGTAAAAGAGTTTCGCACTTTTCTCTTGGATGCTAGTGGAGACTTTTGATGCATTTCAATGTCTTTGGAAGTTAAATTTTGATCTGTCTTGGCGTTTCTTCTTTACTATGGTTTGATATATCTCGTCATCTTGTAAGTGTTATCTTGTTGAAAAAAATTATTTGGAATAATGTCTAACATGTGGAATTATTGCAACTAGTTAATTCTCGTGTTCCCTAATTTATTGAATATCATTGTAAAAAGTTATTTGGTTGTAAATTGCACATGTTACTCATTGCATGACAGTAGATGAATGTTCCTAGTGGTTGGGATTTTGTACCTCTTCTTCCATGAAAAGCCATAGTAGTTGATTAGTTAATTGTTGAAGAGTGGTTGTTAGGGCATCGCTCTTTGGCCTCCTTGAAGACGAATTTGGCAAATCTTGAATCATCATAGGCTCCATAGCCCAAGGATTAGGCACTGGCCCAAGCAAAATTGGTGATCAGCCTTTCCTTTCCCCTCTTTTCTTCTCTCCAAAAATTTCAGCCCCTTTTCCTAGACAGCTACCTAGGGCACTCAGCAAAATCCATTAGAGGAATTTTGAGATTCTGCTTGGACAAAACTGTTCCTTGGTGTTTCCTCTTGGAGACCTCAAATTTTGTTGGAATTCTCATGGTTAATTCTCAGCAAATCTTATGCCCTAAGTGTGCCCTAGAAGGGAAACCTAGTTAGTTTTCCTTAGATAAGGTAGTCTTCCTAAGGGTCATATGAACCTACTATTCAGTGGAATAAATCATACAAGACCCTTTCCCCTCTCCTACCTTAACCTAGTGAGCACCTTGGAGGATCTCCTCCAACTATTATTCCTAAACCCTAGGTCTAGCATAGGCTCCTTCTAGGTCTCTCAAGTGAAGCAAAAATCCTATTTCATGCGACAAATCACCTTACAAAGCTTCTTGAGATGTCCTATATCACATTTGGAATCTTGACCTTAGGTAAACCCATTATTATTGCAAACCTCGAGCCCTAAGCTTTGATTTCCATCCTAGGTCTTTTTTGAGAGCCTTTAGCTTCTTGGGAGCATTGAGCATTGATTGAGCCTCTCCTTGAATGGGCCTCGTGAAATCACTCCATACATAGTCATTGGCATATCCATGATAAGTGATTTAATCACACCGGGACTCCTCTAATTTGTGAACGTTCGTAAAGAGAAGGGGACATTGACTGAGGTGACAGTGGATCCTTGTCCCATTATTGTCATTTGGTCTAGTTGTTGTCCCATAGGTTCCCCTCCTAGGGCCTTGCTAGATTATGTGGCAACACACCCAACTTGTCTCTGAAGAAGATGAACCACGCCTTCCCCAAAGCCTTCGTCAAAATATCTACTACCTGCTATCTGCTCATTTGTAGGTATATACTATAGCTGGACTATCCTGCGTTGCACACAATCGTTGATGAAGTGGTATTTGATGTCTATATGTTTGGACCATCATTAAACACTATATTCTCTGACAACCTGATGCAACTCTGATTGTCGCAGTGTATCACCATCGTCTCTATCCTCTGACCAAACAAAGCTATCAACAACTTCCGAAGCCAAATGGCCTCACATGTAGCCATGCTTCCTGCTATGTACTCAGCCTCGACTGAACTCAGTGCCACGGACTTCTGCTTCCTATTGTACCAAGAGACAACTCCTGATCCCATGCTGAAGCAACACCCTGGAGTGCTCTTTCAATCTACTATTTTCCCTACCCAGTCTGCATCAATATAGCTCACCAATCCGACACCATCACCTCAAGCATAATTGATCCCATACCCGATTGTGCCATGCAAATACCTTAGCATGTGTTTCCCTACTATCTAATGTGCTCTCTTCAGCGCCACCATGAATTGACTTAGAGAGTTAACAGCATAGGATATGTTTGGCCTGGTGTTGACGAAATACATGAGAGAGCCTATCAGCTGCTTGTACAAGGTGGGGTCCACATCCTTCTCCCTAGATGCATCTATCTTCCTCCAATTGCTAATCATGCGTGTAAACATGGCCCTGCAATCCTCCATGTCAAATCTCCACAGGATCTCAATACAGTATCTCCCTTGACTAAGGAAGATCGCACCCTATGTTTGCCATACCTCCATGCCTAGGAAATAGTGCATTAACCCCAATACCTTGCAAGGTCCCTCTTGCACTCCTTGATGAGCCCCAATGAACTTGTCAAGAACAAATCGTCCCACATATGTTGAAATTTTGATGTTCTATGCTATAACAATCACTTATTACAAAATTTCTTTATGCTGCAACATTAGATAAGCAATTGTAAATAAAACATAAATCAAACGCACAATAGAAGATAGCCAAGAACAAAATGAGACACAGAGAATTTAGGTCCAATGACCAAGGCAAAACCCATAAGGGGAAACCCAACCAGATTTTTCTTCTATTAGAAATCAATTGTTCAACAAAGATACAGAGTACAATGAAAGATCAAGAGAATGAGTAAGTTCACCCAAATTTGAACAAGTTGTAGCATGAAGATCACTGGTAGCAGCAGCAAACGCACACAGTGAATCAACCTTCCCCTCTACTGAATCAACACTGAAACACTAAAGCACTAAATCAACCTTGGCTCAGCAAGTTCTGCTCTTACTCTCCAAGTCCCTCTCTCACAATCTTCTTCAACTCTCTCCCTCTCTCTCAAGTTCGAATTCTTCTTTCACAATGCACAAGTAGTGAAGGGAGAAAGAATGAGGCACATATACATAGGAGGAGCAACGAATCCATGCCATAAAGCATGAGTAACTTACATGCCAAGAGCAGTGTAACTCATGCCCATTTAGGAAATGTAACTCGTGCCATTAAGGAGGTACGCATGCCTTTGTAACTTGTGCTTTTAAGAGAGAGTGTAACATATGCATTAAAGAGTGCGTAAGAGGAATCTTTTATGACATGCTTTTAATGAGTGTGAGAGAGTGTAAGAGAATCTTCTATGGTGTGCTTTAATGAGTCTAAGAGAGTGTAAGAGGAATATGCCATGTCAATAATGAGAGTGTAAGAGAATATTATTGAGAGCCATGATTGAGTGTCTTGAAATTCCTTTTATTAATAATAATAATATCATAAAGAGGATAATAATAATATTGATGATAAAATATTAAGTCGAGATTGAACTATTAGGATTGATTAATGATAAGAAGTGATTTTTCATCAACAATACTTGATTACAAATTGATGCAAGGTGATTTACTATCTTGAGACTTTTTAATTTTACACTTTCTATGTTTTGATTTTCTATTTTTAGAAATTCTATTTTTAGACTTTCTATTTTTAGAAATTCTATTTTTAGACTTTCTATTTTTAGAAATTCATCCCTGAGTTGCCAATTTTCAACACTCCCTCTCAGCTAGGGAGGAATTTCTTTCTGCAACAAAGATCTTTGCTTTCTCTACTCATCTATGTTCATCTCTACTCTGTATCATCTGGAACAATGATGTCTCACTCTAATGAAGAAGAATCATCATAGGGGAGATTCATCCATCACCCTATATTCACTTGGGGGGATTGCCACTTGCCAACATATGACAAGGATCTCGCACAACCAAGTCTCATCTCTACTTGGGGTGATCCACTTGTCAACACATGACAAGGATCTCGCACAACCAAAGCTCATCATCCATGACCGCCCTCTCTAGGAAGAGTCACATCCGTTAGTCCAAGCTGCTCTCTGAAAACCAAGAACTTCCCTTTCGGCAAAGGCTTGGTAAGAATGTCGGCAATCTGGTCATCAATCGCTATATGATGGAGTCTTACTGCTCCTCTTTGCACCATATCCCAGATATAGTGATATTTGATCTCAATATGCTTGGACTTGTCATGGAACACAGGATTTTCTGCAAGTCGAATCCCACTCTTATTGTCACAATAAATTATTATTGTGTCCAAAACATGCTCAAACAACTCTCCAAAGAGCTTCCTCAGCCATACTGCCTCACAGCTAGCCATGCTAGCAACAATGTACTCAGCTTCAGTCATGCTGAGGGCTACAGACTTTTGCTTCCTGCTCATCCAAGATATCATGGCAGATCCTAAGTTGAAGCAACACCCAAATGTGTTTTTTCTGTCAGTAGAGTTACCAGCCCAATCAGCATTAGAGTTACCAGCCCAATCAGCATCAAAGTACCCAAGTAATCTTACATCTTCGGCAGTATATTTCAATCTAAGATTGATGGTCCCATGCAGGTATCTCAGCACATGCTTTGCAACAATCCAGTGTGCATGAGATAGTTTAATCATATATTGGCTTAGAGTATTGACTGCAAAACATATGTCTGGTCTAGTGTTCACTAAGAACATCAGTGCCCCAATCAATTGTTGATACTCAAAAGGATTTACCAAATCAGGACCTTCAGTTTCATCACACAGCTTCTTGAGTTCATATCCATTGGAGCATTCATGGATTTACATTCTATCATACCAAATCTTTGCTTGAAAACATATTTTCCTTGAGAAAGGAAAATCTCACCAAGTTTTTGCCATACTTCAAGACACAGAAAGTAGTGCATCAAATGAAGATCTTTCCTTTCGAACTCAAAAGCTAACTCCCTCTTACATTGGAGGGTAGGAGGTTCACCACCTGTCAAAAATAAGTCATCAATATATAATACGAAAATCAAAGGTATACCTTGGACCATTTTGGATCAACGTTGTTTCTAGTAAAACCAAGCTTCATCAAAAATTTATCAATGTGGGCATACCAAGCTCTTTGGGGTTTGCTTCAATCCATAAAAGATTTTTTAGTCTCTGGGTCTTGGAAATACTTCCCATACATCATTATGTATGATGGACTCATGATCTTCATCTTTCATTGCTTCTTCAAAAGTGCATGGTTCATCCTGAATAATGTTGGTTATGGCTACCATGTATCCCTGGAACCAGCATGGTTTCTTGCTTTCTCTGAAGGTTCCTCGGGGAGCAACATGTCTATCAGCATCCTGTAAAGTGTCACGAAGCCATAATCATCTCTTTCTAGCACATGGAGAAGGATCCAAGGAGTCCATGGGATCCATGGGTTCATCAGCAAGATCAGGCTCAAGTTTGGGATCTTCTTGTGCATCTAAGGCATCATCATGTCTTTCAACATTAGCAGGAGGAGTGTCTATGGCTTTTCAAAGAGTTGCATCTTCATCAAATGTTATATCTCTGCTAAACTCTATAGTTCTTTTACCAGGCACATATATTCTGTAAGCTTTAGAATTTTCACAATAACCAACAATCATACCTTTCTTACCTGAAGCTTCCAGCTTGGTACTCTTTTCCTTTGGCACATGAAAGTAGACAAGGTAGTCAAAGATCCTTAAGTGGCCGCTTTGTTCTAGGTTATATGGTACGATGGTCTCTTTCTTGATTCCAGCTTCCTTGCAGAAGTCTTGAGCTCTTGTCCATTTCATGTGCCACTTAAATCATGGGATGGCTCAACATCTTCCTCAATCTCGATACAGAGGACTTGGTTCTCACATTCATCAAATGTACCTATTGATCCCAGAACAAGAGCAAGAGCAATAGTTCGCAAAATAAAATAAACATAATGAAAATATACCTGGTGATGTGGCAGATCTTTCTTTCTTTTCTAGATGTGAGAGTGGCTTCTTCATTATCTTGCACCAACTTCCTCTTGGAGTTTACTCTTCCTGCACTATTTGCATCCTGATGATCTTCAGGATCTTCTTTTCTTGATTGCATCCTCATCAAGAAGTTAGTGAAAGAATCATTCAAATACTCGTGCAAGAAGAATAACCAATGGTCTAAAAAATAAATCTTAAACAAGAGCAGTGACACAAAGAAACAACATAAGACTTGAATCTATTTTTTTTCTAATGACGATTTGAAGGAAGTTGTTAGCTCCCTCTTGATTCGGCCTCCATTAGTTACCACTTTCCATCAGTCATATGTCATCGGCAGAAGAAATGCATCTTCTTGAGCACCACTTGGAAAACTCCATCATGATTCATTCTAATCTCAGGCATCTCGGAAACCATCTTTCACACATGAGGTAATATTTTATAGTGAAGATGAGCGAACTTTCAGTGCCACAATTTACATTGATGATTACTCATCATGAATCAACGGATGGATAGGTCTTCCAATGATTTTATAATGATCTTCAAATCTTGATCTCAAAGTGAAGACACACACACACACACAAACATATATATATTGACTTCATTGTCTACGATGATATCCATTTTTTAAAGATCTTCAAATCTTGATCCCAAAGTGAAGTGACACACACACATATATATATTGACTTCATTGTCTACAATGATATCCATTTTTTATCTCTATAAAATAGGTTAGTTTAGAAAACTATCATTCCATCTTTTGCAAAAGTCATGATCCTTACCTGCAACCACTATTGTCAATAAACTCTAATATCAAAATTACCAAAACCCATAAGATTATGTCATTTCTCATATAATATGAGGGAATCAAAATTAGCCTATCATAAACATTTAATTTCTATCAGTTATTCTTTCATAACCTTATATGCATTATACTTATTTTCAAGTCAACACTTTCTTGCACATGCATAAATAGGAGTAAAACTACTTTTTACTTTTGCATGCATCAACAAGTACCAAAACCACAACTATTAAACACATGCAACACGTTAATAAATATATGCAAAATTACTATCATATCTTGGGTTCCTAGAAATCTTGGAAGAATGGTAGCAGTAAAATTTCAGCAGTAATATAAAGGGACAGCGAGAAATATTTCAGCAGTAAATGAGTTATTTCAGCAACAAAAGAGGAGAGATATTTCAACAGAAAATGAGCAGCAAGTGATATTTCAACAAAAAAATGGATTGTAAATAGAGTGGAAAACACTTGATAATTCGGCAGAAAATGGGATGTAAAAAGAGTGGACAACACTTGATATTTCAGCAGAAAATGGGTTGTAAAAAGAGTGGACAGCAAGAGATATTTTTAGCAGAAAATGGGCTACAAATAGAGTGGACAACAAGAAATATTTCAGCAGAAAATGGGGTAGAATAACACTTGTCTTCTTGAGCTTGTCTTCACCAAAGCTCTGATACCATGTTGAAACTTTGATGATCTATGCTGTAACAATCACTTATAACAAAAAAAAAATATATGCTGCAATATTAGACAAGCAATTGTAGAAGAACATAAATCGAATGCACAATAGAAGATAGCTAAGAACAAAATGAGACACAGAGAATTTAGGTCCAATGACCAAGGCAAAACCCACAAGGGGAAAACCCAACCAGATTCTTCTTCTATTAGAAATCAATTGTTCAACAGAGATACAGAGTACAATGAAAGATCAAGAGAATGAGAAAGTTCACCCAAATTTGAACAAGTAGTAGCATGAAGATCATTGGTAGCTGTAGCAGATGCCCACACTGAATCAACCTTCCCCTCAACTGAATCAACATTGAAGCACTAAATCAACCTTGGCTCACCAAGTTCTGCTCTTACTCTCCAAGTCTCTCTCTCACAATCTTCTTCAACTCTCTCCCTCTCTCTCAAGTTCGAATTCTTCTTTCACAATGCACAAGTAGTGAGGGGAGAAAGAATGAGGCACATATATATAGGAGGAGCAACGAATCCATGCCATAAAGTAGGAGTAACTCACATGCCAAGAGGAGTGTAACTCATGCCATTAAGGAGGTACGCATGCCTTTGTAACTTGTGCTTTTAAGAGAGAGTGTAACATATGCATTAAAGTGTACGTAAGAGAAATATTTTATGACACGCTTTTATTGAGTGTAAGAGAATCTTTTATGACGTGCTTTAATGAGTCTAAGAGAGTGTAAGAGGAATATGCCATGCCAACAATGAGAGTGAGAGAATATTATTGAGAGCCATGACTGAGTGCCTTGAAATTCCTTTTAATAATAATAATAATATCAGAAAGAGGATAATAATAATATTAATGATAAAATATTAAGTCGAGGTTGAACTAATAGGATTGGTTAATGATAAGAAATGATTTTTCATCAACAATACTTGATTACCAAATGATGCAAGGTGATTTACTATCTTGATACTTTCTAATTTTAGACTTTATTTTTATACTTTCCATTTTTAGATATTCTATTTTTAGACTTTCTATTTTTAGAAATTCTATTTTTAGACTTTCTATGTTTAGACTTTCTATTTTTAGAAATTCATCCCTGAGCTGCCAATTTTCAACAACATATAGGACAAGAATGAGAACATCTCCCCCAACCACCAAGTAGTAGAGGCTATTGTCCACCTCACTCTTCACAAATCCCATGCCTTGCAAGTATCTATCGATGCGCTCGTACTACGCATTGGGAGCCTACTTGAGCTCATACAAATCTCTCTTCAATCTGCACATGTGGGTCTCTCTGTTGTGTGCCACAAATCCCTCTAGTTGTTCTATATACACTTCCTCCTCCAGTTCACCATCTAGGAACATCGTCTTGACATCCATCTTATGGATATGCCATCCCAGCTATGCTGCTAATGAGATCATGGCTCATATAGAAGTGTACATGGCCACAGGGGCAAATGTCTCCTCATGGTCTATTCCCTCATTCTGAGAGAACCCCTTGGCCACGAACCTAGCCTTGCATTTCTCGATGCTGCCATCTGCACCGTGCTTGATCTTATAGATCCAACATGATCCGACCACCACCATCTCTGTCGATCTCGGTACAACCTCCCAAACATCATTTTGAATGATTGAAGAATACTCCACAACTATTGCATCCCGCCACACCTACTCCTATGCGGCCTCCCGATAGCTAGAAGGCTTGATATCCACCAATTGATCGACCAATGCCATGTAGCCAGTGTACTACTCTGGTTGTCTCTGCTCTCTCTTGCCTGTTCTAGAAGTCCCCACAAACTCTTGAACATTCTTGAGTGTAACCTGAACCTCATGGTTCCTCTTTCCAACAATGGAGTTAGGAATATCCACCTCCATGTCCTCCTGATGCATCTCCCTCATATGTTGCATCTACTGCTCCATTCTCTGTGAAGCTTCAAGAGTACTCACACCTGAACTCGTGCTCGTACTAGTGATTGTACTCGTGCTCTGTTGCTACCCATGATTTTGCTGCTCAACTCTGGGAGCTTCTGTTTGCTGCTCACTCTGATCTTCAGTTGCTGCCAACTCTCTGGACCTTTTATACGCCTTGTCCTCCATGAACTCAACATACCACTTGACTATAATCCTCTTGGCGCCTGGGATGAAGTTCCTATATGCCTTTGAGGTTTCGATATACCCAACGAAATAACCTCACTCTACAATCTGATTCAGCTTCGAACGTGTCTCACATGGAATATGAAAGTACGTTAGGCAGACAAATATCCGGAAATGATTGACATCTAGCTTGTTTCTAGTGAAAGCATGCTCGGGAGTCATCTTGCCAAGCCCTCTATGTGGGACCCTATTCTAAATATAAATTGTTGTATTGCATGCCTCTGCCCATAAATAACATGGGAGATCCTGGTCATACAACATCACTCTCGCTGCCTCCAAAATCAAACGGTTCTTCCTCTCGGCAACCCCATTTTGTTGCAGGTTGTAAAGAACCGCCCACTCTCTCTTGATTCCTGCCCTGGTATAGAACTCCTGGAACTCCTTGATGGTATATTCCCCTTCGTTATCTGACCAAAGAGTCCATATCTTTCTACCTGTCACATTCTCCACTAGAGCTTTATACTCCTGAAAGTGATTGAAGACCTCATCCTTGGTCTTCAAGCAATAGATCTAGGTTTTCTTAGAGAAATCATCGATAAAAGTACAAAAGTCCTCGTACCCTGTGAGAGATCTCGTAGACATCGGCCCACATATGTTTGAATGTAAAAGGTCTAAGATACCCTGCAATCTATTGTCACTCCTTGGAAAAGATGCCTTCGCAAACTTCCCCATCACACATCCTTTGCATACATCGTTGTGCTTTGTGCTCACCTCCGGAACACCTATCACCGTCTCACGAAGCATCTCGAGTGCTCAATGATGAATATGGCCCATCCACCTATGCCATATAGCTCCCCGTAGTCTCTCGGACTACTACTGCTAACTAGTGTCTTAGGCATGTCCAACTGCAACTTGTATAATCAATCACTCCTCACCCCAACTGCTATAGGTGACCTCTAATCCTTTTGCTATAACAACACTCTAGCCCCTCTAAGGATGACATCATAATATTTGTCTTGGAGAATTGATACAAAGATCAAATTCATCCCCAAGCCTGGCACATGCAACACATCATGGATAGGTATCTGCTTGTCGTTCTCCCTCTGAAATAAAGCAGTCCCTTATGCTATAGGAGTGCACTTGAACTTGTTCCCCATTTGAATCTGGAACCTAATGTCCTCCTCCTTATAACTAGAGAAGTACTCCCTAACTCCCGTCACATGAAATGACGCTCCACAGTGTATGTACCAAACACCTTGTGAAGTCGAGCTAGTCAGGAAAGTGATCAAAGCGAACTCCTGCTCCATTCTCCTGGAGAGCTCATCTGCATCTGTTGAAGCTGCAACTTGCTTCTTTCCCTTCTTCTTTCTCAATGGGTAGTCGCTGACATAGTGGCCAAACTCATGACAACCATAGCACTTGACCTTGGATAGGTCCTTCTTCTTGTTCTTCTCTCCTTTCGAGCTAGGTCCCTTGCTATACCCTTTCTTCTCTTTGTCTTTCCCTACTAAGGCAATGTTCTCCTGCTTCTTCTCAACCTTCGGTACCATGTCGTTGCTACTGGTGCCATCGACTAACTGAGCCTAAGCTCCTCCTGAGTGAATTCGCTCCATAGTCAATCCCAATATGGAAGCTTGTCTCATCCTGAAATAGGTCTTATCTCAACTAATGTCAATTAATTATCCACTTTTCCTAAGTTTTAACTAAGGAAATATTTAAAAAAACACTAATTGACTTAATTAAGACATTTTCCCTAGATGAAGCTTAAGAAAAATTACATGGGCTTGGAGATAATTAATTCCTCCGTGTTCTTAGCCTTAGTGACACCTCTCAAAGCTAGAACACTTGTCTGAGCTACAATATTTAACATCATGAAGTCAGTCACCAAGCTCCATAGGTCTCCAATGCTCCAAGGAAAAATGCCATAGAAACATCCATGCAAGGTGTAGCAATCAAAAAGTATATCAACTCCATTGTTCTTGTCAATCATGAAACAACCAGGGGTCATCCACACAAGATGCACCCACATCACATGAAGTACCCCCAAGCATGGTTTAAACACTTTAGTAACCTCAATAGCTAACACTTCCCTCTTTACAAGGAAATTGTTTTTACAAACACCAATATACTCCCTCCCTAACATAAAACATGCCATGTGCAAATCTGAATCTGGTGGTCTCAGAATCAACCCAAACATCATCCTCCATTAAGGCATCACACCTCAACTCCTCAAAGCAATTGGAAGGCTCACAAATGGAAGAAGCCAAAGCAATATGGTTGTTATATCTCCTTAGATGTATACTCACCCTCACTAAAGAACACAATGCTTATACATGCTCTTGTGCCACCTACAATGTATGGGTAAACCATCACAACTTCCTGCATACTGGAGTAGAATGTGAGGGGATAAATAGCAAATTATCCACTCTTGGATCTAATTCTTCTCTAGCCTCTAAATTAACCTCTAGAAAAAATGGCCTTCTCACCTCTTCAATCAATAAAGGAGAATCCTATGAACCAGAAGATTTCACATCCTCATCAAACCTCACATCTTTGCTCACCAAAATCTTCCACTATGTTGGAATTTCAATCATGTAAGCTATAGAAGTCTCACTATATCCAACAACACAAGATGCTATCACAACATTTTGAACCTCCAAAGAACATTGGCCGCCTATAAATATGAAGGAACATAACTCTAGATCATAAGCCACCTACCTAACTCCATCATCCCTTGAGTTAGCAACATGGGCCAAAATTATCAACAACCTATAATCATGAGTATCTCACCCCTGCACCTCAACAGCTTGACAACAAAAGCAACAACCTTAACACAATCAACTCTCTTTCGAAGAGAACCCTGAAGCAAGATTAACATCAACGTCAACTCCCTCTCCCTAAGAGAATCTAGCAACCCTATCCATGTACTCTGCAATGCTCCTATCAACCTCAAGCATAGGATCAATCACTAATTTCACAATAGGTCCTGAATTCGTCTCCATGGCATTCTGCGATACATGCTCTACATGTGCCTCCTTAAAGTCCAATTTCTCACTAGAATGCACAAGAGCCACGGGATCAACAAGCAACCTATAAAGGCCACAAACTCACACACTTCTATCTAAAGTCCTCAATTACAATCACTAATAATGCATTGTTGTCCCTCAAATTCAACTCTGCATTGATGATCTGCCAAACAAGAAATTGAAAGAAGATTTTTCTTCAACCCAAGAACAAACAAAACATTGGTCAACTCAAGAACATCATCTAATGGCATCTGAAAGGAATGGAGCCAAATCCTTTTGCAAAATATGTAGTGTCATCACCCAACTCCACGCACTCCCCCCCACTTGCTCCAAAATCCTATTGAAAGATTTCCTATCATAAGTTACAGGTCTCAATGCCCCACTGTCCATATACCAACCAACAATTGACATAGGGCTAGAAGATAGACAAGAGACCATGGAGAAGGCAATCTCAAACCAACATGATCCCTCATCCTATCTTGCTACAGTACCTGTTGTAATCTGCTTGGCCTTTCCCTTCTTCTCTAGACACGTGCTAGCATAATGTCCCATATGGTGATAGCTAAAACATTTTATCTTACTCAAGTCTTCCTTTCCTATACCTGGATCTTCCTTCTTACCTTTCTCAATCCCTTTCTTGCTTCCTCCTCCCAATGAAAGCTACTTCTTCTACACCCTTTTGATGCATTTAATAGAACATGGCCTCTTCCTACACAATGTTATCTCTAAGCTATACACAATCTGGCAAAGTCTCGTGAGCACAAACACCTTGGACAAAAGGCATCCAAATGGAGCAAGTCCACTCAAAGCAATGGACAGCAACTACTTATCCTCCACCTTTATCTCTATGGCAAACATCTAATCTCTCAGCTCTTTGACCTTTGTAAGATCACCACTGTATTTGTCTTACCTGTGCAAATGGCTGAAAGCTTGTTCCTCAACAGCATTTGTTAAGAAACACAAGTGCTTTGAAATAAAGCAACCAAAGCAAAAAACATATCCTTACTAGTCATCTCTACAATGTGAGGGTTGAGGTGATTCTTCACCAAATCAAGGATGATCCACCTTGCCTCGGCCTCCTTGTTATGGACAGCCAACTTCGTCAAATCGATAAGAGCAGCTATCACTTTCTCAACATGACCCCAAAGCTCACTTCCACCAAAACTATTTGCATCTTGAACTTCCAAGATATGAAATTGGGAGGTCCATCCAGCCTTTCACACTCTCTAAGACCATAAGTATACATTCTGCAAATCTGAAGCACACCTCAAAGCAAACATCAGCAACAAATGACTAGAACAACCCTTCAAGTCTTTGAGTGCTTCTCCCAATCAACTTAGGGTATCACACCCAACAGCCTGTCAATAAGTCGAGCACCACTCCCAGGTGCAATCCAGCTAAAATATCCAACTCCCTCTTCACCAAGAGAGCAATTTCAGCCAAGAATCAAGATAGCTCTGATACCTCACAGTTTTATTGTCCTTGACACGATGAATCAGATCTGGCTCAATATTTAGGGTGATTAACCTGAGGGCTTCATCCTTTTTCAGACATATGAGGTCATAGTTGTCATTGTCAACTGGAGGTGGAGGTTTTGTCAAATACATCCATAAATCCTTACTTCAAAGAAGGGCAGTAATTTGGTCTGCTCAAACATGACAATTAGCCTAACTAACAGGGCAATAGACCATTTTGAGTCCATCAGGTTCCAAAACCAGCAAAAGAAGAAACTCTGTAAAGTCTTCAAACAGAATTGCCTTGATAGACCCAAAAAAAGAGATGCGCCAGCAATGTTTGGAATATAAATCTGCTAAAAAAAGCAATGTGTGCTGGTTGTAAAATACGGTTTTAAACCCCTGGAAGGTACCAGCAACTTCTGGGAAGTAAATCTGCAGCAAAAGGGGAGAGTGTGCTGGTTGTAAGAGAGAGTTTGAAACCCTATGAAGCCCCAAAAAAGGGGCTTTAAAACAGTGATTGAATTTTGTGAGGTCCACACCCACTCGAATACCATGTTATGATTCACAATTGTTGGCAAGATTATTGAATAGAACCAAAACCAACCCAAATCCTGCAATGAAGAAAAAGATAAACAGCACGAGTGCAGCCCTAGAGAAAAATAAATCCTAGACCAAGAGAGTTGAAACCAAGAACAAAACAAGAATGCACAATGCTTCACAAGTTCACAGTGCCTTTAGGCTACATCACTTGTGTAACAATGAATGAAAGATCAGAATGTGTGGAAATATAAATAAGGGTTGTGTATTTATACACAACTAAAGGGGTAGGGCACTTTTCCCAAGGAGGCGTTATGAGCCAACATTGAGTTGACCAGATCAGCCCTAACAAAACCTAGAAATATATAATATAAAATTACATATAATATCAGCTGTGGACAAATAACATGCTTGATTTCAATGGAAAAGCCCTTTTAGCTTGTATGCTACTGCATGTTTGTGTATTTCCTTTGTCTTAGGCCAGCTTGTACTACATTTCTAAGATGTAGATGGCATGTTCCCTACTTTGCAAAAGAAAATTGTATTCATTTTTGGCATCTATGCTTCATAAGTTTGTGCATTGTATAATACATTTTCTGGTGTCGTGTAGTTTCTTTTCACACTTGATGAATCGTATCCTTTACAATAAACAATTGCAGTCTAATTATTAGTCAGTAATATGCCCAAACCATACTAGGAAATTTAGAAATCATTTATACAGAGTACAAACGCATTAATCTTGGATAGACTCGTCTAACATAAAATAATAAAGCATAAAAAAAACCATAATTGTGACCTTAAACTTAGAGAATATTAAATCTGACCTTGATAGTAGTCGTCAATTGCTTGTAAGGAACTGGAAACTGAGCAATATTACTCATATTTTTTCACTTTGCACCCTCTGCACCCAACGAAATTGAAGGACCAAAATTTTAGCATCATGCTTTGCCTTCGCCAATTATCGATGCACCTAAGCCTCTCAACCATAAGTACTCAAAAGCAACGAAATACGTTTGAACCATAGAGTTGAAATACGTTTGAACCATAGAGTTGAATTGGTAAGTATAAAAACTACTAGGTCCTAGGATATATAATGAGTTCAAGAAACCCATTTTAGCATTTGACAAAAGGATACATAACGATTGGGCAACAACTGTTTTTGAGACTAAAACCCTCAATTCATGGACATCAACATTTATACGTCACTCACAAGTCACGAATATGATGACAAAGTTTCCATGTTATAGAGAACTTTCTTGCATCCGAGGTTAGCGATGCGTCACCCCTTGCATTTAACTATCCTCGTGATTTAAATTTTAGCGTCACCCAAAAACATTCCTAAAAGGCATCAAAAATGTCCCAAGTGCAGGGAGATCGTCTGGGCATCCCAACCATTGCTCAAACTTCTTCACTTTTCAATTTAACTTGAAACAAGAAAAGTTGCCTAACATCAATGCTACCCATCAAAATTTGATGTTCAATCTCATGCTGTTATTGTCTTTTTCTGTTTATATATATTTCTGGTCACTTAAAATGTATTTTCTATATTTACATCTTTTATAGATATATTTTGTTGTCAGCTTACCCCATCTCTTGAAAATTGGTGGCTGGTGGATGGCATATGGGAACCTCCTTCTCCCATTGGCAAACTTGGGGAGACCCAAAAAGTTAACAATGAAGGCCTTTTTGGCTATAGATTCTGTTTCTGTTAGTCTATATATGATGTTGTTTAATGTAGAATCTTCATGTTGCTTAGGAATGAGATATAAGAGTTTCAAGTAGATCTTTCTTACTTTTTAATTACCAATTAAGCGCTACAATGCATGAATTACAAAGCCAGCTTCTATTTGGATATTACGTGTATAATTTGCTCCATTGTCTTAATGTTTGATTGCCCAATAATTCTTCCGTTCATTGCAACATCATTAATGACTCGAGTATCAAGTGATTAAAAAGGTAGTACCTTTAGAAGCCATACATTACATATTTTCCTGGCATGCAGTGTATGAAAAGCATTGGAACAAGACGAGGCTAATGAGAACTCATGCAGTCTACTTGGCTCGGGACCGGTTCCAAAACGAATGTATCAAATTTGACTGAGTCGAACTCAGTCAAATGTGATCAAATTCGTCAAGACTCTGGCAAGTTTGATCAAGTTACCCAGTGGGCTGCATTTGACTGATTTTGACAGACTGTTTTTCGACAATTACTGATTTTTCGAGTACTTTTTTTGTATTTTAATTTGCTGAGACCTTCCCAGTCCAACACGTGTCACTTTGAAAGATTGCTGTTACGATGCTTAAACTCTAAACCTTAGGGTAACATCTAAAGCCGTTTTCAAAGAGTAGTTATGCCTTCCGAAGCTAGTTCAATCAGTCTGATCTCCCATTATCGAGTAGGAAACCAATGGTAGTTAAGCATTAAGATTAGCTACAAGGGAGAAGTTCCAGAAGGAAGGCAAAAAGATTATATCCAGGGCGAAGCTGGTTGTTCTGGTTAAATTCTGAAAAAAAAAAACAATTGTGATCTTAGACAGACAGGATATATTCATAGCAGGAATATGTACATATACGAAGTGCACGCATAGGGTTTCTAAACAGCACAAAGCCGGAACCCTCTGCGCATATACTGAAATTGACTGTTCTGCTTAATAGGCCATGCTCATTCCTCCATAGAAATGAACTCATTATGTCATTCGATGAAACCGTGTGTGTGACATACCTCACAATAGATGGCTCTGCAGTGTGAATATATGTAATTTGTATTGCCGAGTCTAAAATTAATGTTTTGTTTCTTGCGCCCACGGACAAGGTCACTCGCTGCCTTCAATTTAAAAGGCCATAGAATTCTTTGGCGTTCTAAGACAGAAGTCCAAAAAACAATTTCTCCCCGCTCCGCAGAGGATATACCGATCGCTTAGGCAGTGAACTGCAATTGAAAAAATTTGCCCCAAGTTTGTTTAAGCCTTTTTATTATAAGGAAAAAAAAAAATGCCCAAGTTTGCTAAAGTTTCTTTATTCAATTGATTTTAAAAATATAATATAAAATTTGGGTTGGTGTGGAAAAAAATATATATATTTAAACATTTATGAGGTTAAAGATAGCTTATAGAATAGATTGCTTGGTTAGTGGATTCTTGTATTCAGTGCTTTTCTTGTGAAGCCTTACAATAAATTCTTTCAGTTTCTCCGCAAACCTCTCACTCAATGTATTATACCAAGTGCTAGTTGTCAAAATATATGCATAACTTTCTTTGTTTTCTTTGAAGGCCTCGCATTCTAAAATCAAATGCTTTTCTTTCCCAGTTTTCCGGAAGAGCAAAACGTACATACTCTTTCTTCCCACACTTCTTTTGGTCTTTTCAAGCGCCATGTTTCACAACGGAGTTGATGAAAATTAGTCCTTAACTAAGCAATAAGAATTTTGGTTCTCCAACAAATATTGGCCCCTATGTATACTTTTTGTTGATGATTATGAGTGGGATTAAACTATTCAATATAGTACTTTTTCTTTCTCCCTAGTTATTTATCCAAAGTATGCTTATGGAACTTATCCATAACAAAAGCTTTTATTTCTTTGTTGTCTGTGGGACACATGTTCAAGCAAATACCCCATTTACTAAACCATTTGTTATTTTTCCGCATCCAAGTCTTTTTTCTTTTGCACAATATGTCATTACAGACAAGCTTAGGTCATCTAACCTCTTCCATTTGCTCATTTTTGTTTCAAATATCTTATGACTCGCACCATAGTGATTGCTTCAATAGGAGCAGCCCTTGTTTCACTTGACAAGATGTGATAAGGAATTACACTTCTAATTTTGAACTTGTTTGTAATCAAGTGCTTCTGAATTTTCTCAATTTGTTTCCACTGCATGTCGAATGTGTTGCTGACCCCTAGTTCACAACCGTGGAGAATCATTAGAATCATTAAAAGCCCAAAAAGAGTTTGAGTGGTCTTACAGTCCCATAAATCTGTCTCTCTACACCTATTTTGAAAAGCATAAAATGTTTTCCAACCCCTCAAAGTTCTTTTCTTTTTATAGTTGTCCCAACTTATATTTATATTGAAGTACATTCAGAGGTATTTGTAATCTACAACTTCTTCCAAAGTGTTGCCTTCAAAGTAGAACTTATGCTAGTTATGTTTTCTTTTATTAGAGAAAACAACTACTTTTGTTTTGCTAACGTTGACTTGCATCCCCACCCTTCTACAAAAGTGCTCAAGGGAAAGTCAGTGCTCTTGCAAACCAAAAGCAAATTTCGCAATCAGAATAAGGTCATCTGCATACAAAAGAAACCTTATAACAAACTCGCCCAAGTGGATAACGCCACCCCCTTGCAAATTTAGCCACTCTTCAAGCTTGTCAATATATAAACCAAAAAGGGTAGGAGACAATGGGCAACCTTGCTTGACCCCAGCATCACTTCTAAAACTTTCAAAAATGCCTACTAAAGTTCTAATTTTGACTTTCACCTCTTCATACAGCCTATGCACAGTTGCTCTCAAATGCATAGGAACCCCAAGTTCCTCCATTCTGTGCCAAAGTTTATCCCTAGAAACCGTGTCAAAGGATTTTCTGAAATCAACAAAACAACAAAAGGCTTCTTCCTTTTTCTCCCAAACTTTTTCAATGATGTGCCTTAAAGTTATACCATGATCAATTGTGGAATGTTTAGGTTTAAAACCTACTTTCCCTTTAGCATGTTTATCTCTTTCTTCCGTCCACTTGCTAATTATATTTTCTAGCATGCTTTCAAATAACTTTGCAAACGAGGGTTTATAATTCTGGTCCTATAATTAGAGAGATTATTGATGTCACTACTCTTGAAAAGAGGTATTGCCAGACTAGTTGTCCAATCTGTGGGGAACCCCTGTTGTATGATTTTTTTGAAAAAAATTGTAATGTGAGGTGCAAGAATTTTTAAGCCCCACTTTAGATATTCTACTTGGAGTTTAGCTAAGTCTTTTGCTTTTCCAACACCCAACTTCTTGATACCCATCTCTACCTCTTGCACCGTAAAGAGTTCAATATCAGTGTTGACCAAGGGAGGAGGGTCAACCTTGGGATCTCTCTCATAAAGTTGTCTTGCATAGTCAAACCAATTAGAAGTTGTAATACTATTTTCTGTTTGCAACTTTCTCTGTTGGAGATCTTTCCAAAATAATTTGGGGTTATTTTTCCCAATGAAGATTAGTTCTTATGTCCTTGAAACCATGAAATCAACCTTTTTCTTTCTTAATATTTGCTTGTAAGCTTTGAGTTTTATTTTATCCTTTTTTGACTTTTTCAACATTCTCCTTGCCTTTTTGCATTCCTTTTCAAACCAAGCATTAACTAGAAAGCAATTTGTTTCAGCCTTCTTAATTTTTGCTCTTTTGCACTTTGCAAGTGCGCTTTGAATTAAATGTGTTAATTTATGATTATGAAAACCATGGATTGAAATTTTCTCCTTCTAGAAAAGCCTCTCTAGTGTTATTTTGAAGGTATTACAATTTTTTGGAGTCAAAAGAATTCTTCCCTTTGGGAGATTTTGTTGAACACACTTAGTTTTTTACCCTAACTGCTTCTTTCTAATCCAAGAGAAACTTAAATAAACTGGCTCATGATCCAATTTTAAATCCCAAAGTTGTTCTCCAATCAAAACTTCCTCCATTTTCTCACACAAACCATGCAAACAAATTACATAATCTACTACACTTGCTCCATTGTAAGTAGTGCAAGTGAAAATACTAAACTTTTCCCATCTAGTCAAACCATTACAAATGACTAAATCAAAAACCCCACATAGAATAATGAATTGTTCACCAAAGAGATTGCAATCCTTGTCCTATGAAATTCTTTCCCACTAATGATTACTCTCTTCTATAAGCTAGATAGGGTTGCAATCTTCTTTATAACAAAGAATGCTAGCTTGCTCACCTGCAGTCCTAACATTGAAATCACCCACTATAAGGACTTCACCTAGCTAAGAATATTTTGTGATATCTGCTTTTAAGGCTGCAAAGGGATCTTTGTGGTCAAGCCCTATGCTTCTGTAAGTTTTTGAAACTTGCACTACAAAATAGCATGTTGCAATTCTAATGTGATTTCCATTTTCTGATATTTTAAACCAAATTAATTGTTTATGTGAGTCTTCGTTTTCTAACTAAATGAATAGACCTTCATTTTCCCACACTAATACCATGATACCCCCATGTCCCTTGTCATTCCCTATTGCCTTGTTCCACACTGCCATCTTCCATTACCTTTCAAATAAAGGTGTCTTGCACCCTTCATGCTCATGTGTTTCTATGAGGCAAATCATTTCTCTATCTTCCGCAATAGGCCCTAACCCAGGTCCTTGTCTCCATGGGTAACCTCTACAATTCCAACAAACTAATATTAAAGAAACTTGGGTATGTATTGATTGTTATTTGCTTTGATATACAAGACTTGTAGTTGAGTCATTGTTCCTGCTTTCCCATACTAAGCTTGCTATATGGTTTCATGCTAAAGAATTTGTTACCTCTTCTTTGTTACCATCTTGCTGCTTTGTTTTGGAATGAGGTCCAAAACGTGTTATCACAACCTTAACTTTATAAATCCATGCTCTCTTGCTCTCGTTCTTTGTTGCCCTAACCTTTGACATTTCCTCCCTCCTTTCCTCTTGTTGTCTTATAGTTAAATCTTCTTCTAGAAAAAATTGAGAACCCCTCAAGAGTTGCTTCTTGCTTAGAATGATATATTTATCACGCAAGCTAGGCATGATGACTCTTATGGGCCTAGCTCTCTCATTGTTAATCTTACCCACCCTCCATTATTGGCATATTTGTCCTTGCCAAAGCAGCTTGTCTTTTAAGAATTCCCTTGCAAGGTCAAGAGCACATTCATTTTTCTCATAGTCTTTCACCCCTTTAATAATTATATGTGTTGCTATATGTTTCCTTTCCTTGCTTTCTCTATCTTGCATGTTGCCAACCCAAATCTTTGCTTCTCCTTCCCTATTAGCATAATTGTTAATAGCCTAAGCCTAAGTTTTCGAAACTTTTGTGGAACCTCCTTTCTTTTCTTCTCTTACTTCATCTTCATGGTTGTTTATTTGAGCAACCATTTTCCCTTTATCTTGAGATGGTTTCGAATTCAGCACCTCTGTACTTTCCACTACAAATTTCTTCATGTTTTTCACATCCATCTTTATGTGTTTCCATTCTTTTTTCCCTATCAAGGGGGCTTCCTATATCAATGCCACTTGCTCCTTCAAAATTCTATTGCTTTCTACTAAAGCCTATTCTTCAGTTGTTATTAAATGAATTTTATGATCTCTTTCCCACTCTTTAGCTTCTAAAACCTCAAATCTCTTCTTTGCACTTAACAATTCTTTCACATAAAGATCATATGACTGGGTGAGAGGTGTGGATGTGGGGCTATAGAAGGAAAAATCATCGATGAATTTTCCTTTGGGCCGGTTGTTGCCCCATGCTTGCAAAGGGGACTTATTTGAATATTGCTTATTACAAAGGGTTTGAGTACTTTCCCTTTGAGACCATTTTTTCTTTGTCTGCTCCCATTTTAGGCAAGCTAGTCTTCACTTTAAAATGCCCTGATATTGTTTGGCATTCACCCAAAACCACTTCCATGCTTTGGCTGATGAGGCAATTTTCACTTGTTCGAGATCATTTGTTTCCACGTCCTAAAATTTCTTGTCATGTTTGAATACATTTTTGTTGCATTTTCCTTTCATCAACTGTATAGTCCAACTAAAACAATGTTCTTTGTGACTTAGAAAAGACACTCCCAATCTTGTTTTTGTTCCTATCCCGGTAACAATCATTTGATGAAGTGGGATTGTTTATTTGGTTAGAGTCAAGAGGTTAATTGGTCGAGGCTTTGGCCTTTGGATCCCTAGAAGGAAAAAATGGTGAAAATACACGCCATAAAATTCAGTGACAGCTTCTTTCTTTGCAGATTTCACTATGCATTAGTCGCTGCGTCAACATCTTCATGACCTGCTCCTTTCGACATTTTCACTGGTTCAATGATATAAATCTCGAGTTTCTGTCCAAATGGTTTCCGTCATTCATTGTTTCACATGGTGACAACGATGTGCGTGACAATGATTGTTTCTAGAATTGGATTTGACTAACCCTCACATTTTAAATTAGCTTAGATTTATCTTAACTCTAAATCTACCAAGCACCAATCAAGATCAAATATATTTTCACTAGAAAAGAGGTTTCCATTTCAAGAGATTTGCTTCATCTCAATGCTTAAATATCCGGAGATAGAGATAACGTTGTCACTAAGCCATCTGTGTTGTTGTTGACTTTGCACTGCTGTCGACTCTGCACTATACTCCCGAGCATCTGACTGCAACTAGACTGCATTTGTCACTCTAGCATCTAACTGTATCTACTGTCACTAACCCATCCTACTATTGAAATATTGTGGGCCCCCGTAGCAAGGTATTGATTCAAGAGGTGGACTTGGTTTTGTAGCCTTAGAGTGCTACAAATGGGCAAGATTCTATTAGTTTAATTATTAATTATAATTATAAATATGATTATTAATTTTATGTTTTTTTATTATATTTTATAGGTAGAATTTTATGTTTTCTTTTTTTTATTTTTATTTTGTTTTGTTTTATTTTCACTAACTCAAAATCTAGAACATTACATCTCTATTATACTAGACTAGAGATGGCACAAAGAAATTAATAATAAAATAAAAAGCATGATACAAGGAAGAAGACTTAACAAGGTGTCCAAAGATAAACTACATCATCCACAAAATACATAAGAAGATATATAGACCAAAAATAAAAGGACATTGTCTATAACAATTTGATCAATATGTAGAATATGCTAAGTGGTAAAGATTTGCAAGGATGACAAAAAACAAAGAATCCTACTTTGGTCTGAATATTTTTGCCAATCTTGAAGGACATAAAGCTCGCTAACTTGTACAAATATGGACTATGCTACTCCATTAGCATTTGCAGACCTGTTGAGATCAAGATTTTCCCACTATTTAACAATTGATTGCCTTGTTTTCTTTCATAAAAAAATATAGCCTTCTTACACATTAAGATCCCTCTTTGAAAGTATGTCTGCTCGAATATTCCATTCTTTGTGTACATGTTGAAAAGTGAGGAAAAGGAAATTTTCCTTTTGATTACTTCTTTTTTTCCTTCTATTATATCAAATTTAAAACTTGTATATTGTTTCTCCTAGCCAACCATTCTATGATCCACTTTAAATCGTCATAAACTTGTAAAGAGTCAATTTTAATGTGAGATGTAAAAAATAAGAGCACCTAGCAAGCAACAATTCCAGCCTTGGTGTTGGTGCCAATCCCCAAATTAATCCATATATAATAGGAAAGAGCCCCATGGAGGAGTAAGAGAACACCCTCGCCACATAGGTTATCTTGAGAAGCTCCATCAAATAAACCTACCTAACGAGTAAGAAGATTAGATGGATAGCCCCAAGGGTTAGCTCAGTTGGTCAAAATCAGTGCCTTGCCGTTTGGGAGGTCACAGGGTCCATTCTCCCCGAAACCCTTGGGGTTAGGCCTAGCTAGTGGGTTGCGGGACTAGATTCCCTTCAGGGTCGATCAGCCTAGATTTTTCCGTGGACGTAGCCACCACCCGCTGACCAAGGTGTTGGTGAACCACAGCCAAAAAAGGAAGAAAAGAGAGGATTAGATGGATAACAGAAGGACCAAACCACCTTGTTATTCTAGAGTTTCAAGAAATCCTTAAACGAACCCGTGATCTATTTAAGGATGACATGGAGGTTGTAAGACCCTCATCCCACATGTACCCAAGTAACTGGCCAACCGACGTAAATATGCAACGAGAGGCTACTATAATGGGATTCAACCTCCTAGGTGACCCTAAGGAAATGGAATTAATGGAAACACATCACACAGACTTTTCACATCAGCAACAGAACTCCGGAAGCCAACCCAACCACTTAGGTAACCAGCCCCTAAGACCAACTGAATTTTGATACCACTAAACCCTCGGGCGCTCCCTTGATATGGGCAAGCATGCGTCCAGGAGGCTCTAGACGCTCTCACAGCATGGGTATGCATGCATCTGGGAAATTTTCTCCTCAGATCTATGCCTAAGACTCTGAGATTTTGCCACTTTTTTAGGCCCAGAGCCCAGGTCACTACCTAGAACTCAATGACACTTTCAGAAATGAATGTACACAACATAACAATGATGCATTTGCAAAAACAATGACAAGGTATAGAATGGACCCCTACTAGCCACAAAATTTGGCTTTACTGCAACCCACAGTCCGGTTCAGGGATCACTAGACCATGTGCTCTATAATTCATAGATCCACCTAACTCAACTTCGAATCCAACCGGCAATCTGGCTCAACCGAAACATGAGAACCCGATCATACCATGGTTATCGGTAAATTGTAAGTCTAGCCTTAAAACACTCTCACACCTGGAAAAACCCATGGCAAAACAACAAAGGTCCATATGAAATACCATGCATGCCAAATCTAGCAAGGAAAACACACATGCAAATTGATACCTGCAAAGAATCTTGTTGTACCTTCTTGATCCTGATCTTCCTTGCTTGCTTCTTCCTTCCTCTTGCCCACTTTTCCTTTCTTGATCCAATGCCAAAGTGCTCCAAGAAAACTCTAAGTGTCCAAGGGTGAGAGAGAGAGAGAGAGAATAATGAGAAAAATCCAAAACTTAACTAACAAAATGTTACAATCTGATCCTTAGAAGCCTTTTGATCAATTAGGCCTATATTTTCTTCATTTTCAATTATTTTCCTTCATTTTCCTCCTCACATGAAACTTTTGACCTTTCACCTTCCTTTTTTCTTAATTTCCATTATTTTCATAAATAAATTTGCCAAAAATGTCATTTTTCCTTTCCAAAGCCTTAGTCCTTGTCTTTGTCAATTTCCTTGGCCATAATAAACCAATGAACACCCACTAGCATGTTTTGCCCAACATTCAGCTTGGAATAAGTGTCCCATCAACCATGGTTATTATTTTTCCTTTATTAACTTTTATTACATGGAATTTTCACTAAGGATATTACAGAACCCTCCCCCTTAGGGGATGTCATCCTCATTGTTCAACCACACCCATACCTCAGCAAAACCATTGAAAATCAAACATACTACCCATGGAGCTTTATAACATAGCTCGATGCAGTATTTACAATGATCACCTTGCTGAAAAGCAAACCAACATGACAACTATAATGACATGACACCCATACCACTTATTGGAGCTTTAAAACATAGCTCATGGCGGTTTTTACATCCATATACATATGTACATATATCAAAATATCACCAAAACATGTACGAAAACATCCGCTCAACCAACAAATAAGGAAGGATACATAGCCCACATATGATATGCCATCTCCCATGTAGCTTCATCAGGCCCAAAGTGCTTCCATTGCACTTTAGCTTGCTCAATTGCTCGATTCCGGAGCATGAGCACCTTTCTCTGCAATATACATTGAGTTTTCGACTGGAATTCTCCATATGGCTCCACGTGTAATACAAACCAATCAATCACATGATCAACATCTTTAACATACTTCTTAAGTAATGACACATGGAAAACATCATGGAATTTCATTTTCGAAGGCAGTGCAAGTTGATAGGCTACTCATACGATCCTTTCAATAATCCTGAAAGGTCCACAAAACCATGGTGCCAACTTGGCACATGATCCAATCCACAAGGAGCTCTTCTTTGGTTTTATGCGCAAGTACACTTGTTCTCCAACCTGAAACTCCTTGAACAACCTATTCCGATCTGCATAGTTCTTCTGCCTTTCCCGTGCTGCTTTCATATTCTTCTTTATTACCTGCATTTCCTACTCCATGTCTGCCAACATGTCCTGTCTAATCAACACCATGTTAACTGGATCACTCCAACTAATGGGAGTATTACAACTCTGCCCATACAATGCCTTGAAAGGACACATCCTCAATAACTCCTTATAACCATTGTTGTATGCAAACTCAACCAATGGAAGATACTCCTCCCATCTTCTCTGTTGGTGCATCACATACATCCTCAACATGTCCTCTAATATCCTGTTGACCCTCTCCATTTCTCCATCTGTTTGCGGATGATAAGTTGTACTGAAGGCCAGCTTTGTACCCAAACTTGCAAAGAACTCCTTCCAAAACTTGGAAGTGAACTTTTCATCCCTATCTGACACTATCTTCTTTGAAACACCATGCAATCTGACCACATCTCTTATGAACACCTGTGCCACGTCACTAGCTGAATATGTAGTCTTAACTCGAATGAAGTGTGCAACCTTTCTCAAAATATCCACATCCATGTTGTCTCATTGTCCTCGGCAAACCTATGATGAAGTCCATGGAAATGACCTCCTATTTCTACTTTGTAATCGCAATCAGTTGTAGCATACCACCTAGATGCCTACACATTGCCTTTACATGCTGAAAAACCAAACATCTAGCCACAAACTCTGTTGCATACTTCTTCAGATTCGACCAATAATAAAACTTCTTCATTGTGGTCAATGTCTTCTGATAGCCTGGGTGACTTGAATATGGTTTCACATGAAACTCCCTCAAGATCACCTTCTTGAGCTCACTATTGTCTGGCACATATATCATGTTGCTAAATCTAACAAATCCATTTGTCGTGAGACAATAGTCCACATCCTGTGCACGTATACCTGCACCTGTACCTGTACTTATGCTTGTACCTGTACCTGTACTCTGTTGCAACCTATGCACAATTTCCATATACCTGACATCTTGTTGACCTGCTTACAAGATCATATCCAGTAGATATGTCCCATAGGAACTCATACTTGCTTTATGATTAACCTGTATCTGCCTACTAAGAGCATATGCGATCCTGTTTTCCTTTCCCTTGATGTACCTGATCTCGATGTCAAACTCACTGATCGTAGCCAACCATCTAGCTTTCATGGCATTTAGATTCGACTGGTCAAAAAAATATCTCAACCCACTGTGATCAATCATCAGTACAAACCACCTTCTAAGAAGATAGTGCCTCCACATCTTCAATGCATGTATGATCGCTTCTAGCTCAAGATCATGTGTTGATTAGTTATGCTCGTGCTCATTAAGTTTATGTGACTCATAACACACAACCTGTCCTTCTTTCATAAGGACTCCACCAAGTCCTCTCTTGCAAGCAAATGTACATACTACAAACTCTTTGTACATATCTACAATCTTTAACACTGGTGCATCTATCAACAACTTCTTAAGTTTCTCAAAACTGGCTGCACACTCCTCTATCCATTAAAACTTCTTACCTTTCCTCTAAAATGATTTAATAGGATAAGCAATCTGTGAGAAGTTCCTAATGAAGCTCCTGTAATAACCTGCTAACCCCATGAAGGATCTCACCTCATCTACATTTCTAGGAATTCCCCACTCCATGGTAGCTCACATTTTCTTTGGATCCATTGTTGTGCCCTCCTTTGAGACAACATGTCCCAAGTAATGTACCTTAGTTTGAAAGAAATTTCACTTCCTGGGCTTAGCATACAATGGATGCTCTCTCAACAACCTCAACACTACTGCCAAATGCTCGACATACTCTTCATCATTTTTAGAATATACCAATATGTAATCAATGAACACAATAACAAACTTATCCAAATAGGGACACAAGACACTATTCATCAAACACATAAATTTAGCTAGAGCATTAGTTAGACTGAATGGAGCTACAACAAACTCATAATGCCCATACCTGGTCTAGAGTTTTTTCTTGTAAATGTCCTCCTCTTTGACGTGTACTTGATGGTATTTGAATCTCAGATCAATCTTTGAGAATATTGTTGCTCCCTTTAGCTGCTCAAACAAGTTATCAATCTTCAGCAACTAATACTTGTTCATGATAGACACTTTGTTCAACAGATTGTAGTCAATGCATAATCTGAGAGTAGCATCCTTCTTCTTTACAAACAATATCAGTGTGCCCCAAGGTGATACACTTGGCATAATGTATCCTTTGTCAAGCATCTCTTTCATCCATAAATTTAACTCTACCAACTCATATGTGCTCATCTTATAAGGTGTTTTTGATGCTCGAGCTGCCCCTGGCACTAACTCAATAGAAAATTCTACTTCCCTGTGAGGTGGCAACTTTAAAATCTCTGAGGGAAGCACATCCTGAAACCGCTATAGAACTGGGTACTTGCTCAAAACATAAGCACCCTCAACTTCCTTACCTTTGTCGCTAGAAACATGCACTTAAATAAAACACACCCTTTCCTGCGATTACGCTTGGCCAACATAGATGTCACTAGCCTAACTAATGTGGCTTTCTTCTTTCCCTATAAGACTCTTGGTTCCCCATTTTCATCCAAGCACTCAGTGGCTTTTTCATAACAATCCACCTTGGTCCTATGACGATACAACCAATCCATGTGCAACTACATATTGTATGATCCCAACAGTAATACATTCAAATGTGTTGCAGTAGGCATACCATTCAAATCAAATGTACAAGCTCTTACCCAATGATGAACTCTCTTCTTGATACCTGTAGCCAACTGCAATAACCAAGATTTTGCATGCACTTCTTTATTCAAACCACACTTATCCACCAAGTCAAGACTAACATAACTATAACTAGATCCAGGGTCAATCAAATAGAAACAATTTGATCACAAAGCTTACCGTCCATCTCCATGATATATGCATGATTGTTTGTCTGTCTGTTATCCAGTGTTGCATAGATACGAGGAATGCTCTGACCAATATCCCCAACAGTGTGTGCCTCATGTGCACTATATATCTGAGGCCTACCACCCTGATTATGTGGACAATCTCTCTTAAGGTGTTCCTTACCACATGTCCAACACTCAAACCGTCCAATACCATCACCTCTATGTTGCTGTTGTGATCCATGTCCCTGTCTAGTTGCATTGAACTTCTTTTGTGGTGCCACATTTTCTTTCTCTTATGCATTCTAAGGCCTTATTATTTTCGACTACCATTTACCTTTACCTTTATCTTTCCCTTTCCATCCTTGTTGAGATTCATTCTTACACTTCACCTGTTCATAACAATGTTTCAATTTCCCAATAACTTCCTCAAGTGACCAAGGCTCATCATACTCAATCCGATCTTTAAATGCTAATGGAAAACAAATAACAAATAGCTAAACTTTAGCCTTCTCATATTTAAGATATGGTACATACCTCAATAGCTCCAAGAACTTGGTCATATACTCTTCATTTGTCATCGATCCCATCTTTAGCTCAAAAAATTCTTTGGCCTTACTGTCATAGTACCTTTCTGACAAGTACATCTTCCTGAAAAGCCTCTTGAACTCATGCCAACTCAATTCCTCTGTCCTGAGGTATCTGATCTTCCCAATAGATATTTGCTTTACCTCTCAAAATGAAGATAACTACTCTAGCCTTCATATTATCTATGAAATTATGCAACTCAAAGAACTTCTTCATCCCAAGTATCCAAGCCTTGGATATTTCAGCTTCTTCAAGTCTCAATAAAAAGTAGGTGACTTTTCTTTCATGAATTCATCTAGCAAGTATCCCCTATCACTCCTCCTGTAAGGATGATAACGATGATGATCGTAATGCCTATCAGAACTAGAACTAGAGTAGTACCTATGTCCATCAATTTTCCTATCCGGAGTATCCAACAACCTGCCATCTCTCATTGTTTCATCTCTATGCGACCTGTGACCACCATGAGACCTACTACCATATGCCCCATTAGTTATGAACTCCTACCCATGGTTGATCTAAAGTGGCCCATGTCGCTACAATTCTAACAAAATCTGAAGGAGTATTGCATTAACCTCTGCTTGTTTCTCTTTTTCTACATGATTTTGTCATTGTCCGCCTTACAACACCTTATTTCTTCCTTCAAGCTTCTCAATGTGTCTACTAAGTCATAAGAGTTCCCAACACTACGATGCTCGCCTTATTCATAGGGAGAATTTATGTAGTCTACCATCTTGCTAGTTATTTTGATCTCTTTCCTGTTAGGCATAATATGTTAGGTAAACCAAATCACAATAGACCAACGTAAATTTGGTGAGGATATCTCATCTACAAGATCAACCAATTAGCGTAGTAAATGTATAACATAATCATGACAACATATATACATATAATACATAAGCATATAAGCATATAACCATCATTTTAGCTAGAGTTCAGTCATCAATGCATGACCATATCAACTACACATACCATGACCTCATGCATGACAACAACAACCATACTAATGTATACTAACAAAACACAAGCATAAACAACATGTAACCAATCATACACTCATGGCAACACACTTCACAACAACAACATCTCTTTCACATGGTGACATCACTACAACCATGACTGACACCATGCATATGCAACAAGCATATAGACTACAAGGATGATTAACACACGTGCAACCGACATGAAGGCATGACCAACACATAACCCCTATTCAGTCCAAGGGGTGAACCATACTCTCATACCACTTTGTGGTATCAGATATGACCCAAGAGAGCGCAACCCATTTTGATACCACTCTGTAACACGCCCATCCCACATCTACCCAAGTAACTAGCCAACTAGGGTAAAAATGTGACAAGAGGCTACTATAATGGGATTCAAACTTCTAGGTGACCTTACAGAAGTGGAATCGATGGAAACACATCACACAGACCTTCCACATCAGCAACAAAACTCCCAGGGGCCAACCCAACCACTCAGGTAACCAGCCCCTTAGACCAACTAATGTTTTAGACCACTAAACCCCTATACGCTCCCTTGATATGGACAAGCATGCATCTAGGAGGCTCCAACCCCTCCCACAACATGGGTATGCATGGGTCTGGGGAATTTTCTCCAAAGATATATGCATCTGACTCCGGGATTTGTGCCACTGTTTCAAGCCCAGATCCCATGTCACTACCCAGAACTCAATGACACTTTCGAAAATGAATGTACACAACATAACAATGATGCATTGCCAAAAAAATGACAATGTCTAGACTAGACCCCTACTAGCCATGACATGCATTTCGTCAAACATGTCACAAATATGTAATCTACAGGTCTAAACAACATATCTGAGCATAGGGGTCTCATACTTATCTGAGAATCGCTAAGAAGCATTGTTCCCTTATATCATTAGCTGCATTATCATCTATTGGGTCATAGATACATAGTTCATTCATTTACAAATCAAAACATGAGGATAATCATACATCATCACTGTCATAATACATGCTTATAACCAAAATATTAACAACATAAATACCAAGGATACATCAAACATAGAATACACATATAATACTCATGAATTAACAAGGATAAATAACCTCATATTAATGATGCAAAATCCAACCCGGGATGGGACTACCACGTTCTACCCAACCATAGAATGGTTGAGCCAATTCTCTCTTCAGTCATTGACCCCCATGTCATATTCCAAGCATGAATGTGGGACTCAAACCAAAAGAACCAACCAGGGTATCCTGAGGCTAAACCACCTCACCCTCATCAATAGAAACTAGGCTTTACCGTAATCCCCACCAGATCACTAGGAAAAAATAATAAATTTGTAATAGCAGGCTTTACCATGATCTCCACCAGATCACTAGGCCACAACAAGCATGGATGCCACCGGATTTCTCCACCTACACCGTGAGGATTTTTCCTACCTCCTAGTCTCTAAGGATTTACCGCAATCCACACTAGGTCACTAGGCTCTAAACTGAGACCCACTCTCCAGCCTTTGCCGCATATCCCATCCTGTGATTTCCAGGCCTGATGGAGAGCACCCACCTCTAGGCTTTACCGTATATCTCGCCATTCACCGGTCGAAGATTCCTAGGCCCATCGAGGCAACACAAAACATGGCTTTACTACAACCCACAATTTAGTTAAGGGGTTACTAGACCATGTGTTTTATTTAGAGATCCACCTCACTCAACTTCGAATCCATTTGGAAATCTAGATCAACTAAAACATGATAACCCCATCACACCATGGCTATTCGGAAATGGCAAGGCTAGGCTGAAAACATTGTCACACTTGGAAAAACCCATGCCATAACAACAAATAACCACATCCAATACCATGCATGCCAAATTTAGCAAGAAATAACACATGAAAATTGGTAGCTACAAAGAATCTTGTTGTAGTTGCTTGATCTCTCTCTTCCTTGCTTTATCCTTCCTTCCTCTTACTTTCTTTTACTTTCTTGATCCAATGCCAAAGTGCTCCAAGAAAACTCTACGTGTCAAAGAGTGAGAGAGAGGGAGCAAATAATGAGAGAGCTCCAAAATTTAACTCACAAAAGGTTACAAACTGATCCTTAGAAGCCTTTTTATCAATTAGGTCTATGTTTTCTTCATTTTCCACCTCACATGCAACCTGTGACCTTTCACCTTCCTTTTCTCCTAATTTCCATTATTTCCATAATAAATGTGCCAAAAATTCCATTTTGCCTTTCTAAAGCCTTAGCGATTTCTTTTTCCAATTTCCTTAGCCATAATAAACCAATGAACATCCACTAGGATGTTTTGCCCAACACTCAACTTGGAATAAGTTTCCCATCAACCGTGGTTATTATTTTTCCTTTATTAATTTTTGTTACATGGAATTTTCTCTAGGGATGTTACAGAACCCTCCCCCTTGGGGGACACTATCCTCAATGTTCAACCACACCCACACCTCAGCAAACCGTTGAAAAGCAAACATACTACCCATGGAGCTTTATAACATAGTTCGATGCAGTGTTTACAATGATCATCCTGCTGAAAATAAAACCTACATGACAACATAACAACATGATAACTATAATGACATGACACCCATACCGCTTATTGGAGCTTTATAACATATCTCATGGCAGTATTTACATCCATATACATATGTACATATATCAAAACATTACCAAAACATGTACCAAAAACATATACCAACGAAATATACCAAAACATCCACTCAACCAGCAAATAAGGAAGGATACATGGCCTGCATCTTATCCACCATATCCCATGTAGCTTCATCATGCCCAAAGTGCTTCCATTTCACTTTAACATGCTCAATTTCTCGGTTCTGGAGCATGAGCACCTTTCTCTGCAATAAACACTGAGGTTTTGGTTGGAATTATCCATCTGCCTCCACCTGCAATACATACTAGTGAATCACATGATCAACATCTTTAACATACTTTTAAGTAATGACACATGGAAAACATCATGGAATTTCATTATCGGAGGCAGTGCAACTCGATAGGCTACTGATCCAATCCTCTTAATAATCCTGAAAGGTCCAAAAAACCGTGGTGCTAACTTGGAACATGATCCAATCCGCAAGGAGCTCTTCTTCGGTTTGATGTGCAAGTACATTTGTTCCCCAACCTGAAACTCCTTGAACAACCTGTTCTGTTCTGCATAGCTCTTTTGCCTATCCCGTGTTGCTTTCAAATTCTTCTTGATTTCCTGCATTTCTCGCTCCATGTTTGCCAACATGTCTGGTCCAATAAACACCTTGTTAACTGGATCATTCCAACTTATGGGAGTATTAAAACTCCACCCACATAATGCCCCGAAAGGACGCATCCTCAATGACTCCTTTTAACCATTGTTGTATGCAAACTCAACCAATGGAAGATACTTCTCCCATATTCTCTATTAGTGCATCACATACATCCTCAACATGTCCTCCAATATCTTGTTGACCCTCTCTGTCTGTCCTTATGTCTGCGAATGATAAGTTGTATTGAAGGCCAACTCTATACCCAAACCTGCAAACAACTCCTTTCAAAACTTGGAAGTGAACTTTGCATCCATTTTTGACACAATCTTCATTGGAACACCATGCAATCTGACCACATCTCTGATGGACACCTATGCCATGTCAGTAGTTGAATACGTAGTCTTAACTTGAATAAAGTGTGCAACCTTTGTCAACTTGTCCACAACAACCATGATGGAATCATGTTGTTTCAATGTCCTCGACAAACCTGTGATGAATTCCATGGAAATGACCTCCCATTTCAAGTATGGAACCACAACTGGTTGTAGTAGTCCATCTGGATGCCTACACTCTGCCTTTACCTGTTGACAATCCAAACATCTAGCCATAAACTTTTCTACATCCTTCTTCAGATTCGAGCAATAATAAAACTTCTTCATTGTGGTTAATGTCTTCTGATACCCTGGGTGACCTAAATATGGTTTTGCATGAAACTCCCTCAAGATCACCTTCTTGAGCTCACTTTTGTCTGGCACATATATAATGTTCCTAAAACTAACCAATCCATCTATCGTGAGACAAGAATCCACATCTTGTGCACCAATACTTGCACATGTACCTCTACCTCTACCTATGCATGTACCTATACCACTACATGTACCTGTATCGGTACCACTACCTGTACCTATACCTGTACTCTGCTGTAACCTGTGCATAATCTCCATATACTTGACATCTTGTTGATGCCTGCAAGATCCTATCATGTAGATCTGTCCCTTAGGAACTCATAGTTGCTATATGATTTACTTATATCTACCTGCTATGAGCATCTGTGACCCTGTTTTTCCTTTCCCTTGATGTACCTGATCTAGGAGTCAAACTCATTGATCATGGCCAACCACCTAGCTTGCCTAGTATTCAGATTCGGTTGGTCAAACAAGTATTTCAACCCACTATGATCACTCATCAGTACAAACCACATTCCAAGAAGATAGTGCCTCCACATCTTCAATGCATGTATGATCGTTGCTAGCTCAAGATCATGTGTCGGGTAGTTCTGCTCGTGCTCATTCAGTTTACGTGACTCATATCACACTACTCGTCCTTCTTGCATAAGGACTCTACCAAGTCCCTCTTGCAAGCATATGTACATACTACAAACTCTTTGTCTGGATCTACAATCTTTAACATTGGTGAATGTGTCAACAACTACTTGAGTTGCTCAAAACTGGTTGCACACTCCTCTGTCCATTCAAATTTCTTACCTTTCCTCTACAATGACGTAATAGGATAAGCAATCTGTGAGAAGTTCCTGATGAAGCTCCTGTAATAACCTGCTAACCCCAGGAAGGATCTCACCTTATCTACATTTCTAGGAGTTTCCCATTCCATGATAGCTCACATTTTCTCTAGATCCACTACTATGCCCTCCTTGGAGACAACATGTCCCAAGTAACATACCTCAATCTGAAATAAATTTCACTTCCTGGGCTTAGCATACAATTGATGCTCTCTCAACAACCTCAACACTATTGCCAAATGCTCAACATACTCTTCCTCATTTTTAGAATATACCAATATGTAATCAATGAACATAATAACAAACTTATCCAAATAAGGACTCAAGACACTATTCATCAAGCATATAAATGTAGCTAGAGCATTACTTAAACTGAATGGAATTACAACAAACTCATAATGCCCATACCTGGTCCAAAAATTTGTCTTGTAAATGTCCTCCTCTTTGATGTGTATTTGATGGTATACGAATCTCAGATCAATCTTTGAGAATATTGTTGCTCCCTTCAGCCGATCAAACAAGTCATCAATCTTCAGCAATGGATACTTGTTCATGATGGTCACTTTGTTCAACTGCTTGTAGTTAATGCATAATCTAAGAGTAGCATCCTTCTTATTTACAAACAATATCGATGTGCCCCAAGGTGATACACTTGGCCTAATGTATCCTTTGTCAAGCATCTCTTTCAACTGCAAATTTAACTCTACCAACTCAGGTGTGCTCATCCTATAAGGTGTTTTTGATGCTGGAGCTTCCCCTGACACTAACACAATAGAAAATTCTACTTCCCTGAGAGGTGGCAACTCTAAAATCTCTGCGGGAAACACATCTTGAAACTGTTATAGAACTGGTTACCGACTCAAAACATCTGCATCCTCAACTTCCTTACCTTTTCCGCTAGAAACTTTCACTGCAAATAATGCACACCCTTTCCTGCGACTACGCTTGGCCTTTATAGCTATCACGAGCCTAACCGACGTGGATTTCTTCTTTCCCTGTAAGACTCTTGGTTCCCCATTTTCATCCAAGCACTCAATGGATTTTTCATAGCAACCCACCTTGTTCCTACGACAATACAACCAATCCATGCTCAACAACATATTGTATGATCCCAATAGTAATACATTCAAATGTGTTGTGGTAGGAATACCATTCAAATCAAATGTACAAGCTCTTACACAATGATGAACTCTCTTCTTGGTACCTGTAGCCAACTTCACTAACCAATATTTTGCATGCACTTCTTTATTCAAACCACACTTATCCACCAGGTCAAGACTAACATAACTATAATTAGATCCAGGGTCAATCAAAATAGAAACAATTTGATCACAAAGCTTACTGTCCATCTCAATGATAGATGCATGATTGTCTGCATGTGTGTTATCTAGTGTTGCAAGGATATGAAGAATGCTCTGACCAATATCCCCAACAGTTTGCCTCATGTGCAATATGTATATGAGGCATACCACCCTGATCATGTGGACAAGCTCTCTTAAGGTGTTCCTTACCGCATGTCCAACACTCCAACCGTCTAGTACCATCACCTCTATGTTGTTGTTGTGATCCATGTCCCTATCTAGTTGCATTGAACTTCTTTTGCGGTGCCACATTTTCTTTCTCTTCTGCATTCTAAGGCCTTGCTATTTTCGACTTCCATTTACCTTTACCTTTATCTTTCCCTTTACGTCCTTGCTGAGATTCATCCTTACACTTCAATTGTTGATAACAATGTTTCAATTTCCTAATAACTTCCTCAAGTGACTGAGGCTCATCATACTCAATCCAATCTTTAAATGCTAATGGAAAACCACTAACAAATCACTAAACTTTAGGCTTATCATATTTAATATACGTTACATACCTCAATAGCTCCAAGAACTTGGTTGTATACTCTTCATTTGTCATCGATCCCATCTTTATCTCATAAAATTCTTTGGCCTTCCTATCATAGTACCTTTCTGACAAGTACTTCTTCCTAAAAAGCCGCTTGAAATCATGCCAACTCAATTCCTCTGTCCTGATGTATCTAATCTTCCCAATAGATATCTACTTTACCTCTTAGGATGAAGAAAACTACTCTATCCTTCATATTATCTATGGAATTATGCAACTCAATGAACTTCTTCATCCCAAGTGTCCAAGCCTTGGATCTTTCCGCTTCTTCAAGTCTCCATAAAAATAAGGTGGCTTTTCTTTCTTGAATTCATCTAGCAAGTATCCCTATCACTCCTTCTGTAAGGATGATAATGATGACGATCGTAATGCCTATCATAACTAGATCTAGAGTAGCACCTGTGTCCATCACCTCTCCTATCCGGAGTATCCAAAAACCTGCCATCTCTCATTGTGTCATCTTTATACGACCTATGACCACCATGAGACCTACTACCATATGCCATATTAGTTATGTCCTCCTACCCATGGCTGATATGAAGTGGCCCATTCTGCTACAATTCTGAAAAATCTAAAGGAGTATTGAATTAACCTCTGCTTGTTTCTCTTGTTTTGCATGATTTTGTCATTTTCCACCTTACAACACCTTATTTGTTCCTTCAATCTTCTCAATGTCTCTACGAAGTCAGAAGAGTTCCCAACACCACGATGCTCATCTGATTCATAGGGAGCATATTTGTAGTCTACCATCTCGCTAGTCATTTTGATCTCTTTTTTGTTAGGCATAATATGTTAGCTAAACCAAATCAAAATAGACTAACGTAAATTTGGTGAGGATATATCATCTACAAGATCAACAAATCAGTGTAGTACATGTATAACATAATCATGACAACATATATACATAAAATACATAAGCATATAAGCATATAACCATCATTCTAGCTAGAGTCCAATCATCAATGCATGACCATATCAACTACACATACCATGACCTCATGCATGACAACAACAAGATCCTCTTTGACATGATGACATCACTACAACCATTACCGACACCATGCATACGCAACAGGGATATAAACTACAAGGATGATTAACAAACGTGCAACCAATATGAAGGCATGACCAACACATACCCCCTATTCAGTCTAAGGGGTGAACCATGCTCTGATACCACTTTGTGTTATCAGATATGACCCAAAGAGAGTGCAACTCATTTTGATAACACTCTGTAACACCCCCATCCCACATCTACCCAAGTAACCTACCAACTGGGGTAAATATGTGACAAGAGGCTACTATAATGGGATTCAAACTCCTAAGTGACCTTAAGGAAGTGGGATCAATGGAAACACATCACACGGACCTTCCACATCAGCAACCAAACTCCTAGGGGCCAACCCAACCACTCAAGTAACCAGCCCCAGAGACCAACTAAAGTTTTAGAACACTAAACCCTTAAACTCTCCCTTGATATGGACAAGGATTTGTCCAGGAGGCTCTAGTCGCTCCCACAACATGGGTATGAATGGGTCTGGGGACTTTCCTCCAAAGATCTATGCCTACGACTCTGGGATTTGTGCCACTATTTCAAGCCCAAATCCCATGTCACTACCTAGAACTCAATGACACTTTCGGAAATGAATGTACACAACATAACAATGATGCATTTCCAAAAGCAATGACAATGTCTAGACTGGATCCCTACTAGCCATGACAGGCATTTCGTCAAACATGTCACAAATATGTAATCTATAGGTCTAAACAACATATCTGAGCATAGGGGTCTCATACTTATTTGAGAATCACTAAGATGCATTGTTCCCTTATATCATTTACTGCATTATCATATATTGGGTCATAAATACATTGCTCATTCATTTACAAATAAAAACACGAGGATACTCATAGATCATCACTGTCATAATACATGCTTATAACCAAAATAATAACAACATAAATGCCAAGGATACATCAACCATAGAATACACATATAATACTCATGAATTAACAAGGAGAAATAACCTCATATTTATGATGCAAAATCCAACCCGGGATGGGACTACCACGTTCCACCCAACCATAGAATGGTTGAGCCAATTCTTTCTTTAGTCATTCACCCCCATGCCATATTCCAAGCATGAATGTGAGACTCAAACCAAAAGAACCAGCTAGGGCATCCTAAGGCTAAACCACCTCACCCTCATCAATAGAAACTAGGCTTTACTGTAATCCCCACCGGATCAGTAGGCCAAAATAATAAATATGTCATAATAGGCTTTACCATGATCTCCACCAGATCACTAGGCCACAAGCATGGATGGCACCGGATTTCTCCACCTACACCGTGACGAATTTTCTTGCCTCCTAGTCTCTAAGGATTTAGTGCAATCCAAATTGGATAACTAGGCCCTAAACTGAGACCCACTCTCCACTCTTTACCACATATTCCATCCTGGGATTTCTAGGCGTGATGAAGAGCACCCACCTCTAGGCTTTACTGTATATCTCGCCATTCACTGGTCGAGGAATCCTAGGCCCACCGAGGCAACACAAAATATGTCTTTACTGCAACCCACAATTTTGTTAAGGGGTTACTAGGCCATGTGTTCTATTATTCAGGGATCCACCTCACTTAGATTCGAATCCGTTCGGTAATCCAGCTCAACCGAAACATGAGAACCCCATCACACCATGGCTATTTGGAAATGGCAAGGCTAGGCTGAAAACATTGTCACACCTAGAAAAACCCATAACATAACATCAAATAACCACATCCAATACCATGCATGCCAAATTTAGCAAGAAATAACACGTGCAAATTGATACCTACAAAGAATCTTGTTGTAGTTGCTTGATCTCACTCTTCCTTGCCTTCTCCTTCCTTCCTCTTACCTTCTTTTTCTTTCTTGATCCAATGCCAAAGTGCTCCAAGAAAACTCTAAGTGTCAAAGAGTGAGAGAGAGAGAGAGAGCTCCAAAATTGAACTGAAAAAAGGTTACAAACTGATCCTCAGAAACCTTTTTATCAATTAGGCCTTTGTTTTCTTCATTTTCCATTATTTTCCTCCATTTTCCTCCTCACATGCAACCTATGACCTTTCACCTTCCTTTTCTCCTAATTTCCATTATTTTCATAAATAAATGTGCCAAAAATGCCATTTTTCCTTTCCAAAGCCTTAGCGATTGCTATTGCTAATTTCCTTAGCCATAATAAACCACTGAACACCCATTAGGATGTTTTGGCCAACATTCATCTTGGAATAAGTGTCCCATCAACCGTGGTTATTATTTTTCCTTTATTAACTTCAATTACATGGAATTTTCACTAGGGATGTTACATAACCCTCCCCCTTGGGGGATACTATCCTCGGTGTTCAACCACACCCACACCTCAGCAAACCGTTGAAAAGAAAACATACTACCCTTGGCAGTTTATAACATAGTTCAATGCAGTATTTACAATGATCACCCTGCTAAAAAGCAAACCAACATGACAACATAACAACATGACAACTATAATGACATGACACCCATACCGCTTATTGGAGCTTTATAACATATCTCATGGAATTATTTACATCCATATGCATATGTACATATATCACAACATCAACAAAACATGTACTAAAAACATATACCAACGACATATACCAAAACATCCACTCAACCAACAAATAAGGAAGGATACATAGTCGACATCTTATCTGCCATATCCCATGTAGTTTCATCGGGCCCAAAGTGCTTCCATTGCACTTTAACCTGCTCAATTTCCAGGTTCTGGAGCATGAGCACCTTTCTCTACAATAAACATTGAGGTTTCGGTTGGAATTATCCATCTGCCTCCACCTGCAATACAGACCAGTCAATCACATGATCAACATATTTAACATACTTTTTAAGTAATGAAAAATTGAAAACATCACGGACTTTCACTGTCGGAGGCAGTGCAAGTCGATATGCTACTGGTTGAATCCTCTCAATAATCCTGGAAGGTCCACAAAATCGTGGTGCCAACTTGGAACATGATCCAATCCGCAAGGAGCTCTTCTTCAGTGTGATGCGCAAGTACACCTGTTCCCCAACCTGAAACTTCTTGAACAACCAGTTCTGATCTGCATAGCTCTTCTGCCTATCCTGTGCTGCTTTCAAATTCTTCTTGATTACATGCATTTCCTGCTCCATGTTTGCCAACATGTCTGGTCCAATCAACACCCTGTTAACTGGATCACTCCAACTTATGGGAGTATTACAGCGCCACCCATACAATGCCTCGAAAGGACTCATCCTCAATGACTCATGATAACCATTGTTGTATGCAAACTCAACCAATGGAAGATGCTCCTCCCATCTTCTTTGTTGGTGCAACACATACATCCTCAACATGTCCTGCAATATCTTGTTGACCCTCTCTGTCTGTCCATCGTATACCTGAACCGACAAACAACTACTTCCAAATCTTGGAAGTGAACTTTGCATCCCTTTTTGACACAATCTTCTTTGGAACACCACGTAATCTGACCACATCTTTGATGGACACCTGTGCCACGTCACTAGTTGAATACATAGTCTTAACTTGAATGAAGTGTGCAACCTTTGTCAACCTGTCCCCAAAAACCATGATGGAATCATGTTGTTTCATTGTCCTTAGCAAACCTGTGATGAAGTCCATGGAAATGACCTCCTATTTCAACTATGGAATCGAAATCAGTTGTTGCAGTCCACCTGGATGCCTACACTCTGCCTTTACCTATTGACAATCCAAACATCTAGCCATAATCTCTGCTACATCCTTCCTCAAATTTGGCTAATAATAAAACTTCTTCACTACAGTTAATGTCTTCTAATACCCCGGGTGACATGAATATGGTTTCACATGAAACTCCCTCAAGATCACCTTCTTGAGCTCACTGTTGTGTGGAACATATATAATGTTCCTAAATCTAACCAATCCATCTGTCATGATACAATAAACCACGTCCTGTGCACCTATACTTGCTCCTGTATCTCTACCTCTACCTATACATGTACCTATACCTGTACTCTGTTGTAACCTGTGCACAATCTCCATATACTTGACATCCTGCTCATGCCTGCAAGATCCTATCATGTAGATTTGTCCCATAGGAACTCATAGTTGCTATATGATTTACTTGTATTCGCCTGCTAAGAGCATCTGCGACCCTGTTTTCCTTTCCCTTGATGTACCTGATCTTGGAGTCAAACTCATTGATTGCGGCCAACTACCTAGCTTGCCTGGCATTCAGATTCGATTTGTCAAACAAGTATCTCAACACACTATGATCACTCATTAGTACAAACTACCTTCTAAGAAGATACTGCCTCCACATATTCAATGCATGTATGATCGCTGCTAGCTCAAGATCATGTGTTGGGTAGTTCTTCTCGTGCTCATTCAGTTTATGTAACTCATACACACTACATGTCCTTCTTGCATAAGGACTCCACCAAGTCCTCTCTTGCAAGCATATGTACATACTATAAACTCTTTGCCCGAATCTACAATCTTTAACACTGGTGCATGTGTCAACAACTACTTGAGTTGCTCAAAACTGGCTGCACACTCCTCTGTCCATTCAAACTTCTTACCTTTCCTCTATAATGATGTAATAGGATACGCAATCTGTGAGAAGTTCCTGATGAAGCTCCTGTAATAACCTGCTAACCCCATGAAGGATCTCACCTCATGTACATTTCTAGGAGTTTCCACTCCATGATAGCTCACATTTTTTTTGGATCCACTGCTATGCCCTCCTTGGAGACAACATGTGCAAAGTAATGTACCTTATTCTGAAAGAAATTTCACTTCCTGGGCTTAGCATACAATTTATGCTCTCTCAACAAACTCAACACTTCTACCTAATGCTCGACATACTCTTCCTCATTTTTAGAATATACCAATATGTAATCAATGAACACAATAACAAACTTATCCAAATAGGGACACAAGGCACTATTCATCAAACACATAAATGTAGCTAGAGCATTAATTAAAATGAATGGAACTACAACAAACTCATAATGCCCATACCTAGTCCAGAAATTTGTTTTGTAAATGTCCTTTTCTTTGATGCGTACCTGATGGTATCCATATCTCAGATCAATCTTTGAGAATATTGTTTCTCCCTTCAAATAATCAACAAGTCATCAATCTTCAGCAACGAATACTTGTTCATGATGGTCACATTGTTCAACTGCTTTTAGTTAATGCATAATATGAGAGTAGCATCCTTCTTCTTTACAAACAATATCGGTGTGCCCCAAGGTGATATACTTGGCCTAATGCTTCCTTAGTCAAGTATCTCTTTTAGTTGCAAATTTAATTCTACCAACTCAGATGTGCTCATCCTATAAGGTGTTTTTCATGCTGGAGCTACCCCTGGAACTAACTCAATAGAAAATTCTACTTCCCTATGAGGTGGAAACTCTAAAATCTCGAGGGGAAACACATCTTGAAACTGCTATAGAACTGGGTACCTGCTCAAAACATTTGCATCCTCAACTTCCTTACCTTTGTCTCTAGAAACATGCACTACAAATAACAGACACCCTTTCCTGTGACTACGCTTCGCCTGCATAGCTGCCTCCAGCCTAACTGACGTGGCTTTCTTATTTCCTTGTAAGACTCTTGGTTCCCCATGTTCATCCAAGAACTCAATGGATTTTTCATAGCAACCCACCTTGGTCCTATGACGATACAACCAATCCATGATCAACAACATATTGTATGATCCCAATAGTAATACATTCAAATGTGTTGCGGTAGGCATACCATTCAAATCAAATGTACAAGTTCTTACCCAACGATGAACTCTCTTCTTGGTACCTGTAGCCAACTACACTAGCCAAGATTCTGCATGCACTTCTTTATTCAGACCACAGTTATCCACCAGGTCAAGACTAACATAACTATAATTAGATCCATGGTCAATCAACTAGAAACAATTTGATTAGAAAACTTACCGTCCATCTCAATGATAGATGCATGATTGTTCGCCTGTCTGTTATCCAGTGTTGCACAGATACAAGGATCGCTCTGACCAATATCCCCAACAGTTTGCGCCTCATGTGCACTATATATCTGAGGTCTACCACCCTGATTATGTGGACAATCTCTCTTAATGTGTTCCTTACAGCATGTCCAACACTCCAACCATCCAGTACCATCACCTCTATGTTGATGCTGTGATCCAAGTCCATGTCTAGTTGCATTGAACTTCTTTTGTGGTACCACATTTTCTTTCTCTTATGCATTCTAAGGCCTTGTTGTTTTCGACTGCCATTTACCTTTATATTTATCTTTCCCTTTCCATCCTTACTGAGATTCATTATTACACTTCAACTATTCATAGCAATGTTTCAATTTCCCAATAACTTCCTCAAGTGAGGTAGCTCATCATACTCAATCTGATCTTTAAATGCTAATGGAAAACCATTAACAAATCACTAAACTTTAGCCTTCTCATATTCAAGATACGATACATACTTTAATTGTTCCAAGAACTTGGTCGTATACTCTTCTTTTGTCATCGATCCCATCTTTAACTCATAAAATTCTTTGGCCTTACTGTCATAGTACCTTTCTGACAAGTAATTCTTCCTAAAAAGCCTCTTGAACTCATGCCAACTCAATTCCTCTGTCTTGATGTATATGATCTTCCCAATAGATATCTGTTTTACCTCTTAGGATGAAGATAACTACCCTAGCCTTCATATTATCTATGGAATTATGCAACTCAAAGAACTTCTTCATCCCAAGTATCCAAGCTTTGGATCTTTCGACTTCTTCAAGTCTCCATCAAAAGAATGTGGCTTTGCTTTCTTGAATTCATCTAGTAAGTATCCCCTATCACTCCTCCTGTAAGGATGATAATAATGACGATCGTAATGCTTATCATAACTAGAACTAGGGTAGTACCTGTGTCCATCACCTCTCCTATCTGGACTATCCAACAACTTGCCATCTCTCACTGTGTCATCTTTATATGATCTGTGACCACCATGAGACCTACTACCATATGCCCCATTAGTTATGTCCTCCTACCCATGGCTGATCTGAAGTGGCCCATGTCACTACAATTCTAACAAAATTTAAAGGAGTCTTGCATTAACCTCTGCTTGTTTCTCTTTTTCTACATGATTTTGTCATTGTCTTCCTTCAAGCTTCTCAATGTGTCTACGAAATCAGAAGAGTTCCCAACACCACATTGCTCATCTGATTCATAGGGAGAATATTTGTAGTCTACCATCCTGCTAGTCATTTTGATCTCTTTTCTGTTAGTCATAATATGTTAGCTAAACCAAATCACAATAGGCCAACGTAAATTTAGTGAGGATATCTCATCTACAAGATCAACCAATCAGCGTAGTACATGTATAACATAATCATGACAACATATATAAATATAATGCATACGTATATAAGCATATAACCATCATTTTAGCTAGAGTCCAGTCATCAATGCATGACCATATCAACTACACATACCATGACCTCATGCATTACAACAACAACCATACCAATGTATACTAACAAAACACAAAGATAAACAAGATATAACCAATCATACACTCATGACAACACACTTAACAACAACAACAACCTCTTTCACATGGCAACATCACTACAACCATGACCGACACCATGCATATTCAACAAGCATATAGACTGCATGGATGATTAACACACGTGCAACCAACATGAAGGCATGACCAACACATACCCCCTATTCAGTCTAAGGGGCGAACCATGCTCTAATACCACTTTGTGGTATCAGATATGACCCAAAGAAAGCACAACCCGTTTTGATAACACCCCCATCCCACATCTACCCAAGCAACCGGCCAACAGGGGTAAATATGCGACAAGAGGCTACTATAATGGGATTCAAACTCTTGGGTGACCTTAAGGAAGTGGAATCGACGTAAACACATCACACAGACCTTCCACATTAGCAACAGAACTCCCAAGGGCCAACCCAACCATTCAGGTAACCAGTCCCTGAGACCAACTAAAGTTTTAGATCACTAAACCCCTAGATGCTCCCTTGATATGGACAAGCATGCATCCAGGAGGCTCCAGTTGCTCCCACAACATGGGTATGAATGGGTCTGGGGACTTTTCTTCTCAGATCTATGCTTGCGACTTCAAGATTTGTGCCACTGTTTTAGGCCCAGAGCCCAGGTCACTACCCAGAACTCAATGACACTTTCGGAAATGAATGTACACAACATAACAATGATGCATTTCCAAAAACAATGACAATGTCTATACTGGATCCCTACTAGCCATGACAGGAATTTCGTCAAACATGTCACAAATATGTAATCTATAGGTCTAAACAACATGTCTGAGCATAGGGGTCTCATATTTATCTGAGAATCCCTAAGAAGCATTGTTCCCTTATATCATGGGGTGCATTATCATCTAATGGGTCATAGATACATTGCTCATTCATTACAAATCAAAACATGAGGATAATTATACATCATCACTATCATAATACATGCTTATAACCAAAATAATAACAACATAAATACCAAGGATACATCGACCATGTAATACACATATAATACTCATGAATTAACAAGGAGAAATAACATCATATTAATGATGCAAAATCCAACCATGGATGAGACTACCATGTTCCACCCAACCATAGAATGGCTGAGACAATTCTCTCTTCAGTCATTGACCCCTATGCCATATTCCATGCATGAATGTGGGACTCAAACCAAAAGAACCAACTAGGGCATCCTGAGGCTAAACCACCTGACCCTCATCAATAGAAATCAGGCTTTACCATAATCCCCACTGGGTCACTGGGAAAAAGTAATAAATATGTAATAACAAGCTTTACCATGATCTCCACCATATCACTAGGCCACAACAAGCATGGATGCCAACGGATTTCTCCACCAACACCGTGAGGAATTTTCCCGCCTCCTTATCTCTAGGGATTTACTGCAATCCATACTGGATCACTAGGCCCTAAACCGAGACCCACTCTCTAGGCTTTACTGCTTATCCTATCCTGGGATTACTAGGCTTGGTGGGGAGCACCCACCACAAGGCTTTACTGTATATCCCGCCATTCACCGGTCGAGGATTCATAGGCCCACCGAGGCAACACAAAATATGACTTTACTGCAACCCACAATTCGGTTAAGGGGTTACTAGGCCATGCGTTCTATTATTCAGAGTTCCACCTCACTTAGCTTTGAATCCTTCCATCAATCTAGCTCAACTGAAACATGAGAACCCAATCACACCATGGCTATTTAGAAATGGAAAGGCTAGGCTAAAAACATTTTCACACTTGGAAAAACCCATGCCATAACAATAAATAACCACATCCAATACCATGCATGCCAAATTTAGCAAGAAAAACACACATGCAAATTGATACCTACAAAGAATCTTGTTGTAGTTGCTTGATCTTGCTCTTCCTTGCTTGCTCCTTCCTTCCTCTTACCTTCTTTTCCTTTCTTGATCCAATTCCAAAGTTGTCTAAGAAAACTCTATGTCAAAGAGTGAGAGAGAGAGAGAATAATGAGAGAGCTCCAAAATTGAACTGACAAAAGGTTACAAACTGATCCTCAGAAGCCTTTTTATCAAATGCGACTTCGTTTTCTTCATTTTCCATTATTTTCCTTCCTTTTCCTCCTCATATGCAACATGTGACATTTCACCTTCCTTTTCTCCTAATTTCCATTATTTTCATAAATAAACGCGCCAAAAATGTCATTTTGCCTTTCCAAAGCCTTAGCGATTGCTTTTGCCAATTTCCTTAGCCATAATAAACCAATGAACACCGACTAGGATGTTTTTCCAAACATTCAACTTGGAATAAGTGTCCCATCAACCGTGGTTATTATTTTTCCTCTATTAACTTTTATTACACCAAGTTTTCACTAGGGATGTTACAGAACCCTCCTCCTTGGGGGACATTGTCCTCGATGTTCAACCACACCCACACCTTAGCAAACTACTGAAAAGCAAACATGCTACCCATGGAGCTTTATAACATAGTTCGATGTAATATTTACAATGATCACCCTGCTAAAAATCAAACCAACATGATAGTGATAATGACATGACACCCATACAGCTTATTGGAGCTTTATAACATATCTCATGGCATTATTTACATCCATATACATATGTACATATATCAAAACATCAAAACATGTACCAAAAACATATACCAAAACATCCGCTCAACCAACGAATAGGAAGGATACATAGCTCACATCTTATCCGCCATGTCCCATGTAGCTTCATCGGGCCCAAAGTGCTTCCATTGCACTTTAACCTACTCAATTGCTCGGTTTTGGAGCATGAGCACCTTTCTTTGCAATATACACTGAGGTTTCGGTTGGAATATCCATCTGCCTCCACCTGCAATACAGACTGTTCAATCACATGATCAAAATCTTTAACATACTTTTTAAGTAATGACACATGGAAAACATCATGGAATTTCACTGTCGGAGGCAGTGCAAGTCGATAGGCTACTGGTCCAATCCTCTCAATAATCCTGAAAGGTCCACAAAACCATGGTGCCAACTTAGAACATGATCCAATCTACAAGGAGCTCTTCTTTGGTTTGATGCAAAAGTACACCTATTCCCCAACCTGAAATTCCTTGAACAACTAGTTCTGATATGCATAACTCTTCTGCCTATCCTATGCTGCTTTCAAATTCTTCTTGATTACCTACATTTCCCGCTCCATGTCTACCAACATGTACGGTCCAATCAACACCCTGTTAACTGGATCACTCCAACTTATGGGAGTATTACAACTCCACCTGTACAATGCCTCGAAATGACTCATCCTCAATGACTCCTAATAAACATTGTTGTATGCAAACTCAACCAATGGAAGATACTCCTCCCATCTTCTCTGTTGGTGCATCACATATATCCTCAACATGCCCTCCAATATCTTGTTGACCCTCTCTGTCTGTCCATCTGTCTGTGGATGATAAGTTGTATTGAAGGCCAACTCTATACCCAAACCTGTAAAAAACACCTTCCAAAACTTGGAAGTGAACTTTGCATCCCTTTTTGACACAATATTCATTGGAATCCCATGCAATTTGACCACATCTTTGACTCACACCTGTGCGATGTCACTAGTTGAATACATAGTATTAACTTGAATGAAGTGTGCAACCTTTGTCAACTAGTCCACAACAAACATGATGGAATCGTGTTGTTTCACTGTCCTTGGCAAACCTGTGATGAAGTCCACGGAAATGAACTCCCATTTCAACTATGGAATCATAATCGGTTGTAGCAGTCCACCTGGATGCCTACACTCTGCCTTTACTTGTTGACAATCCAAATATCTAGCCATAAACTCTGCTACATCCTTCTTCAGATTCGGGCAATAATAAAACTTCTTCACTGTGGTTAATGTCTTCTGATACCCTAGGTGACCTGAATATGGTTTCGCATGAAACTCCCTCAATATCACCTTCTTGAGCTCATTGTTGTCTCACACATATATAATGTTCCTAAATCTAACCAATCCATCTGCCTTGAGACAATAATCCACATCCTGTGCACCCATACTTGCACCTGTACCTCTACCTCTACCTATACATGTACCTATACCACTACATGTACATGTATCAGTACCACTACCTATACCTATACTTGTACTCTGTTGTAACTTCTGCACAATCTCCATATACTTGACATCTTGTTGGTGCCTGCAAGATCCTATCATGTAGATCTGTCCCATAGGAACTCATAACTACTATATGATTTACCTATTTTCGCCTGCTAAGAGCATTTGCGACCCTGTTTTCCTTTTACTTGATGTACTTAATCTCAGAGACAAACTCATTGATCATGGCCAACCATATAGCTTGCTTGGAATTCAAATTCGGTTGGTCAAACAAGTATCTCAACCCACTATGATCACTAATCAATGATCGATACCAAACCATTCTAACAGCCAAATAATTTGCAATCAAGAAACGCTTCAGGCACTTGGTGATCCCCTCCTCACCCGACCAACCATTTCTCCAAGTAGCAACAATGGGAATAGGGCAGACATCAACGAAATTTGAATGATGGATAAGCCTAGAGATGAATGATGCAAACAAGTCAAACCTGGCACCAACTCTCCAAATTTCTCTTGAAGATGTGTTGAAATTTAAATCCCCAACAAGGATAATAGAGTGCTCCTGAAGTAAACCAATATAATTAATATCTCTCCAAAAAGTCTCTCTGTCCTTGTAAGGACCGTATAAATTCACAAGAATGATAGTATAATCCAATCCTCTAAGATATCATTCAATGATGATACTGGCCTTAACATAATATGGTTTGAGGGATGGGTCACGAGAGTTCCATAGGACAAATAGGCCCCAGAGCGGCTCGTAACATCAACAATGCAGATGTGCCAGTCAAGACAAACCTGAAAGAGTTCCTCCCTAGCTTTAACACTAGGGACCATGGTTTCCTTAATGGATATAACAAAGGGACGTTGAGATCCAACCAATTGGTGGAGGGAACGTTTTTTATGAGGGTCGCCTACTCCTCGAATGTTTAGGGACATTAGGATCATGAGGAAACCTTATTAGAGTGAATATTTTCTCTAAGGGTCTTGGGGGAAATATAAACAATCAATATCTCTTTGAAGTGACTACCTTAGATGACACCTTCTTGGGCGAGCTCTTTTTTGTTTGGTTTTTTTCTTTCTAATGGTGACATTCTTGAAAGAAAAATCAGGATCACCCTAGACATGTTATATGAGGAGCGGAAAAGGATAAGTGAGAATGGAAGAAAGGTTGAGAGATGACATAGAAGAAGGGTCCAAAACATGTGGTTCATTTATAGTATTTTTCCCCGCCAAGAGTTCAGAACCTCGTAGGAGAAAGATAAAGGAGGTGACCTTGCTGACTAGGTGGGGCACCTACTAGAGGAAGAGTCATGGTTTTTGAGGAAATCAAATGAAAACAACATAGACTGGGGTAAGCCAAAAGACCAAAGGAGGGGGTTTATACATGATGATGGTCTCAAAGACCGAGGGTTTATTGGAGGGTAGGGGAACTATTTAAAGGAGGAAAATTCTCGTGATAAGAGGTTGAAAGGTCAAAATCCTTAGTTGTAGAGGGGGTAATTCAAAGAGGAACGTCGAATTTATTGTCTAAATTATCAAACAAGAGACTATCATCAACAAAAAGTGTTTGTATAAGCTTACCTGACAGGGCGTCAGATAAAGTCGATGAATTCCTATAAGAAAGAGGAGGTTGAGGCACACCAATTACAGTGTCCCACGAGGAGTCCCTCAAGCCTTCCAAAGTATTTGAAACCCTAGCATCTCCAAAAGGAGAGTGGCATCCCTCTAAAGCAGAACCCATATGGTTGAGAACCTTGACATCTAGGACTAGTGTGTCAACAAAAGAAGTGTAATAAATCAAAGCCCTAATACACAAGTAATTAGACGAAAATTTACTGCACAAAACTCAAAAAATTCTTTCAGAAGAGTCCATTTATTTGAAAGGTGTCCAAATTGGGGGATTCATCCCCACACCACCAGGAACACCATGTATTTCGCCATCACTAGGCACAAAGGTAGCATTAGGATATTCCAGTCTCCATGACACCAAAGTTAGGGTCTGAGTATCCACACATACTGTTTGAAACACAAGATGACTATAGATCTCCTGACCATCGACATTTTTGCACACTTGAATGGAAGAAATCCAACCTATGACATAAAGTTGAGTCCCCAAGGGAAATCTATAGTTCAGTGAGAATATCTTGTGAAACATCCATATCAGTCATAACCCACAATATCCTTTTATCATATGCCACTAGAGACATATTGGCAAAGAAGATGAACCTGCCAATATTGTTCACGACCTTCATAACAATCTAGCGAGTCTAAAGTTCTAAAGGGAAGTTGAACATCTTAACCCATATATATTGTTATTTGGGTTTTTCCAAAAGTGGGTTAGACCCAACATGACACCTTTGCAACTAAAGATATCCCCTTCTAATGACCCAAGCTCTTGGAAGAATCATGAGAACATCCCCGTAATCCAGGAAGTGAAAATGTAGCCATTTATTCATGAGTAAGCTATTGTTGAGAGTGTATTCGAGTAAGGGTTTCCAGTGTATAAACACTCATGTTTGAATCTAGGCCCTGGATAGTGCGATGTAGAAAAAATGTCACGAGGTGACAAGCTAGAAACCCTACTAGTATCAATATCGCAACCTAGAGGAAGCATCGACTTACCATCATGAACATGTTGAGCTTTGGGTGCATAGAAGCAATTCAATAAGGGAGCCTAAGCTGGATGAAGAATTTAGGAAACCTACGCCCTCACCACCAGATGTTTGTACCTAACAACATTAAGCCCCACCTAGGGGCCTTTCCAAAACTCCCTGCTCCATAGGTGGGAAAAATGATGCCAGGAAAAGATAAAGAAATCCAGTTGCCAGATAGAACAGGTAGAAAAGCGAGAAAAGAGACGTAATGGGCCTTGAAAAATAAGTGGAAAGTGTGACCTGAGAAAGAGACCCCAAAGAAAAAAACTAGACCCAGAGCATCCGAATTAGAGATAGGAAATAAATACGAAAGAGACAATCTATGAGGTGACAAAGAGCAAACCCTCAGGCCATTAAAAATACCTCATTCATGGAAACCAAGCTTCATGGGGAAATTTTGTATCTCAACTTAGAATGTGTTTACAACTTGTCATGGATGAACCCCCAAACCCTCCTCGCTCTCTCCCTAGAACCATCCTTTATTCAACATTTTACAAGTATTTTCAAGTAAAGTTCGTAATGCCATGTGGATTTCTTCCATTGTGGCAAGTTGTTAGATTTGACAGTTCCATGATGTGTGGCTAATTTGGGTTTCCTTGCTTGGTGATCTACTAATGTCTCCCCTTAAAAGTCCAATTGGGAAAAAGTGGTCTTTCTAATCGCCTTTGCCCTTTTCAAAAAATTTGGACCACTTCTCGATTTGTGTGTGTCAAAAACAAATAAAAATTTTACCTGGTAATTAACAGTTTGTATTAAATATCTATTTTATTATTATCTAATTTATATATTTTGTGATTGGTTTTCATTACATAATTTTGCCTTTAAGCATTGTATGAGTCACATGGCAACAAGCGATGACCAATTGATAATGCAAGTCTTAAATGCATACATCGTTCGCAAGTACATGATGTTGCCTTTGACAATTGTACTATTAGCTCTAGTGGAAAGTGATGATCAACATATATTGCAGGTCCTAAGTACTTACATCTCAAGATTTTCATGGATCCATACTAAATATATACATATATATCTCTGGGTAGGATATTTCCAAGGATTGAAATTGGCTCCGGCATTAGTTCATTGTAACTTTAAACAATAGGATTCTGCTTCAACTAAAGCCTATGTTTTTTCATAACAAAATGAGAACATAGACAATCTATATTGTAACTCTTATTATGGTTGAAATAGGCTTATGCTTTTTATAGTTTTTATAAATAAAAATTATTTTAAATTCACTTTCATGGTTTTCCAAATTATATAATTTTTATAAATTAAAAGTATTTTATATCCATTTTAAAGCTTCTCCAAATCACATACAATGAGCCTAATACATACTCTCCTTAATAGAGACCATGATTGATTTTGATATACTGTTAGGAATACAAAAAATAGTAGAGGTGTCAAATTTGCTAGTTTTTTATTTCAATGTTGATTTATTTACCAGGCGACATACAATATCCATTGTCTTTACCCATAATTCCTATCCTAACTCGACACCATTGAGCATACTCCTTGATTTATCCATTAATGTCCTATTCACCTTTCTTGCAACTCCATGTCCTATGAAGTAGCCTTGTGCATTGCTATACCACACTTCTTACAAAGTTCTTCGAATTCCTTCTTGCAGAATTCTCCAACATGATTTGCTCTCAACACATTAATTTTCTTCATTGTTTTATTTTCCACAAGAGACATAACACACAATTTTATCTAGTGATTGATGTTGAAAATACAACAAGAAAATCTGAGTTTGACTTTGCCTTGGTCAAACTAGAGAAAATTCGAATTTCCATTTCAACGGAAAGCTTGGAGGTAGTTAACTAAGGTGACATGGCACTTGCCACTTAGTTAATTTGAGTTGGGGAAGCTTGAGTTTAGTTCAATATGGTTCATTTCTAATTTATAGCAATCTATTTCAATTAAATTGAGTTATGGTAAGTTAAACTAGTTCTAATTGTTAAAGGAACTAGTGGAAGGTCAAGTTGTTGAAGTGTAACTTCAACCACACTTAGTGATCAACTAGTTAACTAATAGTCAACCCAAAATAATTGATGCATGTAGAGAATTCGAGTTACCCAGTTGATATGGAGATTCCAAGGCAATGTACTATTAATTGTAGACTATTTTGAAGTGTACATGTGGTACATGTAGTCAGAGGATGAGTCTATAGGAATTGCACAATCCAATTGAAGGAATTTCATAAATAATAGGGGCTAATTTCCTAAAGGAACAACACAAGGAAATGTGAGCTTGGAGAGCTTGAAAATTGGCAAAGTGTTGGCCAGAGTCAGTGAGTCAGGCAGAGAGATAGGCTATACACTTGCAGGTTGTGCTCAGGATTGAGCAAGCAGATGTATTCATTTCTATTCTTTGATTAATGCAATACATATAAGAAGGGGTTTTGAGCAATTGCCTTTCCCTAGATAAATATCTGTGCATGTGTGATAATTCTTCTTGCATGTTTATTATTTATGTTCTCAATCATGAATTGAATTCCGCAGAATAGTAGAGTAGATTTGAATCTTTTTTTTTAGTAAATTTCATAACCGGTTTCATATCTAATCAATAATTTCTACAATTGAACCAACATAGGTTAAAACACATCATTGTGCACCAACTATAATATTATCTCCGACCTTGTAGCACCAAAGGTGTTATGCTCTTAACCTGCAAAGCAATACCCAAACAGAGAATTTGCGAAGAAAATATACCGAGAACACAGAGTATGCGAAGAAAATATACCCAGAACACAGAATAGCAATGATTTTATTATTCAGAGAGAAATGTTCACATGCCTCTTCGAGGGGGCAACCTCCAATAGAGCAGAGCTCGATTACAAAACAAGACACGATGCTCCTCGCAGGGAGTCTCTATCCTTTATATATGACTCATACATGCAATACCACGGGCCAATATTGTGGGTTTTATTAATACCATCTATCTAATACTACCGCCCATTTGCAACTAACTGTGGTACCATCATTAATTGCGGGTTAACCACTTACAAATATTAATATGGGCTTTATTGACTCTTGACTATGACGTGATCCCATGACATAAATAAGGGGGTTAGGGTGGGACCCTAACATGCCCTCCCCCTTAAGACTAGCCTTGTCCTCAAGGCTGAAGCTGCGGAAACTGCTGAAGAATAGTGGCTGGTTCCCAAGTTGCATCTTCCGGAGAGGTGTCTTTCCATTTGACGAGGACCTCCTTAAGCATGCGGCCCCACAGGTGCTTGTCTCGTGTGTCTAGAACCTGTTCAGGTTGAAGCCAGATTGACCCTTCTTCGTCCAATTCAGGTAAACTGGTTTGAACTCGACAATTGTTCCCAATTACTTTCTTGAGGCACGATACATGGAAAACTGGGTGGATTTTTGCTGTAGGTGGCAAAGCCAACTTGTAAGCCACTTCTCCAATGCGCTGAAGTACTTGGTATGGTTCGTAGAATTTTGGAGAGAGCTTTTGACAACCCTTGTCTTTGAGTGATGTTTGCTTATATGGTTGCAGCCTCAAAAAGACCTGATCCCCTTCTTGAAATTGGCGCTCTGAGCGATGTTGGTCAGCCTGTTGCTTCATACGGTTCTGAGCTTGATGAAGATTCTTGCGCAGATGGGCAAGCATGGTTGCGCGGTGTTGTAGGAGTTGATCCACGGCTTGTACTTTGGAGCACCCCGTGAGATAAGAAGTAGGGGAAGGCGGAAGTTGTCCATAGACTGCTTCATAGGGAGTCATTTTGGTGGTGGCATGATAGTTGGTGTTATACCACCATTCCGCCAGAGGTAACCACTGTACCCAAAGGTGTTGTTTTTCTGAAGTGAAACACCTAAGGTAGGTTTCTAGACATTTGTTGACGGCTTCGGTTTGACCATATGTTTGCGGATGATATGAAGTACTGAGTTTGAGTTGAGTGCCTTGTATTCTGAAGAGATCCTGCCAAAAATTACTGGTGAAGATTGGGTCGCGGTCGGACACAATAGAAGTGGGCATGCCATGCAATTTGAAGATCTGATCCATGAAAGTTTGAGCAACCAAAGTGGGTGTGAATGGTTGGGGTAGGGCGCAGAAATGAGCATACTTCGACAGTCGGTCCACAACCACCATGATGACTGACTTGTTCCCAGACTTTGGAAGACCTGTAATGAAATCCATGGAGACCTCCGTCCAAATTGACGCCGGAATGGGCAATGGTTGTAATGTGCCTGGTGTGTTGACGGTTTCCCCTTTGTGGCGTTGACAGACGTCACATTCTGCTACGAAAGTAAGGATGTCCTGTTTCATGCCGGCCCAAAAAAATGATCTTCTGGTGCGAGCATATGTCTTCTGAAAGCCCGAATGTCCTGCAATGGGAGATGAGTGAAATTCTGCCAAAATGCGACTTTTGAGGGTGGATGTTGGTGATATTACGACTCTGTCCTTGTAGCGAAGAATATCATTCTGCCACGAGTAGCCCTTGCTGGAATTAGGATCTACCTGCAATTGAGAAATGAGTTGGGAGAGCCCGGGATGTGAAAACCATTCCCTGCGAGCCTCTTCAATCCAGTCTGGAATGGGGAGGGAAATTGCGAGCAGAGTACTTTCCTCCTCAAATTGGCGCGACAATGCATCTGCTACCCTGTTGTCTTTCCCTTTCTTGTAAATGATCTCATAATCATATCCCAGCATTTTGGCTAACCATTTATTTTGTTGTGGGGAAGATAGGCGTTGCTCCAAAAAATATTTAAGACTGTGATGATCTGTGCGGATTTGGAAACGTCGCCCCAACAAGTAAGGTCGCCAGGTCTCGACTGCATGTAAGATGGCCATCATTTCCTTCTCGTAGGTAGATTGGCCTAGATTCCTCCCACTTAGTTGTTGGCTGGTGAAGGCCAATGGTCGCCCTTCCTGCATTAAGACCGCTCCAATACCTGTTCCCGAAGCATCACATTCAATGACAAATGATTTGGTGAAGTCCGATAGTGCTAAGACAGGAGTGGAACACATGGCGGTTTTGAGAGCGGTAAATGCCTGTTGTGCTTCTTCGTTCCAGAAGAAGGAGTTTTTCTTTAGGAGTTGCGTTAGGGGCTTCGCTATGCGGCCATAGTTGCGGACAAATTTACAATAATAGCCTGTGAGACCCAAAAATCCTCTCAAGCTTTTCAAGGTCTTAGGTTGAGGCCATTTTTGCATTGCCTGGATCTTTTTTGGGTCCACCTTGACACCTTCACGCCCCACAATGTGGCCCAAATACTCAACTTCTTCCATGCCAAACGAACACTTAGACATCTTGACAAATAATTTATGCGTGCGGAGTAGTTGCAAGAGTAGATCTACATGCTGAAGATGTGCCGCCCAAGTGCCACTATAGATGAGGATGTCATCGAAGAAGACAAGGACAAATTTTCTGAGATATGGTTTGAGGAGGTGATTCATAAGGCTCTGAAAAGTAGAGGGGGCATTACAGAGACCAAATGGCATGACCAGGAACTCATAATGGCCTTCATGAGTTCTGAAAGCTGTCTTGGGAATGTCGACTTCCTTCATGCGAATTTGGTGGTAGCCTGAGCGAAGATCCAACTTAGTGAAGAATTGAGCCCCATTGAGTTCGTCTAGCAAATCATCAACCACTGGGATGGGAAATTTATCTTTGACTGTTAACTTATTGAGGGCCCTGAAGTCGGGACACATCCGCCACTCCCCATCTTTCTTGAGGACCATGACCACTGGAGATGAATAAGGACTAATGCTGGGACGAATGACACCTGCTTCCAACAATTCCTTGATGATTTTTTCTATTTCATTCTTTTGGGTGAACGGATATCTGTATGGCCGCACATTTGGGGGTTGGGCCCCCGGAACCAATGTGATGCTATGATCATGTTCCCCTCGCGAGGGTGGAAGCTCATGAGGCTTGTCAAAGACCGTCCGATGTTTATTTAAAATCTGTTGCATCTCAGGATGAATTGGCGGAGACATGGTGTCTACTACCTGGATGGCATTAAATTGAGCTACCACTCCATGATGGCCCTTTTTTAACAATTTTTCCATCCTATGCGAGTTGATGATATAGGGGGCTCCCGCCTGTAGTCCACGGAGGGTATGTGTGGAGTTGTTCTGCTTAAAACTCATATATAACTCCTGGAAATCCATTGTGATTGGCCCAAGAGTGCGGAGCCATTCCGCGCCTAGGACAATGTCGCAACCCCCCATGTGTATTGCAAACATGTGGGTTTTCAATTGATAATCCCCCATTTGAATTTTGACATTTTCACAGCGACCTTCACATTTCATTGTGCCCCCATCTGCAATCTGGACTTGGAAGTTAGAAACTACCCGGACGAAACAATGTGCTGCTTCAGCGATCTTTTGGTGGATGAAATTATGGGTACTTCCACTATCAATCAAGACTACTACTGGGCAATGTTTAAGAAAACCCCTGATTTTGAGAGTTTGAGGGGAAGAAATTCCTGCCAATGCATTTAGCGAAATAATTGGTTCATCAGATACAATCTCCTATTGGTTATCTTCTTCGATCGCCTCCGGTTCCTCAAGTGGTGGATCTTCCTCGGTGGAGCTGTAGTCAGTGGCATCTATTTGAAAAAACTTGTGCTCTTTGCATTTATGACCCGGGGAATATTTTTCATCACAGTAGTAACATAGTCCTTGCTTCCTTCTTTCAGCCATTTCCGCAGGTGAAACCTTTTGAATCTTAAGTGTCTGAGTCATATTGGGAGCCTGTGAGGGACGACCTTTAGCGGGGAAGTTGGGGCGGCTGGATTGGGCTGTTAATGCACGTTCCACCTTACGGGCTACCTGGCAAGCCTCTGTCCATGTGGGAGGGTGGTGGAGTAGAACCTGAGCTTTGATGGCTTCTTTAAGACCGCTGATAAAGCATTCCATGTAGAATTCATCTGTGAGACCCTTAGTGCGGAAGGCTAAGGCTTCAAAAGCAGTAATATATTCCTTTATTGTACCCGTCTGTCGGAGCTTAGTGAGACGCCCCAAAAAAGAGTCTTCCTGTTCAAAGCGACTGCGAAGAGTTTTGGCAAATTGGGCCCAATTCTGAAAATGTCCATTGCAACGCTGATGCCATTCCTTCCATTGCCATCGTTCATTGTCCAAGTACATGGTGCCCACCATAAGCTTAGTCCCCTCATCTGTGATATGATTCAATTGGAAATACTGCTCCATTTGTGCTAGCCATGCGGACGTGTGAGAACCGTCAAATTTCTGCATATCCAACTTGGGAGGTCGCTGACTAGGTGGTGGATGGGAGTGCCAGACGTGATGAGAGTGGTTAGACTCACCCTCATTGTATTCATGGCCATTATACGCCTCCTCGTAGGCTGGCTCCTTGCCCTTTGGGAGTGCATCCTGTATCTAGTTACTTATTCCTTTAAGCTCAAGTTGTATCTGGTTACTCATTCCTTTAAGCTCAAGTTCGATATTGTTCACCACAGTTTGGAGGGAGTGCACATGGTTTTCAATTTTGTCGATCCTTTCATTGGCCATCGCTTGAGCGCGAGTTTCTACCATACACCAACCTGATGAAAAATTGGGACCGCCTAAAAATTTTTACTAAGAAATTGAATGGTACCACCTTGCTCAGCTCGTCGTCCTGATACTGATGGGCTAGGTCACCAATAAGCGCCCCGGAAGATCTCAGACCTTTTTTTTTTGGAAAACTCCGTCACTGATCAATACTGCAGTCGCCAAATCCTCAAAATGTCAATGCCGCCAAAAGTCCTGCGAAAATTATATCCAGGTACAGGAACCCTTCACAACTACTCCGATCTGGTGGATCTGAGAGATCTGAATGGTGGAACAATTGCTGCTGCTGATCTAAAATATCCGATCTGGTGGATCTGAGAGATCTGAATGGTGGAACAACTACTGCTGCTGATCTGGAATAGATGATGTGTGATCCCTCGATAGAAAGGGAACTATGGTCTTGGGGAGTGTCAGGTGCTACAGATCGCAATATACATAAGGGTCTGACAGTAGTACTCGGCCCAATGTTTCAGGGCTCTAACTAAGGAGGATCGACCGTACCCTTAGCCGTACAACCCGACTACCCTATCGTACGGGCGAGTAATCTCTCCGAGTGCTGTTCTCGGTGTACTGTGGCCACAAGACGGCCGAAGGTTTATCTATGGCGAGGTTTCAAGGGAGCTAGGGGGCTTCCTATATACCCAGAGGGTACGTGGAAGACAGTCCGTGCGCGGTTCTGTCTAATGTGCTACTACGCGAAGGGGTACCCACAGGGGTTACAAGGGAGTCCAACAGACGTGACCACCTCTTGTATTTCCTGCGTGCATGCCTCCCCAAATCCGCAGGTTTATGCACTTAACGACAGATCCCGTGGTTTAAAGACGCCGGAACACGTCTCTAGCCAAAATTTTTTTTGCTAAAATTTGGAGATCTCATCGAGCCCTGGAAAGTGCTCTGATACCACTTGTTATGCTCTTAACCTGCAAAGCAATACCCAAACAGAGAATTTGCGAAGAAAAGATACCGAGAACACAGAATATGCGAAGAAAATATACCCAGAACACAGAATAGCAATGATTTTATTATTCAGAGAGAAATGTTCACAGGCCTCTTCGAGGGGGCAACCTCCAATAGAGCAGAGCTCGATTACAAAACAAGACACGATGCTCCTCGCAGGGAGTCTCTATCCTTTATATATGACTCATACATGCAATACCATGGGCCAATATCGTGGGTTTTATTAATACCATCTATCTAATACTACCGCCCATTTACCATCTATCTAATACTACCGCCCATTTGCAACTAACTGTGGTCCCGTCATTAATTGCAGGTTAACCACTTACAAATATTAATATGGGCTTTATTGACTCTTGACTATGACGTGATCCCATGACATAAATAAGGGGGTTAGGGTGGGACCCTAACAAAAGGAGAATTTTACCTAATTATACTTCCCATATATACAATGTTCATAGAAATCAAAATCAAGAGAGAAATTAAACATACATTCTTCCATAACATTACCATGTAGTACTCAAAGGTGCTTCTTTCCAATATGAGGTATTCTTTGATGCCATAATATAGTTTTTTGTTTTTTTGTTTTTTGTTTTTGTTTTTTGTTTTTTGTTTTTTGTTTTTTGTTTTTTGTTTTTGTTTTTGTTTTTGTTTGTTTGTTTATTTTTTTTCCTAGTAGCTCGCCTAACACATAGTTGCGAGTAAACCTCTAGGGGTATACGATCTATCCTCATCTCCATAAACCGGGTCATAACCGAGGGGATTTGAACCTTGGATCTCCCATTTTTCTGAGGACTCACATACTTCAATCACCAATTGAGTTGCTCCCCTGGGACATGCCATAACATAGTTTTATCTATAGAGAATGTAGGAGTTTTTCCTTCTTTATCTCCACTCTCAGGAACAACGAAATTATTGCACCCATCACTAATAGTGCTTCACAATATCTTATAGAGAGGTTCAATTTGAGCTTCCCTCAACAACACCATTGCTCCTCAAACCATCCTACACGTATCCTTTTCAAACACTATTTTTACACCTGCATTGATCATCTTGATTATAGAAATCATTTTTTTAGTTAATCCCAGGATGTGCGAAAAATCAGGGAATGTTCTAATCCTTCCAACCATGAGCTTCAACTTAACTCTTGTTCATCTTATGATTCTAGCAATTGATTAATCTCCTAGGAAAACATCACCATCATCATACCTTTCATATTGACAAAACCACTCCATGTGATGAGTCATATGAAAGGATGCCCTTGAGTCAACCAACCATGCCTCATGATCTACATGTGTATTTGAATAATTCAAGTGAAATATTAGGAGGTTTTTCCTCTTATAGAAGAGCATCATTAGATCCCTTCCCTTTCTCAACAATTTTGGATATATAGTCTTTCTTGTAATGCCTCTCTTTTACTTTTACGAATTTTCCTAGAGATTTATATATTCCTCTAGATTTATATCTTCCACTTGAGGACTTATTTTTATTTCTATTCTAGGAGCATCCTCTTACAGACAAGGCATATGTGTTCTAAATTTCCATGCCTTTTGACCTCATCTTCTTCAATAACAAGGATGAGACTATATCGTTGAAACTTAAAGTAGTTGCATTACTACTTGTGGCAACAACCAAACTATCCCATGAGTCTATAAAGAACAAAACAAATTGATACACTTATCTTCATTTGAAATCTGAATATCAAATAGATAATATTTGACTTACCATAGTGTTGAAGATGTTTAGATGATCTGTCACAAAGTATCCATCCTTCATCCTTAGGTTTGATATATTTTCCCATAGGAACAATTTGTTCATGAGGGAATTAAACTAATAAAAAGTTTGTAACTTGTTCCACAATGCCTTCACTATAGTTTTTCTTAAAACATTTAGTAATATTGAATCTAAGAAACATAACCATATTGTGTTCTTTTCCCTCTGATCGAGATTGGCCTAGTCTTTTGTCAACATCCTTATTAGTGTAGTCCTCGATCCATTGATCTTTGTCCACCGTCAATTCTTCCATTTTGAGCTTCCATAACTCAGAGCTCTGCCCATTGAATTTCTCGATATCTATCTTTGAACTACTCGACATTTCCTTTCACCATAAGAATAGATTTTGCAAATATCCCACTATAATAGGGTTACCACAGGCTTGAGCAAAACCCCTTAGCCACAAAAAGTGTCCCCTTGAAGCCAAAATTGCTTTGATACCAAATGTAGGTTTTAACCCTGAACATTTAATGGTTGCAAACAAATTCTTAATAACACAGAAAAGATGCAATGGAAAACACACACATTAATACAAAGATTTTCCAGTGGAAACCTAAATCGGGAAATCTAGAAAGACAAACAAATTTACCCTAGATTAGAATACAATTGTAGATCCTTAACCCAAACTACAAAACCATGGGCTAAACCATCATGTTCTACAAAACCACTAAAAGCAGAAACCATGTGCTAAAAAACACCTAAAATTGATGCCAAAAACTACCCAAATATTTTTGGGAATGTTGCCCCTGAATCCAGTGCAAGGAGAATTTTGTCCTGCCGTAAGTCCTAAATATGCTTAACGCAACGTGAAACACACAGAGTTAGTCATACAAAAAAATATAACACAATATTATAGTCATCCTACACTCCATTCAAGTGGTATTTCAAAAATTTTACAAAAACGTGTTCCAATCTAGAAGTTCATAACAATATCTAAACATGAAGTAATCCTCGTACAATACTAGGATCCTTTTTCTTCAACGCCAACATCAACATTGAGACCTTTCATTATTCGAATTTTGAGTCCATCTTCTAAATATTTATTTACGTAATAGTCTTTCCTACATTAATAAAGCTTTTTTAGAGTCGATATGCTTTTATGTTGAACTCTTTATAAATGTGAGTAAAGTTAAGTTCATGGAATTGAATTTCTACCTACATAACTTGATTTATGATTGGACCTAGCATTAAGTTTTTGATTCTACATTTATCATTTCTCTGTTCCATTAACAACTTAGAGTCTCGATGTACCTACAACTCCTTTAATTCTTTTTCTTTTAACTACTTTTAGGAGTTTGTGAGAGATTTTCCAGCGAAAATCACATGGAGTACTATTTGTCGACGTGTTTCGAACCAACTAGTGTGGTTCATCGTCAGGACAAGTTGAAGAAACAGATCCAGCGTAGCATGCTAAATAATCTGAGCGGAGCCTCCAACAACTAACTAGACCATCGGCTAGTTTGACAATAGGACCGGGATCAAAATTATTATATTAGTTTAATTAATAAGATTAAGAACCATACATAGAAGTAGGAGTCTCAATGCATAGAACTCAACGCCATTATTAGAAAATCCCAACAACATATTTTAAATAAATAAAGTGAGTGGATTCAAAGAAAATAAGTATCCGTGCCCCATGCATACATGAAGTGCCATGATAAGCCTCATTGAAAAAGTTGAAGTCTTATCATAATCAATATTTGGCTCCTTTGAAATTATTTGAGACTTTTCTAACAACGGTTTCCCACGATCTTCAAAAGGAATTATGATTTTGTGGCTATTTGTATAATAGCCATATCCATTTCTTGAAAAATCATGCAATTTTTTGAAGTCCAAATACACCACAATATAAAATAAGGTAAAGTTTTAAATACTTTTTTTTTAATGTATTTATTATCTATGAATAAAAATAATCAACTAGAGATTTATGATTTCATTTTTTTTTTTCTATTTGAGATTTGTAAAACTTCATTCCATATGGATCTAGAAAATGAACAAAGTCATAAAAAATATGGACCATAAAAATTTCACTATTTTTGCATATATTACATCTCCATGGTTCATGTTAGTTTCTCTTTTAACCATTATCTAATTTTAAAATTTTATTTACCAAGGCTAGCCAAAGAAAAAAATTGTTTTTAGTGGGTTTTTTTAGCTTCCAAACTAGCTTCCACCACCACATTCTTTCTCTAACACATAGTTTTTTTGTTCTTACTAAACATCTCAATTTAGTTGTGTATTCCACTATGCCTTATTCTTAAACCATTTGATTATCTCATCTTGCTCATATATCTTTATAACACCATGGGTCAACGAATTCACATTTTGACACCATTTATCTACCTTTTCTCGCCGCAATCCTAAAACATTTGTTGATTTCCACACCAATACCAACTATTTCTTTTAATAGGATTCATCACATCCTCTAATGAGTAACAACCATAGAGTGAAGAGTATTTAAAGGACTTGCATATTTTCTAAAGTTTCTTTTACATCTTATGCAAGGCTCTTCTCACACTCTCACTTTGTTTCGTCTTTCAGCCTTTTAAGTTGTCCATTCCCAAAATAGGGAAAAATCCCTAACATATCCTTTCCAAATAATTGGGTCTCCTTGGGAAATTTTTCTTTCCAATTCATAGCATCATGCTATAGATTTACCTTTTAAGTATTTTACTTCAATAAATTTACCATTTATTTCGTCATTGTATGTTAACTTTTTCAGGGCCTTTGTTGCTAACGCCAAGTTAAACACATGTGCATTCTTCAGTCTCCATCCACCTACTTCTTTTCGAGTTGTTACTCTTAACCATTTAACCAAATGTATTCATTCATTTTTTGTATTTCTAGTAAAAAAACATTTATTATATATCCTATAATAAAAATATTTAAAAAAATTAATAATCACTCTTTAAAAATTCATATCAAAATAATATAAATACAAATAAATAGTTATATGTATAATTAAAAGAACCTCTAACATTAAAAATAAAAATAAAAGTATATTATAAAAAATAATTAATTTAATAAATGAATGCTAATTCTTTTGATGGTGGTGGTTAACGTCCACTGAGACCAAATTGGTCTATCAGACCTATAATTTTCTTAGTTTCTAATTGTCTGGCTCCTCGTCTTTCTTGGTGAGATTGGTGTTGTAGCTTTCTTTTTTTCTCTACAGTCTTCCAACTTTCTTTATCTTGCATCTCCTTCATCTCTTCTGGTTCTTGGGACATTGGTGTCTTAGCTTCACGATCTACTGTGTTCGTCCTTTTGAAGATAATCGGAGAAGAAGTTTGGTCTAGGAGATCTGCTTTGTTGTTAAATGAAGATTTATTTTGTGCGGTATTCGAGTCCTCATAACTGTTGATGCTTGAGGGGTTGTCGAGTTCACTCTTTTGTTGTTGGGTAGGGCTTCCCCCCTGCTTGTCTTGAGAGTTGTTTCTTTCTTGCCCGATTTCTTGTGATTCAGAGTTTTCTCGAGAGTATTCCTTTTTGATGACAATGTAGTGTTCTTTTTGTGCTCCTTCCCACCATGTAGATCTATGGTGATTTTTTCTAGCAGAATTTTTTTGGGAGGCAAAATTTTTCTAATTTCTAATCATAATAAGGAAAATGCAAATAATTATAATACGAAAAAATACAAATAATTATAATTTGTCATTTTTTATGATCAATCAATAAATGAGTGGATTAATAATAACAAGAATATAAATTCTAAGTTTAATCAAATGCAAACAATTTTTAAGAAAAATATTGCGAATCTCATGGTTCTTTACAACGTATTTCATAAATATATCATAAAATATATTTAGACACATTGTCCCGTACTTATCTCATGTAGTGAAACTTGCATATCTAATTGGTCAATATATGTGTACAATGCTTTTGTCGTGAGGATTGGAATGACAAGAACCATGCATATATTGCATTTCCATACAACTTCCAAGTAATCAGTTCAATGATAGAAAGTTATTATTAAAAGAAAAATGGAAGCGAATAAGAATAAACAAACTTTGAAACTATTCTAGCGGAAACATGGAGCACAGAGGATTGGAAAATGACTCTGGAATAAGAAAAAATTCTAAAAAAGCTGAATCTAAAACAAGGAATGGTAGTGCCGCAAATGTGGAAACCCCCTAATATAGGATGCAACAGCCCTATTCACTTCTCTCGTGCCATGACAGGATTTATAAAACTGAATTTTGTTGGAGCCTCCAAAGGCAACCCGGGCTCGACAGGGTTTGGAGGTATTTTTTCGGGATGACCAAGGCAGAACAAGATGGATTTACTCAGATAATGGTGGCATCATGAGTAACAATGAAGCAGAGCTGATGGCAGTTTATCAAGGACTGAAGATAGCGATAAGAAATGGCTACAACAATTTGGAAGTTGAAGGCGATTCCCAAATGGTCACTTACATAATAAGGAAACTCATTAACGGGACATCATGGGACAAAGTTACGCAAAGCTGGAGGATGGCTAGCTTGGTCTAAGATCTGGAAACTATCTTAAAGAGATTTGAGTATATGATCATTAAGCATGTAAGAAGGGAAGGCAACAGAGAAGCGGATTTCCTCACACATTGGGGCAGTAATGAACAAGGAGGCAAGCTGGACAGCATTTGGGTGACCCATTTAGAGAAGCTAGAATTAGAACCTCTAAAAGTGATATTAACCCAAGATTACCATGAAGACACGATCTAAAGATAATAGATACAGGTGGCCCCCGATCGGGGTGAGAAGGAAGGAAGGTAATGGTAGAAGGATAGCTCGTGGGAGTGGCAGGACAGAGAGACCACTTGCTGCCAGCAGCGCTGTCCAAAATGCCACGGTGGCGTCATGCATGTCAGCGGGAGTCTCGAGACAATGGAGTGGAAGGAGTGGGAGGAGAGAGAAGTGTAGAATTGGTGGCGGTAGTGGGACAGGTGGGATGAATTACTTGAGGGTGGCAAAGTGGAGAAGGCAACTTAGTCTGCGTCGAAAGGAAGAGGAGCACGGTGCAGCGCAAATGTTGGGAGCTTTGACGGGAAAGCATGAATTCGGGTATGTCTCCTTTGGCCCTCCTTTTGAATTTCTCTCTGATTTGCATGGTATGATGGAAGAGAGAGGTCTGTTGGCAACCTCCAGGGAGGAAGGGAGTATGAGCGGGGTAGTATTTTACTCCACCATGCAAAGTAAAGAAGAAGCGGGGGTTAAGCAGGGTGCTGCACAAGATGGGCGGAGGATGAGTGAACCAGAGGACCGCCTGGGGAGAAATACCAAGGACTAGAGCGCTCATACTATGACGAATGGTAGTAGGGGGGTAGAGAGTCAAGATGAGAAAACTATGAACCTGGCCCAGGCGTTGGTTAGTATGACAGAGGGTTTACTTACCTTCCTGTATCTGGGAGAAGAAAATCAATGGAAATCTCAGAACAATGGAGACGATTGGAGTAGGGTAGGAGGGATTAGGGATAAGGAAGGGAAGGATGATGGAAAGTCTGTAAATCATAGAAATCTAACTTCTGTTGATGGAAATTGCAAACAAGTGACAATAAAGGGGAAAATGGCACACCTAGGTAGAGGTAGGGGGCATGGAGGCAGAGGGCGACCGAGCCAGCAGAACAGGGCTGACTAGCCAACCTCGATGCCTGTAAGTTAGATATAGGGAGGAGATCTATGATGACCGTAGTCCAGGAAGCAGCTAGAGCCTATCGAGAGGGGATGAATGAAGACATCTACCAACTTATCCAAGAAATGGAGGAGAATGTTATGGAAGAGCAGTCAGATCCTGAGATAGAGGAATGGGCAGACATCATCCATGACCCAAGCAACACCAGAGGATGTATGACGCTCTATAGGCAAGCACTTCATGTGTACTGGGTGTTAAAATGACTTCTTGCAAAGGCTCTTGAGCAGGTGGCAGGAGAAGTGGCAGAAATTGCCCAAGGAATGCCGAATCTCAAAAAGGAAATGAAAAATTTGTAGGTGATCATGATAATGCAGGACAATAAGCTGGATGAGATCCAACAGAGGCTGACTCAGATGACCCAAGCACCCAAGGACTCCATGGAAACTCTTGTTAATGCTGATTTGATTACTGATGATCAGAAGGAATAATCCTTCATTGTTTATTCTGATTTTTTACGGATAACTCTTTTTTCAGATGTTTATATGTTAGTTTTTAGTTTGTTAAGTGTTTTTAACTGCATAGTGCATATAGCTTGGATGGAAAGACTAGTTAAATTTTGTTACTGGATGGATTATAGCAAACTCAGGTGGCCAACAAACTTGGTTTCCCTTTTGGGCAAGTTGAGGCCACCTAAACGCTGTATTTGGTTTAACTGGCTATTATAAATAGAAAAGGAAGGTACTACCACTGTTTACAAAAAAAAGAATAAACAAACTTTAACATGATGAGAAAGTGCGTTGTAGGTAAATTTTCTTGTGCAAATTTAAGATATTTTGTGTTAAGCCATAACATAATGTGAATACATTGGGAATAGAAATGGCGACAACACAATTGAAACTAAATAAACACATTCAACATAATCATTTTATTAGTATTATTATTTTTAAAGGGAGAACACTTAATTTCATTCATTATGATATGAAGGAAATACATTTTGCAGATACACATAGAAGTGTATTTCTGATAAAACCTACATCTTTCAACAAGACTATGAAAGAAGTACAAAGATTGAAAATATCCATAATCAAAACAATGTATTATAATTACATGGCCAACAAGGTAAAAGCATGACTAGAAATGTGGTAGGAAACCCATTTGGACATAAAAAAGAAAACAAGAACTTGACGAGGCATATGTGCATGTAAAACTATACATAGAAGGGGAGAGAGAAATATCCATTGTCATAACATGATAGCGAAATGTCTCAATGAATCTGTAAGAAACTCGAGCACAAGACAGAGGATAAAAGACAATTGTAGAGGAAGGCATCTTGTTCAATCCTACAAAAAATAAAAGGATGTTGAGATCATATTATGAAATTAGTTGGCCTCAAAAGTTGGTCCATAAACTTACGACGATGAAACTCCTCAGAGTAACCATTGTTCTCTTCAACTATGACCCATAAATCCTTCTCCAAATGGATGCCAACTTTGGATAAATTGTTTGCATCCTGGTTCCTTTCCCTATAAATATGTGAACACGAGAAATATGTAAAGGAAACAATAATACGAAAAGTCTCCTCAATTACAGGCCTCAAATAAATATTCATGTAGGAAATAATGCAATTTAGCGAATTGATTGCAAGATTTGAATCTCCATATATGTGGATCTACGAACATCCTTTCTCCTTTGCAAATAAAAGCAAGTTTTTGTAGGCAAGAAGTTCTTCTTTGTTATTTGAGCCATAACCAAACCCCATCTTGACTTTAAAGAAGTGATTTGGGGAGAGAAATAATATAAATCCATCACCACTATGTTGATCATTTTCAACTGAAGCACCATCAAAATAAACCCACAATTTGGATGGATCAATATTTTCAAGAGTGATAACTCTAGGAGTAATAATACCTTTTTCTTGAGGATAGTGGCTCAAAGTGGCTAAAACTATATGAGGAATGTGTGATGGAATCGAGACTAGGTCCTGAAAAACAACCCTATTTCGTGTAAGCCAAACCCCCCCAACATATTATAAGGGGAAGGGTTTTGAAGGGGAAAAATAAAGGATTAGTGTGCGACGAGCACCACACCTCCAAATTTAGACCAAAGCAAGAAAATGTATGATCCAATGCATATTTACACAATTTACAAACATTTTAGAAGAAGGGATACTCCATGAAAATACAAAGGGAAGTTTCCTCATTATTTTGGTATAGAGAACACCACCGAGGACCACACTCATACCTCCATTGAAGTATGTCCCATGTAGGCACTTTTTTCATTGTGAGGCACCACATAAATATTTTAGATTTTGGTGGATAATTGGTTTTCCATACTAGCTTCCACCACCATTTTGGCTCTATGTAAGAAATTTTTGCAATAAGAGAAATAAAACCCAGCTTAGGAGAGTAAATCCCATCAGGGGAGAAGCACCAGATCAATTCATCTGGTTTATTTGTTAGATATATATGACCATCAACAAGGGCTTGAGTATAATTAAGAGAGAAAGTCACGCAAACATCCTCAATACCCAAATCCTCTACTGACAACCATCCCTGATGCTAGAACGAAGATTGGTCTTGATTTGCAATATGTGCAAGTTTATAGTAACCACTATATCAAAGCTAGTCAACTAGAGGGAAAGGCTAAATGTGTCAAAGACCACATCCATGCCATGGATCAAGGCCTAAATAGATTTTATCCCCATGCCTACCTGTCATGTTAGACCATTACCAACAATATCAAAAGAGTTGAGAATAACATGCTAGATAATTGAAATGTTTGATCTAGGATTATTGTTGAAGTCTGAAATTGTTTCCTTTTTTACTACCTTTTCCCTTCTCCTTTATCTTTTTGTGACCATTTTGTAGCAATCTCAGCTTAATCAAGGTCATCTTAGACTTACTTGAGCTTATAAAAAGGTATTAATCATCCATGTTTTAGAATCTATGTTTCGGTATGAATTATAATGAAAACATCTCTATAATTATAGAATCTTGATCATTCCATAGCTAATGTTGAATTTCGCAGCCATATCCATGATTAAACGAGTTGCAATGCATCAATAAAGGGATGAAAGGTATCTGAAGATGACAAATGTTCATCACATGGACGACCACCTATTGGCATGACTTGGTAGGCTAAAAATATTAAAAGATCTAAGAGTCAAACCCAAAGTAAAACTTTGGTTATGACGGTGCAACAATTAAGCAAAGTGTGGAAGGAGATCACGACAAGATCAGGTGAGTGTGTAGAAGAATTATTTGATCGCGAGGATATGATTTGAGAAGAATCCCTCATGATTTTCTCTTGCAGTAGCAAATCATGAGGATATAAAGTTACAATTTACATTTACTTCTTAGATGACATAACAGTTTCATTGCCTCTAGGCATAAGACTCTTAATTTACTTTATGAAAAATTGTATAAAATCCATAAGGCGAAACAAAAAAGGTAGTTTAGAAGTTAAGTACGCTATGGTTTATTTCCAGTATTGTGAAACTCGATTTTGAATTACTATAATCCTCTATTTTCAATGTGTGGTTTAGCAATCGTTTGACTAGTGACAGACTTATGCTCACGGGAGGGCCCCCAGGAGGGTTGTAAGGATAGTTAGTTTTTATTTTTATTTTTATTTTTTTTACATTGATAGATAGTTTTTGCATTCAATTTGCAATTTCATGCAATTTTCTTTCTATCAATTAGAATAATTACATCCCAGTTGTGTGATTTTAATCATTTGTTGTTTTGATTTCAGAGCACTAAAAAAAGAAAAATACCAAAAAGATTTGATTCTCATATGCATTTATTTCTAGTAGTTAGTTTTCATTACTCAATTAATTTTGTGGATGATGAAGAAATGTCTTTTTAGAGTAATATATGCACATCAGTAATCATTGGAAGTTACAAGTTCTCATTTGATTTTGCTTCAGCAAACATTTACATTACCACATTTATTTCTGCAATCATAGTTAATTTCTTTCCTTTATGCAATTAGAGTTAATTTTCTTTTTTGCAAAGTATTGTTACAATTTATTTTTTGCAATTTAGTATTAATCTTTTCCATTCTGCAATTAAGGATAGACTTCCAATTCTACAATTAGAGTTAGAATTTCAATTTCACAATTAGAATAAGTTGAGGTTTTAAGTTCTAGATTAATTTTCAATTCAGTTTGGCATTTGATTTGGATGTAGCTCTAATGGAAAGAACATGTGCGTGATAACTCTTTAATTTCATTTAATATTTATCCACACTTAGATCAATTTCATTTCAAGATATAATTCCTAGCATATATGGTGCACATACATCTCATAAGTACATGAACCTTGGTTGACAATTAATGAAGTAATTTAAGGACAATTAAATTACCCAATATTTTGGCGTCGTTGCTAGGGAGGTGTATATAGGATTCCATTCTTGGTTTTCATATCATTTTAGGTGCATTCAATTTTTTAGATGCATAATTAAAGCATGTTAAAAATCATTTATGCATTTGAAAGTAGAGGTAGAAGTTCAATTCCAACATCACCACTCACCCCCGCTAGACCTCGCAGTGCCACACCATCCACTCATATTCACATTCCATCATTTGCAGGTAGACATAGACTTCTTGAGGTGCATAGATATGAAATCCAACCAAAAGATTCACCATCTTCTTCTACTAAAGCTATAGTTGAAGAACCTACATCCCCAATAAAAGGAGTAGTTTTACTCTCTTCGACAGGGGATAAACTTTTAGGACAATAACTAGAGGTTCCAAGTGAAGAAGAAGAATAAATGATTTTAATATACCATTAATAGAGGAACCGGAAGAAGAGCTAGACAATTCTATCGTAGAACCTTATATTAACTCTAAGGAACCTACAATGGCGGGGGAAGGAGAAGTACACAATGTAAATGGTGCACTTAGGATTGGAGGTGGAAGATGCATAGGAGGAAATAGATGACGAGGTGGTGGAGGTGGTAGAGGAGAACCAAATCCTTATGATTTCCCATTTTTTATCAAGATACCATAGCCACAATGAAGAAAATCTCACCCTCCATCCTTCCTAATTTCCATGGTTTAAGAAATGAGGACCTTGAAACATTTCTTTTTGAGTTTGAAGTTTTATGTAGATCTTATGACTACTTACTTGATCCTCATAAATTGAAATTATTCCCTACTAATCTTAAGGATGGAGCACTTAAATGGTCTATGGGATTAGGAACACATATTATTAGAACATGAGAAGAAATGAAAAATGTATTCTTAGAAAAATATAAGGATTATTGCATGCCCCATAACCTTAAGGATGAAGTCTTCAAGATGATGTAGAAAGAGGATGAAAGCCTTGAATACCTAGTTGAAATATTTGCTTACAATATTAAAAGGGGTAAGATGCATAATTTAGATGATGAAACATTGACAACTCTTTTGCTAAAATCCATCAGAGATGAATGGACTGACCTTCTCAATTTAATGGGCAAAGGAGATGTTTCTCAACTTTCATTTGGAGAAATTCATGATTTGTGTAAGCATATTTCAAGGGGTAAGGCTAGCACTGGTAAAAATCCTAGAGATCGTGTGATGTCCAAATCAGTAAATCTGCAACCCAAAAAGTAAGTAGAGCTGAAATAGGCAATTTGCTCGACAATTCCAAAACATTATCCTTGGGAGTCTTAGTGAACAACTAAATACTCTTAATATACAAAACAAGCAAAAAGTCGAGAATGATGCACTATCTATTTTTGTGCAAGATGTAGGAAGAAACATGCCTTGAGATAATGCCCCCTTAATAGTATAGAAATTTGTGTCATACGTGCTGAAAATCATAATACAAAGGAATACCCCTCAATACCTGATCTTAAAGTTGTTTTTTTAGGATGAATTTGGAACAAGCCAAGCCAAATCACTCTGTTTTATTACTAAAAGACCATGGAAAAATCAACAATCAAATATGATTCAATAATCATATGCACAAGCACAGAGCAATTGGACTACACCCATGCCTTGGCAACCTTGGCCCCCACAATCTCAAAATCCATCTTGGGCACAAGGTTGGAAAAATCCTTATGGAAAATACCCTCAATATCCTCAATTCCAACAACCTTCTCCTTCTTTTCCACCATAATATTATCCTCCTTAACCAACCTAACCCCCTCAATTTCAAAATCCAAATCAACAACTTTCATTACCATTTCCTTAAAAACCAAATCAACTACCTACTCAACTACTTCTAAATCCAAATAATAAGAATCAACGAGTTGTTTATAATATTGAAGGAAAATTTTTTCAAGCTTGTATGATAACCACATTAGGTCTAAATGATGTTCAACTTAGATCTGGTAGGGTTTTGCAAAAGAAGTCACCAAAAATCGCCATCCAAAAATCTAAAGAGAATGAAGTTCATGAAAAAGATGCAAATTTTGATCAAGAAAATATTCCTCTAAAGGAAGATGTTCCTAGACAATCAAAGGATGAGAAAATAAAGAAAGCTCCTATAGTTCCTCTAGTAGAACAACCTTTTATTTCTTTGCAAGATCCACCTTTTCCTAAAAGGCTCAAAATTGATAAAGGAATAATGTCAGGCCAGGAGGTAACTCCTCAAAGCAAATTGTGTTTCTACATTAAGGCTGATCATAGATATATACATGGACAGAGAGACTCTTGGGCTTCATCTCTCAGTGTCTCTTCATATTGCAATTCCCCTTATTTTCTATTTACATTATTTTACATGGATTACTTAATCCCAAAGATTAGGCGTCAACATTCCCCCCCTTAATATGAAGGGATGTTGGTGAGTCCAAGAATCGTTCTGAATCTTTCAAACTTTTCTCTTCCAAGTGCTTTGGTGAATATTTCTACAATTTAATCATTTGTGGAACAATAACATAGGTGAATTGTCTTGGCCACAACATGATTTCGAATCAGATGGTATTTTGTATTGATATGCTTTGTTCGATCATGGAACTTCGGGTTCTTGGCCAACTTTATTGTAGAAGTGTTGCCAATCATCAGAGGAGTTGAATGCACTTGTTTCTCCTGCAAATATTCTAGAATTTTCCAGAGCCGCACACTTTCCTTTGTTGCTTCAGCTGCTGCCACATATTCTGCCTCAGTTGTGGAATCTGTTGGAACTGATTGTTTGCGTGACCTCCATGAGAGAACTCTTGATCCAAGACTCATAACATAACCTAAGGTAGATACCCCAATTTCTTTATCTCCATCGAAGCCTGAATCAGAGTATCTAATCAATCTAAATTCAACCGCTTGTGTATACTTAAGTCCAAAGCCTTGAGTTCCATTAAAGTACTTTAGAACTCTTTTTGAAACAGACCAATGTCTCTCACAAGGCTTTTGCATAAACCTAGAGAGGATTCCAAAAACAAATGAAATGTATGGCCTGGTAGTAGTTAGGTAGTTGAGACTTCCTACAAGTTGTCTATACTTTGTTCCATCCTCAAATTCTTTTCCTTAAGTGGATGTGAGCTTTAAGTTATATTCCATTGGAGTAGTCAAAGGATTGCACTCAGCCATGACAAACTTGTTCAACAAACTTCCAATGTACTTCTTCTGTAAGAGGATTATAAACTTTAGATGTTGAGTTACTTCAATACCAAGATAGTAGTGAACATACCCCAAGTTTGTCATTTCAAAACCTTTCCTCAATTCCTTCTTTATGGATGCAATATAGCTCTCATTGTTCCATGTCATCAAAATATCATCTACATACACCACAAGATATATAACTGTTTTTCCAAATATATTGACAAACAAATTTGATCATCAAGATCATAATGTTTGAAGTTGAGTTTTAGAAGATGCTCAGTTAACTTCTCATACCAGGCTCACGGTGCTTGCTTGAGGCCATACAAGGATTTTACAAGCTTGCATACTTTATGTTCTTGACCCTTCACAACAAATCCTTCTGGCTGGGACATAAAAACATTCTCTTTCAAATCTCCATTCAAGAAAGTAGTTTTTACATCCATTTGATGGACTTTCCAACCGTTTTGAGTTGCCAAGGCAAAGAGTGTCTGGATGGTAGCCCATTTTGCTGTGGGGGAAAAAGTATATTCATAGTCGACCCCTTCCATCTATGCAAAACCTTTTGCCACAAGCATGGCTTTGTGCTTGTCAAGTGAGCCATCAGCTTTATACTTGTTCTTGTAGACCCAGTTGAATTCTATTAGTTTGGTTCCTAATGGACGATTGTAACAACCCTGGTGAAAATTCCATGTAATAGAAGTAAATAAAGGAAAAAATAATAACCAGAGTTGATGGGACACTTATTCCAAGCTAAATTTTGGGAATGACATCCTAGGGGGTGTTCATTTGGTTGTTTATGACTAAGAAAATTGGTAAATGCAATGGCTATTTGGAAAGGAAAAATGGCATTTTTGGCACATTTATTTATGAAAATAATGTAAATTAGGAGAAAAAGGAGGTGAAAGGTCAAAGGTTGTAGGTGAGGAGGATATTGAAGGAAAATAATGGAAAATGAAGAAAATAGAGGCCTCATTCATAAAAAGGCTTATGAGGATCAGTTGGTAACCTTTTGGTAGTTGAGTTTTGGAGCTCTCTCATTATTCTCTCTGTCTCTCTCACTCTTGGACACTTAGATTTTTCTTGGATCATTTTTGCGTTGGATCAAGAAAGGCAAAAGAAGGCAAGAGGAAGCAAAGATCAAGTAAGGAAAGGCAGGATCAAGAAGCTACAACAAGATTCATTGCAAGTATCGATTTGCATGTGTATTTTCCTTGATAGATTTGGCATGCATGGTATTGCATGTGGTTCTTATGATGTTGTGGCATGGGTTTAACTAGGTGTAACAGTGTTTTCAGCCTAGCCTTGTCATTTCTAGATAGCCATGGTGTGATGGGGTTCTCATTTTTTGTTTGAGTTGGATTCGAAGGTGAGTGGGGTGGATCTCTGAATGATAGAGCACATGGCCTAGTGGTCCCTAAACTAGACTATGGATCACAGTAAAGCCACTTGCCTAGTGACCCCTGAGCTAGACTATGGGTTGCGGTAAGCCAAGATTGTGTTGCCTCAGTGGGCGTAGGAATCCTTGCCGGCGAATGACATGATATAAGGTAAAGCCAAGAGGTGGATTTCTCTCCGTTGGGCCTAGTAATCCCATATTTGGGATATGCGGTAAAGCCTGGAGGGTGTGTCTCGGTTTACAACCTAGTGATCTAGGTTTGGATTGTGGTAAATCCTGAGAGACTAGGAGACATGAAAGTTCCTCATCGTGTAGGTGGAGAAATCTGGTGGCATCCATGCTTATTTGGCCTAGTGATCGGGTGGAGATCATGGTAAAGCCTGTTATGATGTGTTCATTGTGTTGGCCTAGTGATCCAGGATGGATTACGATAAAGCCTGGTTTCTATTGATGAGGGTGAGGTGGTTTAGCTTCAGGATGCCCTGGTTGGTTCTTTTGGTTTGAGTCCCACATTCATGCTTGGAATATGGCACGGGGGTGAATGGATGAAGAGAGATTTGACTCAACCATTCTATGGTTAGGTGGAACATGGAAGTCCCATCTCGGGTTTCGTTTTTGCATCATTAATGAAAGGTTATTTCTCCTTGTATTTCTATGAGCATTTTGATGGATTATATGTGGTCTATATGGCTGTACTTTCATGAGTATTTCTGTTGTTATTATGTTGGTTATTTATGTATTTTATGACAACAGCTATGTATGGCTCTCAGAATGTTTTTACTTGTAAATGAATGGATAATGTATCTATGGTCTAATAGATGGTAATGCAACAAATGACATGAGGAAACAATGGTTCTTATCGATTCTCAGATAAGTACAATATCCATATGTTTAATTCTGTTGGTTACGCCTGTAGATTACATGCTTGCGACATGTTTGACGAAATGCCTGTCATGGCTAGTAGGGATCTGATTATGGTCTTGTTTAAATTATTGCTTTTGCATCATTATTTCCTTGTTATTTTACTGCTCCTAAGTTATCATTCCATTTTGGGCAGTGACCTGGGCTCTGGGCCTGAAAAAGTGGCTCAAATCCTAGGGACGCTGGCACAGAACTGGAAAAATGAGTCTCTAGACGCTGGTAGGCAAGCTTGTGAGAGTGATTTTGGGTATTTGGACGCTGTCATTCCTATAGAATGAGAGCGTCTGAGTCTTAAGTTAGTCAAAACTTCATTAGGACCCAAGGGCAAGTTGTCTAGAGTGTTGGATTGGTTCCTGAAGCTAATGTTGAATTTCTGTGTGTTATGTTTTCCGTCGATTCCACTTCCTTAAGGTCACATAGGAGGTCGAATCCAATCATAGTAGCCTCTCGTCGCATGTTTACCCCAGTTGGCATGGTTACTTGGGTAGATGTAGGAGGAGGGTGTTACAAAGATCAACCAGCTTCCAAGTGCCATTACTTATCAAGACATCAGACTATTTTTGCATCGCTTCTTTCCATTCATCATAAGAAGCGACTTATTTGAAGGAAGTTGGTTCAAAATCTGTAGACGAATTCAGTTCACAATCATAAGAAACATCCATATCAACTAGAAAATCAGAATCATCTACATCACCTCCATTTTGTCTAGTTGAACTTCGTGTTCATGTCTTTCCAAACTCATTAGGGTGAACACTTTCAAGTGTTTTTGTCAACCTTTTTGGATGACATTTTTGAGATGGCCCAAGCTGCCCAGTTGACTGAGTTGGTGTTGAATCAAGATTTAGTCTCCCAATTCTGCCAATCACATAACTCAAAGTGTCATCTGGATTAGTGGCTAGAGCTTCATGTGGGGGAGAAAGTGCTTCAGAAGAAGATTCCACAGATTGATCCAGTATAGGAATCCCCCCTTCAAGATGTGGAATCTCATTATCAAATTCTTGAAAAGAATTTGTGTGTCTGATCTATCCAAGCAATCAAGCTGCCGCTCAACAACATTGTCAACCTTGGAATATTCAAGAAAAATCACATATCTAGATACTACAAACTTCTTATTAACTTCATCATAGAGACGGTATGCTTTGGAGGTGATGTAGATGATTCTAATACCTTGAGATGCGTTATCGAAGGATTCATAAGGAGTATTGTTTTTGATAACATTATATGGACACCTATTCTTTACTTACACAACACATAGAACTACATCAACCCAAAACACCAATTTAACATTCTTGAAAAACATCATGGAATGTAACATAATTAAGAATGTTCTATTCATTCTTTCAACTACTCCGTTCTATTGGGGATTATAAGGCACAATTGTTTGATGTTTGAACCCATGCCAGTGAAGATAAGTTTCAAATTCGTTTGAAGTGTATTCTTTTCCATTATCAGTGTGAATAGAGACAATATTAGATTGTGCATCATTTTCAATCCATGCATGAAAGTTTTTGAATGTTTGAAAAGCAACAGATTTGTTCTTCAATAAATAAACCCAACACATTCCGGTGTAGTCATCAATAAATATCATCATATATTTATTACCATTTGCAGAAGGAACAATCATTGGGCCAAATAAGTCTGAATGAATAAGTTGAAGTTTTCTATGTGCTTTAGAATGTGAATCATGAGAAGACTATTTGATGTGCTTTCCTAAGATACAAGCATCACACTACTTAAGTTTCCTAGGAATTGTAGGAAAACCAGTAATACCACTTTTCTTCAACATACGAAGGCTATCATAATTCAAGTGTCAAAATCTAACATGCCATAAAAGACTTGATGGAAATGTACCTTCATCATAATAATAACTATATGAGAAGTTCTGTGCGCTAGCAGAGGTTCCTTGCGGCTTCATAAATATTTCTTCTTCTATCCTCGTCATGACAAGTGAGCAATCTGATGCTTTTATGACCTCAACCTTTCCATCAAACATATGAATGGAGTGTCCTTGCTAGTAGATGTGGACCAATGACAACAAGTTTCTCCTCAGCTCTAGGAGATATAGAACATCTTGCAGAAGAAAGTCTGGAGGACCAGGCAATTTGAGCTTGATGATGCCAAGCCCTGATGGCTTGAGTTTTGACTCGTCTGCAAAGTATACTGCTCCATCAACATTGTCAGTAAATTCTTAAAAAATAATCTCTCCTAAAATTCATGTGGCAAGTTGCTCCCGAATCAAGCAACCAATCATTTTTCCAAGAAGCAAGTGAAGCATTAAAGAAGTCTTCAATTACTCCAATGTTGAAATGTGCCACAACATAGTGGGCGGATTATGGTGCTTTACCATTCCATTTGTCATTGGTTTTACCTTTGCCTTCATTTATTTCCTGCTCAATTCTGTCCCAAGGAAACTTACATGTGGATGCATCATGCCCATCTCTATTACAACGTATGCAATGAAGATCAGACTTTTCTCCTTGGAACTGTCTACCCCCCTGCCTCTAAAATTCCTTCTTCCTCTTCCTCTTCAGCCACCTCTTCCTCTAGAAGAATCTTGTGCATGATTCTTCTCTCTATGTGCAAGACACACAACTTCTTCAGAAGACTGAGGAGTTGTCTTCTTCCCAAAAGCCTTCTCTCTCTCAACAAACTTCTTCTCAAGGGAGTCAAAGGTAATCTCCTTGAGGTTTCCACTTGCTTGCAATGACTCAAGATAATTTGAATAAGTGGGATATAGTGCCTTGACATAAGTTATGAGAGGAATGTCTATTTCAACACTAGTGGTTTTTATATCATGCATAATGGATCTTACTTTTGATGCTAAAGCAAGAGGGTCATCATTTTTCAATTCAAGGCTGAACAATTTAATCATGAATTGGACAACTTCAAGTTCAGAGTGTGAGTTGTACAATTCCTTCAACTTCTATAAGGCTTCAAAAGCATTTGAGATGGTGAAATATGGCGACTCACCTCTTTATTTACAGATGCTACAATCAAGGCATAGGCCTTACTATTCTTATTTTCCCAAATGGAAATCTCCTTATCTGAGGTGGGATTTGTAGGTGCATTATCTCCTTCTCCTTCACAAAATCCTCTCCACAACTCATTAAAAATGAGTGTCTTTTATCCTCCTTGACCATTCAGGATAGTTCTCTTTTTTGGAGAGAACTACTCCAACAATTAATATCATTGAATTCATTTAAAATTTGTGTATTGTGTAGAAAATGCACTATGATGGCGATATATTGTGAAAAAATGCACTTCTTGTATATATTTTGTAAAAAAAATTCACTTTTGGTATATATTTATATGACAGAGTTATTACTTGGGGGAGGCAAGGTATGAGGGGAGGTGTTAACCGAGAGTGGGAGCAGAGTTATATGTAGGAGGGTTATATGGGGGAGGTATTAACTATGGGGAAGGTATTAAAGCATTCAACGTAATGTGTGTGGGAGGTAATAACAACATTCAACGTAACAATGTATGGGAGGTATTAAATGAGGCCATGCGGTAATGTTAGCGCAGTATGGGTGGTATGGGGAGGAGGCAACATATGAATGGAGTATGGGGATGAGGCAGTACCATAGCGGTATTCGTGACACCAGTGTGTGGGAGGACCGGTGCCAGAGTGGCAGAGTTATATGTGACGGGGTTATATGTATGACCGAGAATCTGGAGAAGTGGGGTTATATAACTTCGGAGAGTGGTATAACCTGTTTGGCATATATACTACTCCAATGCAACGCAACCACAATAATACAATCAACACAACATAGAGCGATGTGAGTTTTATAATCGGAGGGAGTATTATAACCGAGAGCCATGGTTACATTTAATATAATTATGGATAGAGATATATGGAAATGGTGAATTCGGGTGCTATGATAGGTGGTATGCGGGGTATGCAATGTACGGAGAGGAGTCAGGGTTATAGTCACAATAACAGTCATGCCATATCACACACAGTCACCATAACACAATAATACCATCAATACCATTCAACGTAACCTACATCAACCATATCAATACCACATTTCTTCAACGAAATGCAACGCAACACAGTCACACCAAAAGGTGGTTGATATGATTAAACACTGGGTTATAAGACACTGTTTAGAATGCAAACGTAGTCATTGAAAAAATCAACATACCATTCATGCAGGAGAGGTCACCTCCAGATTTAATGCACATTCATTTGACCGTTCTCACCACACCACAAATCCTTCAAGATGCAAACCTCTGGCACCCTCATGCGTTCAACATATCCAGCCAACAAACTCTAAATGGGAGAAAAAACTGGCATAATACAAGAGTTGCAAGTCTAAAATGGGACCTGTTCTCTAATACCATGTCAGGCCAGGAGGTAACTCCCCAAAGAAAATTGTGTTTCTGCATTAAGGCTGATCATAAATATATACATGGAGGGAGAGACTCTTGGGCTTCATCTCCTAGTGTCTCTTCATATTCCAATTCTCCTTATTTTCCATTTAAGTTATTTTACATGGATTATCTAATCCCAAAAATTAGGTGTCAACAAATAGAAAGGCAAATTGTTTTACCAGACTAAGATATGTTAGATGAACTTAAGAATATTTGCATCAAAATTCCTTTACTCCAAGCTATAAAGGAAACACGAATGTTTGCAAAAACTATTAAGGAGATATGCATTAGAAAACTAAGAAGAAAAATAAAAGATGTTAAAAAGATCTAATTGGAAGGAAAAATTGATGATATTATGATGGGGAAACCTATTGTTTAAAAATATCTAGATCCTGGTAGCCCTATTGTGAAAATTCATATCAATGGTATTGAAATTCCAAACACTTTGATTGATATAGGAGCATCCATAAAAATTATGAGTAAACAAGAAATGGAGCAACTTAAGCTTCCTAATCTTCAATATGCCCCTACATTATTACAGTTAGCAGATAGATCTGTTATCAAACCAGATGGTGTATTAAAATATGTGTCTGTTTCTCTATATTCTCAGGAATATCCTATAGATTTCATGATTTTAACTCCCAAGAATAATTTAGGAGGACATCCATTGATCCTTGGTAGACCTTGGCTAGCTACAACGATTCATTCATAAGTTGTAGATCTGGTGATATATATATCTGTTATGGGAATTCCACTAAGAAATTCACATTGTATCATCCTGCAAAAACAATAGCTGGAAAGTGAAATTTGGATAGATGATGATAATGAAGACATTGATGATATGTAATAAGTTTATACTCTTTCACAATTAGATGAAGTGGATCAACTGATAAATTTAATGAATATTAATGATTCTTCTTCATACTATAAGAAAGATCAAAGTTTTCAAGAGCAATGCAATACTGAATATCTATCATCTCACCAAATAACTTTACATTCTATGGAAAAGTTTGGTAATTCTCAAGTAGAAATTTTTCCAGATAAAACATTAAATATTAATAATAATTTGGAAGAATTTCAAATAGGAAATTGATACAGATGCTACAAAAACACTCTTCTCCTTATGCATGGGAGTATACTGATATGAAAGGAATTTATATTAAAACTTGTGTGCATCATATTTATATCCAGGAAAATGCCAAACCAATTAGACAACCTCAGAGAAGGATGAACCCTAATCTGAGAGAAATTGTTAAGGAGGAATTACAAAAGTTACTTAATGTGAATTTCATCTATCCAATATAAGATAGTCAATGGGTGTTACCTTTAGTGATTGTTCCAAAGAAAAATAGAAACGGAGAATGTGTATTAACTATAGAGAATTAAACAAAGCTACTTTGAAAGAACATTTTCCACTATCCTTTATAGATCAAGTATTAGATATCTTGGCAAGGAAGATGTATTTTTCATTTTTAGGTGGTTTTAGTGGATATAACCAAATCCAGCTGGCACCAGAAGGTCAAGATAAAACTACTTTTACATGTCCATGGGGAACATATGCCTATAGGGTACTTCCCTTTGGATTATGTAATGCACCTTGCCACATTATAGAGAGTGGTTTTAGGTATCTTTTCTGATTCTAATTCACGATTGTGTGGAAGTATACATGGATGAATTTACTATGTACGGTGATACTTTTGAAGAAGTTTAAAATTTGGAAAAAAGTATTATTAGGTGTAAAGAGGTAAACCTTTTATTAAGACATGAAAAATATTTTATGATGTTCAATGAAAGGATTGTTTTAGGCCACCATATTTCAAGTAATGGAATTAAAGTGGTACATCTAAAGTAGAAGTAATTTCTAAAATTTTAATTCTTGTTTGTTAGAGAGATGTTAGAAGTTTTCTCGGATTTACTGGATATTATAGAAGAGTCATAGAAAATTTCACAAAAATAACCTCTCCACTTTTCAAACTCCTTACAAAAGATTGTGAATTTGTTTGGAATTCTAACTATTAAAATGTATTTGAGACATTGAAACAAAATATTACTGAAGCAACAATTCTAAGTGGACCTAATTGATCTCTTCCTTTTCACATTTCTAATGATGCTTCAGATACAACTCTAGGAGCTGTTGGGACAAAAATATTTAACTCCTTATGCTATCTATTATACAAGCAAAAATTTGACTCCAGCAGAGTTAAATTACATTGTAACAGAAAAGGAGTTTTTAGTTTTTGTGCATTCCATTAATAAGTTTCATCATTATATCATTGATTATGTAACTTTCATTCATACAAATCATTCTACCATTAGATATATAATGAATAGATCAATCACTAATGGTATAATAATAAGATGGTTGTTATTGTTACAAGAATTCAACATTACTATTCTTGATTGACTAGGAAAAGAAACTACAGTTGTCGATTTTCTTTCTAGAATGTAGAATAATAATGATGATGTTCCTGTAAAAGATAACTTTTCTAATGAATATCTTTTTGCAGTATCTACTAAAACACCTTGGTTTGTAGATATTGCTAATTATTTGGCTACAAGAAAGTCACCTCCACAATTATCAATCAGGGAGGAAAAAAGTGATCAAAACTAGTGCACCTTATTCTTGGATAGATGGAGAATTGTACAAAACTGGACCTGATTTGATCATCCGAAGATGTGTTTGAGAAGATGAAGTACCTGAAATCTTGAAAGCTTGTCATGATGAGCCATGTGGAGGACACTTTTCTGACAAAAGAACTTCCTACAAGATCCTTCTTTTGGGATATTATTGGTCATCTATTTTCAAGGATGCCAAAGAATATGTCAAAAGATGTGATAGTTGTCAAAGAATGGGAAAGCATATTCCATCCGATGAAATTCCTTTACAAATTGTAGAGCCTTTTGAAAAACAGGCTCTATATTTTTTTGGACCAATAAATCCTCCATCTAAATAGAAAAGGTACATACTTGTTTGCACAAATTATGTTACAAAATGGGTAGAAGCTAAACTTATTTTATTTGTAACTGAAAATGTTGTAGTTACATTTCTTTTTGAGGATATTTTTACTCATTTTGGTGTTCCAAGAGAAATTTTAATAGATCAAGGTACTCAATTCACATCCAAGTTGGTACAAAAGATAATAGAGCAATATAATATCAAGCATTAGAAGTCTACTCCATATCATCCACAAGTCAATGGACAAGTGGAATCCACCAACAAAGTATTTGAAGAAATTGTAACGAAGACTTTGCATTTGCATAGGAAATATTGGGCAGAAAAACTTCTAGAAACATTATGGGCATATCAAACCACATGGAGAAACACAATTGGGCATACTCCTTATGAGCTTGTCTATGGGAAGCAAGTTTTGTTTCCAATTGAGTTCCAAGTGGAGACCTTTAGAACAATAAATAAATTGGGCCTTGATCTATCAGAAGCTCAAAAACAAAGACTAGCACAATTTAATGAGATAGGTGAGATCCGAAAAGATGTTATCCAAAGAACCAACATAGTTTAGTAGCAAAGATCAAAATGACACGACAAATTTATCAAAGCTAAAAAGTTCAAGAAAGGTGTCCGGGCTCTTCTTTTTTATTCCAAATTCAAAGACTTTCAAGGAAAATTTCAAACTCATTGGCTTGGTCCTTATGAGATTGATACTATTTTTTATAATGTAGTCAAAATAAAAAAATATTGATGATGAACAAGTTACTTTCCTTGTTAATGGTCATAGATTAAGATTGTATCATAAACCACTAACAAGGGAAGAGTTTGTCAAATATTTGCAAGAGAATGCTAAATTCAAGTTGGCCAAGAAAGGAGATTTTTCTCCTTATTCTCCAACTACATTGTAATTTTTCTTATTATATATATATATAGATATAAGGGTATAAGCATGAAAAACAACTATGTTGGCAGGCTTATACATAAAATATTAACTTAAAACCAAGACTTCTTGGTGGTTTAGATTTTCATAATTCCCTTGTCTTTTCCCCTATTTCTTTTTATCATTCTTTTTCTAATAAATTTCAGGTGGAAAGCAATACTTTTGAAGACCGTTTTTTTTTACTGATTACCAAAGAAGCAACAACAATAAAGAATATTTCCTCTAATCAGAGCAACAAAATTTCAAAATAAGAAACATCAAATTTTTTGTCATTATGCAACTGGTCTTCAATTCTGTAGCCAAGTCCGAAATCTACATCTACATCAACATCAAAAAATCGACATCAAAGGAATATCAAAGGAATTCACAAGCAAAGGTATGTAGGATGTTATAAGAACATTAGGTTTTAATTCATGGGATGATTTTATTAAAAAGTTTGAAAAAATTAAAAAGACCTTATAATAATGTCCAAAAATCATAACCGTTACACCCCACCATCATATTTACTAAATCAGTCACATCAAATCCACTTGAAATCATATACATCCTGCCGATCCTATGAAATCAGATCTAAAAATCATGGATGGTTATACGAAAAGGTTCGGTCCTATCACGAAAAAAATACTCCAAGAGCACCTTAGTTCATTGCCATTTCATTCCATCTCATCCCATTTCACTCCATTATGAAACCCTCACCATTCAACATGGCTCATTCCCTTTGTATCAACCTTCCATCATCCCTGTTGAAAGGAAACAGTCGAGGATCAAGACTTCTCTCCACTATGGGTATCATTGTCCGATCTTAATAAAATGGAATCAAGTTTCTTCAAGCATACTCAAGAGTCAGAGAACAAGTGCAACAAGTAGGGTGGCTTAAGTTCTTTGAAAATTTCGACAAGCATGAGACAGAGATCACCAAAGCTTTTGCTTAGGATTTTGATGGGGTAGAGGGAGAAATTGGTGACATCAAGCTTATCTTGACATATTCTATCATGGCAGAAGCTACAAAATTTTCCAGAAATGGAGAAAGTTGGTTCAAGAACAGGAAAACCAAGGAGAATGACTAGGTAAACTTCCTTAGAGAACCAAGTATGGATATATCTATCTTTAAAAAGGGAATTCCAGTTATAACATTAAAGGAGAAATGGAGAAATATATTGTTGGCTATCCAAATTTTTTAACTTGTGAAGGAAGGTTCATAACCATGTTTTTCTATCATGCTTGACTCCTGATGCATTTTATTGGTGGAAATGAAATCAATTTGCCTTGCTTCTTGCTCCATAGTCTTAGAAATATGGCATCTAATATATAGAGAGAGTATAAATCCATTGATAATGCCCTATAACATCATGGAATGATCAAATTTCTCATAAAATCACATTTAGAAGCTAAGGGAGACAATTAACAAGATTTTCTAGTTCGTAACCACTTTGTAGAAGTTCAAGAAGAAGAAACAAGCAGGAGAGTTACAAGAAGCTGACGCAGGTCATTACCAAACCCTAACCTTGAAGAGGAAATTGGAAAGGAGAGTTCAGAGCAAGATGAAACATAGGCACTAGAGGACCTGTTTGAAGATGACACCCTACTCTCTCAATACCTTGAAAAATGTAAGCAGAAAAATGAAAAACAAAGTCTTAGAAGGAAGAAATCCATCCCAAATTATAAACCACTTGAAGAATATGAAGAACCAAAGAAAGGGAAACAAGAAAAAAATGGCAAAAAGAGGAAAAGTCATAACATTATAGAGTTAGGGGTAAATTTAAGAAGAATCAGAAGAATTTTAAAACTCTCAAATACACAGTCTCCAGAAATGATTGATCTTGAAGAAGGATATAGAACACTGCCTCACACAGTGAGCCCGACAAGGAAAACACCAGACATTGATCCAATTCAGCAAAAAATTTATGATTTTGTGGAATATCTGGAACAAAGAGTGCAACAGAAGGTAATCTCCTCTTAGAATTGAGAAAATTCATTCAATGAAACTCCTTTGTCAGACCATAGACTTGAGGATGCTTTGAAACAGGACATATATGAGCTAGAAATTCTTAATAAGCATCTTACACAGGAAAGGGAAGCAACAAAGGTACAAAATGAAATATTAAGAACTCAAAATGGTAACATACTTTTGCATCTCTGCCATTCGTACAAGAAAAACAAGAAACTCAAAGCAAATAATCGATTCCTTAAGAATAAGATCAGGGTATTGCAAATTAAAATCTTGAAGAAGAGACAAAGGGCTACCTTAGCATTAAAAAGATAAAGAAAGGCACTTATCTAAATGTGCTTGCACAAGCTTCATAAATCTCACATTGAAAAAGAAAGAAAAAACAATTTTGAATTTTTGGCACATGAGGACATGTAAGACCTTCGGTGTGGGGGAATGTTGAAGTCTGAAACTGTTTCCCTTTTGACTACCTTTTTCCCTCTCCTTTATCTTTTTGTGACCATTTTGTAGCAATCTCAACTTAATCAAGGTCATCTCAGACTTACTTGAGCTTATAAAAAGGTATTAATCATCCATGTTTTAGAATCTATGTTTCTTTATGAATTATAATGAAAACATCTCTACAATTACATAATCTTGATCATTCCATAACTAATGTTGAATTCTGGAGCCATATCCATGATTAGATAGGTTGCAATGCATCAATAAAGGGATGAAAGGTATCTGACGATGAAAAATGTTCACCACATGGACGACCATCTATTTTCATGACTTGGCAGGCTACAAAGATAAGGAGATCTAAGAGTCAAACCCAAAGTCAAACTTTGGTTATGACAGTGCAACGATTAAGCAAAGTGCGTAAGGAGATCATGACGAGATCAGGCGAGCATGCAGGAGGCATGTTTGATCACAAGGATATGATTAGAGAATAATCCCACGATTTTTTATTGCAGTAGCAAATCATGAGGAGATAAAGTTACAATTGACATTTACTTCTTAGATGGCAGAACAATTTCATTGCCTCTCGACATAAGACTCTCAATTTAGTTTATGAAAACTTATAAGGTGAAATCAAAAAGGCAGTTCGAAAGTTAAGTACGTTGTGGTTTATTTTCAATATTGTGAAACTCTGTTTTGAATTAGTATAATCCTCTATTTGCAATGCTTGGTCGAGAAATCATTTGACCAGTGTCAGACTTACGCTCATGGGAGGCCCCCTTGGAGAGTTGTAAGGATAACTAGTTTCTTTTTTATTAGATCGATAGATAGTTTTTGCATTCAATTAGCTATTTCATACAATTTTCTTTCCGTCAATTAGAATAACTACATCTCAGTTGTGATTTTAATCAATTTTTGTTTTGATTTCAGAGCGCTCATAAAAGAAAAATACCAAAAAGATTTGATTCTCATATGCATTTACTTCTAGTAGTTAGTTTTCATTACTCAGTTAATTTTGTGGATGATGAAGAAATGTCATTTTAGAGTAATATACACACATTAGTAGTCTTTGGAAGTTACACGTTCCCATTTGATTTTTCTTCTATAAACATTTATATCAATGCATTTCTTTCTGCATCATAGTTAATTTCTTTCCTTTCTACAATTAGAGTTAATTTTCTTTTACGCAAAGTAATGTTACAATTTCTTTTCTGCACTTTAGTAATAATCTTTTCCATTCTGAAAATAAGGATAGAATTCCAATTATGCAATTAGAGTTAGAGTTTCAATTTTGCAGTTAGAATAAGTTGAGGTTTTAAGTTCTATATTAATTTTCAATTGAGTTCGACATTTGATTTGGATGTATCTCTAATGGAAAGAACATGTATGTGATAGCTCTTTAATTTCATTTAATATTTATCCACACTTAGATCAATTTCATTTCAAGATGGAATTCTTTGCATATATGGTGTACATACATCTCACAAGTACATGAACCTTGGTTGACAATTAATGAAGTAATTTAAGGAATTATAGGGTTCGAAGCTAACACATGTTTCTAGGTTTTTGGGTCACAGGCGCAGACTTGTCAAATGCAATTTTCAATTGTAGCTACAGGATCGCATGCTCAAGGTAATGACTGGAAGCACTTAGCCGCACACATACCTCTTTCTCCTTGCAACTGGAAAGTATGGCTAAAATTTGACATTTGACCGCAACTAGTTACAGTTGACCTTAGTTAGGAAAAGTTGTCTCTAATCTATATTGATGCTAGAAACCTATTTTTGAATGTTTTTGGGATAACTTTGCTAGATGATATTGTATTGGGCTCATTTTACTTTGTTGAATATTTTATGACAATCTAATAGAAGAAGAATTTCAAAGGGTTTTCCCCTGGTCTTTGACCAAACTTGGTGTCCCTTGTTGACATGTTGATTGTCTCCTTTATCATTTCATTTAATGTTCTATCTTCAATTACTATTGATGATTGGAAACATTATTTGTTATTGAAAAGATTGTTATTTGAAGAATTAAATTGGGCTAAAGTAATTGACACAACATAGAACAATCTGAAAATTAACACTTTGTAACTGGACCTTTTTGCCAAAGATTTACCAATTAATTAAATAATGCATTACTCTTATTATCCCCACAAGGTGCTATCAACTCTTATGTAAAAATGGATCATGATGCCACATAATCCTTTCACTTTTCACAAAGCCATTGATACCATACATTATCATGTTCTATCATTAGTATCATGTTGATACCATACATGTAATATTTACCTTTTGTAAGGTTACCACTTGGTGTAGATCAAAGTATTTCTCTATTGGGAATACCCAAATTATAGGATCGCTACCATCAAACTTCCTCATATTGATCTTTGAAATTTAGTATTTCCTTGGTGCTAACTTGAAGCCCCAATGATGTGGATATTGGATTGAAAATTCATGATTATGGTTCCATGATTCAATATTTGTACCTTCAAATTATGATAAAATACTCTTTGTATGTGATTGTATCTCAACACCATGTTTCTCCTTATGTTCATTATTTCCATGGATGTTATGCAACCAACTCACAAATAGATATATCAACGACTTAAAAATTATCCTCTTCGAGGGATAAGCCTCCTTTACATTACATAAATGAACAATTCTTGGATGATACAAATGAAAAGACATGCTTTGTATATATAAGAGTCTAAGGGGTCACAATATAATTAGAGCCTACATAACAATAATGTAAGGGAACAACAATAACATTAGTGGCCTTCTATGGGGCAGAACAATAACAATATGGGGGCTACATGAGTACAACAATAACAATAAGGGGGCTACACTAGTATTATAGGGACCTAACATGCCCCTCTCTTTCAAAAAAGTGTTTTCCTCAAGGCTTGAGTAGTTCTAGATGTTTATGTATAAAATTATCATCCTCCCATGTGGAATCTTCAACGAGTAAGTTCTTCCACTTAATGAGATACTTTGAATTTGATCGATTTCGTAGTTGTTGGGTTCTTGTTTCCTTGATTGCTTCAGGCTCAAATATGATTTCCTTCTTCATCAAGTTCTTGCAACAATGTATGAACTAGAAGCTTGTCACCAATAACCTTCTTTAAGCAAGAAACATGGAAAACTGGGTGTACTTGGGAAAATGCAAGCAGCTACAATTTGTATGCCATAGTACCAATATTTTGCAACACCTTGTAAGGAAAGTAATACTTGGGTGACAATTTATTATCCTTCTTAGCTTGCTTGAGAGATATTTGTTTGTATGGTTGTATCTGTAAAAATACCCAGTCACCTACATCAAAACTTATTTCACTGCGATGTTGATATGCCTGTTGTTTCATTCGATTTTGTGCTAGAGTAAGGTTATCCTTTAAGAGTTGGAGAACTTGTTGTTGATACTCGATATGATCTTCCACTAGTTGAACCTTAGAATTTTATCTTAAAGATGATGTGATGGATTGTGGATGATATCCATAAAGTGCCATAAATGGGGTCATTTTTACTGCAGTGTGGAAGAAGTGTTATACCACCATTTAGCTAGAGGTAACCACTTGACCATTGTGTTTGTTTATCAGATACAAAGCAACGAAGATATCCTTCCAAACATTTGTTCACTATCTCAGTTTTCCCATCAGATTGAGGATGATAAGATGAGCTATGAGCTAATTGAGTACCAAGACAAGAAAATAATTTCGTCCAAAACTTTCCAGTGAAAATGGGATCTCTGTCACTTACTATAATCTTTTGGTTTCCATGAAGCTTTTGAATTGTTTCCATAAATGCAGTAGCAATTGTACTAGATTTAAAATGATGAGATAATGCACAAAAGTGTGCATACTTGGTAATTCTATCAACTTCCACCATGACGACACTCTTTCCTTCATACTTGGGTAAACACGTGAAAAAATCCATTGAGACCTCTTCCCAACCCTAACTTGGAATGGCTAAAGGTTGTAACAGACAAAAGGTCTTAATTGTCGTAACTCTATTTTGTTGGCAAACCAAACATTCTGCCACAAACTTCTAAATATCATATTTAAGGCCATCCCAAAAAAAATCCTTCTTGACCCAATAGTAAGTTTTTAAAAATCTTGAGTGCCCTCCTAAGGGAGAGATGTGTAATTCCAAACGAATCTTTTGTTTGAGTTGGGAATTCTTACAAAGATAAAAGCAATTTTTGTACCATAATGAATCATTTTTTTAGCTAAATGTATTAGATGTATTTGGATCTTGCTTCACATTTTGAATGAGTGACCACACTTCTTCATCATTCTTCCATTCATCCCTTTGTTTGGTTATCCACTCAAGTTGGATAATAGAACTGGCACAAAGAAATGCTTCCACATCCTCAAATTCATAACCCAACATCTTTGTCACCCACTTATGTTGCTCTTTTGAAGATAATATTTGTTCAAAAAAGTATTTAAGACTATCATTATTTGTTTTTACCTTGAAGTATCACCCATCAGGTAAGGTCAACATTGCTTTAGTGCATGTAGTATTGCCAACATTTTTGTCTCATAAATAGGTTTGTGTAAATAATAACCTTTGATTGGACGACTTTCAAAAGCAATGGGTCTTCCTTCTTGCATTAAAACAACACCAATTCCATTTCCCGAGGCATCATATTCCACAATAAAATAAAAAAAAAAAAAAATTGTGAAATCTGGCGCAGCTAAGATCGGTGCTTGGCACATTGTCTCTTTAAGATGTTCAAAGGCCTTCATTGTTTATAGAGTCCAAGAAAATGCATCTTTCTTCAGTGATGATGTTAGAGGTGCCACTATTCTCCCAAAATTCTAAACAAACTTGCGCTAATACCATGTCAACCCGATAAATCCTTGAAGATGCTTTATGGTTGTGGGGATGTTCCATTCCTTAATGGATTTAATTTTGTTGGGCTCTACCTTAACACCCTCATGAGATACAATATGACCCAAATATTCCACCTCCTATACTCCAAAGAAACATTAGGACATTTTTTCATATATTTCTTCTCCAATAGTTTAAGCACCATGTCAACATGTTGAACATGATCCTTCCAAGACTTGTTGTAGGTTAGTATATGATCAAAAAATAATAACACAATTTTTCTAAGGAAGGGTTTGAAAATTGAATTCATCAAACCTTGAAATGTGGAAGGTGCATTAGTAAGGCCAAAAGGCATGACCAAAAATTCATAATGACCCACATGATTTCTAGATGTTGTTTTCAGAATGTCTTCTGTCTTCATTCTAATTTGATGATATCTTGAATGAAGATCCAACTTGGTGAAGTAAATTGCTCCATTTAATTCATCCAACAATTCATCAATGACAAGAATGAAAAATGTGTCTTTAATAGTGAACTTGTTGCGCTCCCTATAATCCGGACACATATGCCATGGTCCATCCTTCTTGTGCACCAATATTACTGGAGCAAAGAAATCACTTTGACTAGGTTGAATTATACCATCCTCTAGCATTTCTGAACCCATACATTCAATTTCACTCTTTTGGGCATAAGTATATTTGTAAGGCCTGATGTTTGGAGGAACTCTTCATGGAATCAAATGAGCAACATGATCATGATCATGAATAGGTGGGAGGCTTTTGGGAGTCTCAAACACCTTGAAATGATTGTCTAAGACTTTTTGGAGATCTAGAGAAATAGATGATTTTGATGTTTGAACCTCTAGTGAGCATAGTTGTGAAATCACACCTCGTCGTTCTTTCTTCAAAAGCTTTGTCATGCCATTAGAACTGATTATCTTTCCTGGTTTCCCTACGACACCCCTTAATTCGACTTCCTTTCCTTCCCAAAAAAAATTCAAGAAAAGTTCTTGAAAATTGAAAGTTACCATCCCCAAAGATTGTAACCATTGGACTCCTAATACAACATCAACACCACCCATTGGAATGGAAAACATTGGACTATTCAGTAAATATTCCCCCATGGTCAACTTGATATTATGGCACTTTACAGAGAAATTTATAGTTTCTCCTTTGCAACCATCACTTGACACTATGATGTTGGATATAGGAAGCAATTCAATTCCTTAACTGTGTTACAATGAATAAAATTATGGGTACTGCGCAAATCAATCAACACTATTACATTTTTCTTCTTGATATATCCTACTATCTTGAGAGTTTGAGAAGTGGTAATTCATGCCAATGCATTACAAGATATGGTCGGATTCATTTCTTCTTTCTCAGGGGTTAGTTCTTGGTGTATATCTTCCTCTTTTGATATTTCTTGTTCCTTTTCTTCCTCCTCTTCACAATCTATGTAGAATAATTTATTCTCAACACACTTATGACCTTTACAATATTTGCTATCGGAACTGCGACAAAGCCCTTTTGCTCTTTTTTCCTCCAATTGTTGTGGTGTAAACCTTGTACATTGTGGAAGACTAGGAGTAGCAACACTTCCATATTTATAATTGTGAGTGGTAGACTTCTTTGTTGCCATGATTTTTCTTTCAACTTTTCTTGTCACCCTGAATGCCTTCTCCAATGAACTAGGTTTCCAAAGGCAAACCTCATGTTGGATGTTATCTTTTAAATTCCCTATGAAGACATCAATCCTATGCTCCTCTAGAATATCAATTACCCTAATATTAATTTTTGGAAGTCTTTCAATGTGCTCTGCCATTGAACCCTTTTCATTGAGATTTATCAATTGACTAAAGAAAGTTTTTCTCTTTGTATCTTCATAATGTGCTATCATTTCCTCCGTAAAAATTGACTAAGCGACAAGTGGTTTACAAGAACAAAGCCATATATACCATACAAATTGATTGAGTTCTAAATATAGAGATGCAATATGCACCTTTTGTGAGGGTTGCACATCTTGTATATCAAAATATTTTTCCATTTGTAGTATCAATGTTACCGGATCCTTGCCATCAAACTTCGTCATATCTATATTTAGAATGTGGTCGTTCTTAAACCCCACATTCGAGTCTCTAAAAAAATAATTCATATTCATTTTGTCCTCATCATGATTTTCATGCATTACCTTGTCACCACCGGGAAGTCTTTCTTGCAACAACTTTGTTAGCCCTTCCAACTTGACATTCATCGCATTCATGTCTACTTTAAAAACCTCCATGTTTCCTTTCACACCATCCATGTCCCCTTTTAGTTCATCTTTGGTTTCTCTTTGTGAGAGCGAAATTTGTTGCACTTGGTCCCATAATTTTGATATATCATGTTGCAATTCTTCCTCTTCATGCGTCATAGTAGAGCTTTGTGATGCTTAATGGGCGTATAATTATTTTCTTTGGGAGGCATTTTAGAACCCAATACTGATATATATGCTTCAATATGCCCTTTGAATCATTTCAAACTAATTTTTCAAATAAAAGTTACGCAAAATTTAAAAAATACACACTTTTTTCTTGTTTTTTAAGATCTCGATATTGCAATTGTTGTATCTCTGTAATTTTGGACTTCCAAGGTCTAAAATTCGGTCATGTGGCAGTCCTCTGAATCGTCTTTCCAATTCCAGAAGTCAGAACAACATTGGATTCTTTAATATAGAGTTATGTTAATGATCTGAAATGCAAACTCGAAGGTGATGGAAAATTTGCAAGTAAAATTTTATGTATTTTGGGTAATGGATCACTTTATAAAACACATAAAAAATAATGATTTTTAAACTCCTAAAAACAATAGTAGAGACAATATACCATATCAGAAACACATAACAACAAAAATGATAAAGGAGTTCACCCCTCTCCTGGGCTACATCTCTTGGTCCAGCTTCTAATGTTTGTCCTGTTTCATTAAGTGCTCAAATTTGTGTTTCCTTGGATTTATATTGCTAAGAATGTAAATATTATGTCTCCAATGGATTCATAACATCCATAAACTGAAGAAGTTATGCTCTCTCCAAGTTTTCTCTGCTAACTGATCTACAAAATGCATTGGAATGCTATCCATCCTATGAATCCGCCTTTTCTGAGTGCACCGAGTGACAATTTCGCTTGACACCGACGAGATTCGTGCCGAAATTGGTGCATGTTGGGCCACATGGGGGTCATGCGCCTAGGCGCTAGGGCTAACTTCCCACCCCCATCTGCATAGCCCCCTGGCTCCTCGCATATGGTTTCATGGAGCCATAAAACCCGAGGCTTATCCCCATTTTTCGACGCCTGATTGTTAACACTCTGTCGAGCCCTCGTTGTGGTCCCATGCAACGTGTCATGACCATGGTTGATCCCAATGCTTCCGCTGCGCTCTTCTCTACTCGCGCCATAGTTTAATTCCCTGTGTTGCGACCGTGGGTTGGGATTTATTCTAGCACTTGTTGCTTGTAGCACTTCTTCGTATAATCTGTGGTCCAGTGGGTATGAACTATGGCGCTGGAACCTTGGGCATATTTCCAAGCCCCCAAAATCTACACCCCACCAAGCGCTTGCCTCTAGTTATATGTTGTATCATGTGACCTAGGGCTGGGGCTAAGCCCGAGCCCCCATTGCTCCACATGTGGCCTCATCGGTGTGGGGTGACCGGGAGCTAGGGCTTAGCCCAACCCCATTCCCCAACAACAAAAAGCATATAATTTAAATATATTTGCGCCAATACATATGTTGAGTAACACCCGATGGCATCGCGGTAAGGTGCCTTGTTGCTGACCATAAGTTTTGCCTTCAACTCCCCTTGATGCAGCTTGGCCTATAAAAAAAAATTAGTGAACTGTGGAGTGCCATGTAGCATCCCATGATTGGGCCACGTGTCATCCCACTATTGGTCCAACTCACAAATTCAACCACCAATAAAAAATTGCCCAAATTCAAACCAATCACAAAAGGACACTTGGAAACCTGCCATTGGTCCAAATTGTACAGTTGGCCTATCCAGTCACCTTGCCCAATCATCATACGAACTGCCAGTCAGCAGTCCTGCATCCAACCTGCAAATTTTTTTACCTATTTGGGTAAACGATCAGAACGCGATATCAAGAGCATATGATATCGATTTTTTGCAATCTAAGTTGCGTGGATTCAGGTCATCATGATCTACGCTCTGGTATGGGTTTCAAGCACTTTTAAACACTTTGAATTTTGAGCACTTTATTGATCCCCTGGATCACTCATCCCAACTAGAAGCTTTTAGACCTCCAAAAGACTACTTTCAATCAAAAAACAGATGAGGGTACAGTTCCCTCACCCTTCCCATCTCAATCCATTTGGCTTTGCTGGTTTGGTATCTTTGAACCCTATATGAAGGTGCTTCCCATTCCTTCTTCTTGAAGTTCTCGTTTCTTTGTCAAGGATAGGATCTTGCTGCAATTCTTCAAGATATTTAGAAGATAATACTTTTGTTAAAGAAATATGAACATTCTCTCCTACGCTTCAATCAAAGGAGGCTTACCCAATTTCAAGTTCTTTTCACCTCGAAGTTTTTCTTTGCTGATGCAAAGCCTTACTTCATCTCCAACTTGGAAAATGTGCTCAATATGATGCTTATCATGTCTAGCCTTGTATTTTCCTTGACTCTTCACCAAATGTGATCACCATCGCCATGCACCATTCTTCCTCAAAGCCAAAACACTAAGAGACCCACGGGAAGATGTATTAGAACTAATGTTCCCTTTGTCAAGTAGCTTCTTGATTCCTGCATTCTCTAACATTGGCATCTTTTTCAAACCAATGTTCAAAAGTGATGCATCCTGCTACAAATGAACTTCATGTTGTTTTCCTCTTTTGGGAGGAAACACATTAGATTCCTGAAACATCTTATTACATGTGTTAACAACTTCAACTAAATCAGATTTTAATGTTGCATCACATTCTTGGAAGGCTTCAGATTCATCAACATATTTGTGTTTAAGCATCAATAATGGAAAATTCTAACTAGCATTAACAAACCTCTTCACTTGTCCAGAATTCACAAGTGATAAATTCAACTTCTTGCAATGTGTGCTAACAATATATTCAATCCCATCTTTAAACAAATGATATTTGTTCTCATGGCGATGAAAGATGGCTTTCCTGTCATATAAGTAGGGGCTTCCCAATACAATCCCACAAATGTCAAGTGGTGCCACATCAAGTTCTACCTCATCAATAAAATTTGCAATGATGGCAAATCTAAGTATGCAATGTTTTGTCGCCTACAATTTGGCATTGTCACACATCTAACCCAAAGGATAAGGTTCAGGATGAGGAATGGTTTCTAAATTCAGTTTCTTGACAATTTTTTCTGAAATGAGGTTTGCTTGTGATCCACTATCAAACAAAGTATCTACTTTGTTATGTTTTGTGATGACTTTAATATGGAACAACTCTATTCTTTCTCTTTCATTTTGAGTTTCAATGAGTTTACTAGAAGAGCTAGTACTTGAAATAGAATCCTTACCTTTCAATCCCATGGCTATGATTTTTGTTTCATCTCCGGAAACAGATCCTAGATTTTGTTGTGTAGTTGCAACAATATTTTATTTCTCCTTGTTCTTAAAGTTTGTGTGTCTCATCTCAGGATGAAGTTTCCAACAATGGTCTTCATCATGGCCTTCTTTTGAACAATGCTTACATGTGAGTTTTTCTCCCTCTTTCTTGACTAAAGCATTATTTTTATCCTTGCCTTTGAACTTCCCTTTTCCTTTTTCTCCAGACTTAAATGACTTCTCACTAGTTTCTTCAGAAACATTTTTCCCTCTTGCTTCTAAATGAGTTTCCTGTACACAAACTTCATCTAGTTTTGTAGGGTTAAACATGAGAATTGTGTGTCTTAAGTAACTATGCAACCCTCCAATGTATTTGAATATAGTATCTTGGGAGTGCAATCTATACCCAAAATCAAAGCTCTTTTCCTAAATTCTTGAGTATAGCTTTGCACATTTTGACCCTTAGTTTGCCTAAAGTTTTTCCAATCCATTATAGTTTTTTGCATGTATGCTAGTGGATAAAATTATCTTCTTATTGATACAACAAAATAATTCCAAGGGGTTAAAACCTTACTGTGTTTCTTCAAGTCCACTTGAGTTTTTTCCTCCCACCAAATAAGTGTTGCACTTTCCAAACTAAGAGAAGCAAGTTGAATTTTGGTCCCATCATCCTTGATTCTTTGTATCCTGCAATACACTTCAATCTAATGAATCCAATTATCTAATTTCTCAGCATTTACCTCTCCATCATACATAGGCAATTCAAACTTTATGTCAAGCTTTAACAAAGGATTTTTACCATGTCCCTTTGGAGAATTTGGAGGTGTTTGTGAAAGGGTAGAAGAAGTAGAAGAAGATGAGGATGAAGATGGAGGTGAAGGTGGTGGCTTGTCACCATTTCCTCCATTCCCTTTTGGAGGTTTGTCTCATTTTCCTCCATCTCCATTTGGAGGTTTTGAGCTCTCTCCTTGCAACCTTGAGTTTCTCTCTTTATAAAGAACCTTTACCATATTAGATATTTCAAAGAAAATTTTTCTGAAAGTTCTTTCATCATCAGACATCCTTTCAAGACCTTCTTCATGTGCCATAGCTAGTGAATCTTGAGATGTGAGTGTTCTCCTTGAAACAATTTGAGATCTTGGCTCCACAAGTTCTCCTTCTCATCTTTTAAGCTTCAACCTTGTAAGCATCAAAAAAACACTTGCAAACAAAATCAAACCTTCAAAATAACCTTGAGCTCTGGTACCAAATTGATCTGAAATGCAAACTTGAAGGTGATGGAAAAATTGCAAGTAAATTTTTATGTATTTTGGGTAATGGATCACTTTACAAAACACATAACACAAAAATGATAAAGGAGTTCACCCCTCTTCTGGACTACATCTCCTAGTCCAACGTCCAATGTTGGGTCTCTTTCATTAAATGCTCAAATTTATGTTTACATGGATTTATAGTGTTCAAAATGTAAGTATTATGTCTCCAGTGGCTTCAAAACAGTCAAAAACCCCTAGTTGGGCTTTTGTTGGGCTCAGTTTGTCCAAAAACTAAATAATTTATGCTCTTTCCAAGTTTTCTCTACTAAGTGATCTGCAAAATGCATTGGACTGCTATCCTTCCTACGAATCCGCCTTTTCTAGGTGCACCGAGTGACAATTTCGCTCGGCGTTGGTGAGATTCGCGTCGAAATTGGTGCAATTTGTCACCTCGTTTAAATGTCCAATAAGGCTTAAGGCTGAAAAGTTAGGCCACATGGGGGCCATGTGCCCAAGGGCTGGGGCTAATCACCCGCCCCCATCAACATAACCCCCTAGCTCTTCACATATGATTTCATGCAACCATAAAACTCAAAGGTCATCCCATCATTGGTCCAACTCACAAATTCAACCACCAATAAAAAATCACCCAAATTTGAAACAATCACAATAGAACACTTGTCCACTTGTCATTCGTCCAAATTGTACAATCAGCCTACCCAGTCACCTTGCCCAATCATCGTACGGAAGCATATGATATCGATTTTGAGCAATTCAAGTTGTGTTGGATTCAGATCATCAAGATCTACACTCTAGTATAGGTTTCAAGCACTTTTGAACACTTTGAATTTTGAGCACTTTACTGATCTCCTAGATCAGTCAAATCTCCCACGATGACCTGATTATGGATTAATTCAATAGAGGAAAGTTGTACGGGATGCCACATGTCAGTGTTTCAAAATTCAGCCCAAAAATTTCTACGGGGAAAACTATATTTTGTACACTTTCAATGCTTTTTACAGAATTCAAATCTGATGCCTAAAACGAAAGTTATGACAATTTTCCCTAGGTCACATGTTTGAGGCTGAATTCTAGAGCTTGCAAAAACCTTAACTCCCCCGGATCATATCTCGGAAAATATAGAAAACCAAGATCTAAAATTTGTACACAAAGTTCACCAAGATTTCGGCTCCACGTGGTCGAAATTTCAGCTTCTGAAACCTCGTAAAAAAAATATAATGAAAATGCCAAGATTCCCTGTTTAAAGAAGCGAAACCCTAAAATCTAAAGCAACGATACCAAATGTTATGCAACTAACTCACAAATAGACAAATCAACGACTTAAAAATATTCCTCTTCGAGGGGGGAACCTCCTTCAGATTACATAAATGAACAATTCTTGGATGATACAAATGATAAGACATCATTTATATATATAGGAGTCTAATGGGTCACAATATAAGTAGCGCCTACATAACAATAATAATGCAAGGGCACAACAATATCAATAGTGGGCTTTTATGGGGCACAAAAATAATAATATGGGGGCTACATGGGCACAACAATAACCATAAGGGGGCTACACTAACAATAACAATAAGGGGGCTACTCTAGTATTACAGGGACCTAAAAATGGATCTCCATATCCCTTTCAGGGAGATTATTCAATAGTATGGCTTGCAATTTCTTTCTGGATTTTTGTATTTCTTCCTTGACATTTTGCATCTCTTCCTTATTCCGTCATCGTCTTAAGATAAAATACTCTCTATTTGTGATTGTATCTCAACACCATTCTTCTCCTTATTTTCATTATTTCCTTGGATCTCCATATCCCTTTTAAGGAGATTCTTTAATAGTATGGTTTGTAATTCTTTTAGAGATTTTTGTATTTATTCCTTGTCATTTTGCATTTCTTCCTTATTTCGTTCATCTTCATTTATTTTTTAAAGTTTTTTTAAGAACCTAAAAAATACATCTTTTTCACCATATTCATCCATTTTATTAACTTTTTATCTAATTGGAAGAACCTAAATTCTAAGTCTTTGCTTTCTTCACGAATCATGGATGAGCCTTTAGGAGGTTTAATTGGTGTAGTAACTTTTGGATCTTTAATAATAGTGCTCCTCTTTACCACAATCTATATTCACCAAAAATAAAAAAGGTTCTTCTAGTCAAAATTTCGTCACTTGTAAGTCACGAACCTTTAAAACCTTAATTTAGAGAATATCATATGCCTAACCTTTTCCTTGATATATCTATGAAATTTGAGCCCTTCTGAAACTAAAATTTTGGCTTGTAATGCTTTGATATGTCTTTTTTGCAATTCAACATACCTTAGCAGAATTGGATGTGTCAAGTAAACGTTATGGTAATTTTCAGAAAATTTGTTGACTTTTGGCCTTTTCACAACAACAAACTTGTATCGTATGCCACGTAGTCAATTCTTCACATATGATTATGAGATTTTTATCTAAGGTACTTCGTGATGTCTCCTCAAACCTTTAAAAATTTCACAATATGAAATGTCCTAAAAAAATTATAACAAAAATGTTATGATTACTCTTTTGAAATTGATTTCAAGACCACATACAAGTTGTAACTTCCACAAGGTATATCTCCAAAATTATGGTGAAGCAAATTATGAAATTTTTATCAAATATACCTTGAGATATTTTCACAATACACTAAAAATTTCGTTGTCTAAGTCTTCACAAAAAATGAATTGTAATAAAAGTTCCAAGTTCTCTCATTTGAAATTGAATTCAGGACCACTCACAAACCCTAACTTCCATAAGGTATATCTCTGAAATTATAGCAAACCAAAATCTTAATTTTTACCATACATGAATTGAGATGTCTTCGCCGTCTGCTCCAATTTTTACGATCTCAAACATCCTAGAAAAAAACAATTATTGAAAATTCCAAGATGAGTTATTTGAAACAAATTTTAGGACCAATCACAGCCCTAACTTCCATACAATATACCTCTGAAAATATATCAAACCAAAATCTTAAATTTTAATAGGATGTTCCTCGAGATCTCTCCTCAACATGCTCAAGATTTTACCATCTGAATCATCCTAAAAAAAACTTATACTGGAAATTCCAAGCTGACTTTTTTGAAACAGCAAAACCCTAAGATCATGGCTCTGATACTAATAGTCATGAACCTTGCACCTTAAAAATGATAAGTAACTAATAATTACAATCTAATTTGAGGGGGGGAACTTCCTTTTACAATGAATACAATGTACAAAACAAGATTTGATGATCCTAAGGCTTGGTCTCATTGGTGTGTGTGTGTGTATATCTAGGAGAGAAAAGGTACAATTATAATGAAATGGTAGAATGAAAGGTTCCAACTAACATAACATTATAACAATAAAAAATGTAATAACTTAAAATCTAGGGCTAAAAAGGGGTTTAGGGTTAACATGGAGCTTATATAGTGCTTAATAATCCATATGACTATATTAAGGACTAGTACACATAACCTCATTAACTAAGTCTGTATCATGGGGCCATACATAATATATGTTTAGCCCCAGCAATTAGTTCATATGGTAGATGGGGAGGCCAAGTGTCACATGTTCAAATATGATTAAGTCCCTCAACATTACCAACAAGCATTATGGTTAGCAATTGAGCTACCCTCTATCCAAATATTTTAGGAAATATAGAAGGATCTCACAAGGTTTTCCTTGAAAACAAAAATACATGCTTAACCCCATTCCCATAGGAATTTTAGATTCTGATTATATAAGCTCACATTGCACACTATGGGATTGTACAACACGACTCATGTGAGCTTATGTAAAATATCAATACAATATAATGCATGATATATGTTATTCACATGTGCTTAAATTTATTTGTTCATGCTTGTGTTAACATTTCTCTTGCACGTGTGGTGTATGGCTCGAAGCTTTTAAGAATTGTAGTTGTGTATACCATAAGCTTTATGAAGGCTTAAGCCATGCAATCTCACAAGATGACTCTATCAAGGTGTGAAGTTTGGGAAAATAGTTTGTCTATTTCTATACTTGTCTAGAATGAATATGTCCATTAGTATGCCTACCTACCTTACCCCATTTTCCAATCTAGCGTGTAAAACTTGTGAGGTTGAAGATATTATTCAATGCAATCGTACATGGTATAAGCTTCATTGATTTGTGGACCCAATGCCATATAATATAGTGCCTACAACCATCATAGATTAGTGGGGCTCCTACCATGAGTACGCTGACAAACCTCATAAATTTGTGGACCTCATGCCATACAGTTATGAATCCTTCAAGTCTTCAACATTGAACATATATAATGATTACATAAAATTATCTAGCACTGTTCAATGCTAGGGTGTATAACCCTTTGTCGATCCATGTGTCTATACATAACACACAATCATTGGATGACACAACATAAGCATTATGGCCCCAAAAAATAATGGATTTGCTTAAAAAACAACAAAATGCAAAATAAAGAAAGGTGCAATACAAAATTCCCTAAAACCTTGGCATAGAAAGGTTGTAGAACAAGCTTCAATGGACAAGATCCTAGAAAAGAAAACTTATAGAGGCTAGGTTTTACTAGTCACGGGCTCCTTAAGGAAAAGCTATAGAGCCTTGCATTTACAAGCTATGGAAGCCCCAAAAGCCAATACAAAATTCCCTAAAACCTTGGCATAGAAAGGTTGTAAAACAAGCTTCAATGGACAAGATCCTAAAAAAGAAAACTTATAGAGGCTAGGTTTTACAAGTCACGGGCTCCTTAAGGCAAAGCTATAGAGCCTTGCATTTACAAGCTATGGAAGCCCCAAAAGCAATGCTTGTGGAAGCATCAAAGACACTAAACGCAAGAGGTTTGAATGTAGATTTCACAACCGATATCCAAGGATTATGGACAATTATATCCCTAACACCATCAAGCTTTGATGAATTGCACATCCTTAATTCACTCCATAATCCTTGAATGGCTAAATATTATTCAAGTTGTAATATTCATCCATTCCATAGTAACCTAGAGCCATTATATAGAATTAATAATGCATTGAGCTAATAAGCATTGTTCAACAAAGTATTCCTAATGATTTAATAAAATTAGTTTAGTTAAGATTGAACATCCTCAAATAGAGACCATAGGATCATTGATTTTATAGTTTTGTACAAATAATACCCTTGATATCAATAAAATCAATTGGGCAAAACTTATGGCTTTATATAGACTATGGAGACCCAATATTTCAAGTCTCTAAGAAGCATCAGCTCTAAGTGCGGTTTGTAATGAACATCTTAACCATCTTGAAATACTTCTTGTTTCCCTTGACCAATATAATTAATACTTGATAAGAAACATCATAAGCCCAAAATGGTCATAACCTTGTGATGGTGAAAATCATATGAAATCAATGAAATGAATGCATATGAAGCCAAAGAGATGCAACATTATTATATCAAAATAATTCTCATTAAATATACAGAAGTTATGCACAACAATCAAGGTGTTTTGCTATCCATCTCATTTGGTTGTTCACATTCTATTTTGGGAGCAAAAGAAAACAAAGGGAACGAAGCCATATTATGGACAATGAAAAAACAATAAAAAATGTTTGCCTTTTTAGAGTTCTTTTTTGTTATTGAGAATCCCATTTAGAAAATGGATGCTTGTAAGAAGGGGGATAGAAAACAAGGTTAAATGGACGTGAGTAAACAGGTAGCTGTAGCTCCAACTTAGGTTTGCCCGAGAGCGATGAGTGCAAAGGCAATGGTAATTTTGCAATGTAATCTAGGAAAAGTGTCCAAATATCTCTAATACATTAGGTTCTTGTTATCTTTCACATTTAGATCGTATACTAGTGCTTTAATATAAAATTGTTCGCGAGTGAAATTAAATGGTATAGTTCATTTTGTTTTAAAAAATAAAGTTATTTGCAGTAATATTCTAGCTTCTTTGAGAAACTGAAAAACGGAAGGGAAGAGATGCATAATAGAAACATTTTAAACCTATTGATAACTTATGAACAAAAGCAATAAAAGAACGAATGTCTGCAAGGCGTGTTAATGCCTGCATAAATGCATACCATTAAGCTAAAGGTGAAGACTGGAGATATGGGCAATAATTTGATATATTCTCAGAATAAATGTTGATATTACGTGAAAAAATCGAAGCGTTAATTTTTGCTCAGGGATTCAGCCAAGAGTGATTTCATAGTTAGTTTATAATGTTTGAATTCCACAAACTTCACCATTTAGTACCAATGAATTCATATATGTGCCCTCATTTAGTGCGTGGTCATATTGAAGCCCCATAAATCAACAATGAAATTGAACAAGGTCTACAATGGTCGCGCTTGCTCAAAATAGTCTCTCTCTATATATACACTTGATATCAATGTCTACACATATATCTATTTATACATGCCACCATCACAATTCTTACGCAAACAAACAAGTGGAAGTATATAGGTATACATATCCAGTATTACAACCCAAATAGCCTTATTTTCAGGGACAAAAATCGACCCATATCCAGTATTACAACCCAAATAGCCTTATTTTCAGGACAAAAATCGACCTAAAGAGCAAACAATTAAGAACGTCTTTGTTTTTCCTATGTTTTTTTTATAATGTAAGTGGTGGGAAAATTCCAGTTTTCTTGTATTTTGAACATTACATGATGGGAAAATGGAGTACACCAGTTGGGTGGTAAAACAAGTTAAATAGATAATCATGTTAATTAATATGAAATTCCAAATCGGCCACCAGGGAAAAGCAGTGTTTTTCTAATGATGTGAAAAGTTAAGTTATTTTGTTTGTTTTTGTTTTTTATTTTGTTTTTGGTCATATGAGAAATATACTTGTTTCAGTCCCATAGACAATAAGGCTCGAAGTCATTACAAGGGTATACTCGTTATGAGCTCAACATCTCACATGCAGGGATTGAGCCCAGGTGGGGAGGATAACAACATTTCTCCCAACCACCCGAGCTACATCCAATTGACAACAATGTGAAAAGTTATGGTAACATATACAACAATTTTTATGACACAAACCTGTGAGATCCTTAGAAAGAAATAAAATGGATCAACATCTACTTTGGATACATGTGGAAGTTATCGAGAATATTGTAATCCAAGAAATATAATGGTTTCCAAATATTTGTGTATTTGATTTATTAGCAATATGTGAAAAAGGTTATTAGGTCCATTTACAGAAATATATGGCTTCATTGAAAAATTCTAGAAGAAAGTTCATATCTGCCAATCTCAGGTGCTTTGAATATAAGCATATTAACATGTCCCTTGGTCCAAGCATCTATCTTAATCGGTTGTCATCATTATACTTGGACAATTGACTAGTTCTGTGCCAGCAGGGCCCAGTTTGAATCTTCTTCAGTTAAGCGTGCACTAGTCTATCCCAATAGGTTTACTAGGGATGCTTCCCCATGGATGTAAGGAGGCATTACTTGGGTGTCCCTGCAAGGTCTTCGTTGGAAGAAAAACACAGGCACATCCCTTAATCCAGGAATTCATAAGCATAATTTTGAATAGTAGATATTCTATCCCACATAACTTTCAAATCACATTGAACAATTCTCCACACAAATGATCACAAATGTTAGTACTTTAGGCTCGTTAAAGCTGTTGGAAGTTTTCAACGCCATTAGGCTAAAATCTGGTAAGTAAATTGCATTAATACAAAACATACAGCAACAAACGTCCAGAGAAGACAATTATAGATATTAAACTGGCTAGAATTCTTTAGACAGCTCACCATACTCATAATATTAATCCAAAAGAAACTAGCATGAAAATAAGTAGCCTGTTTTGAAATACTGGCCATACCAGCTAAAAACAATTTTAATATATTCAGAGCAACAGCTTGGGCCAGATCCCCTACATTAAAAAATAAAAATTGAACATAAAGCAATCTCATCAGTTTAGCCAGACTGAACCATTGATCTCTTGCTACAGAGTTTTCTGTAGGACAAACATTGATTACATACACGTTCAGATCCAGAACACGTAGGTGCAAATTTTTCAGAGACCCTTTGAAAAAAATCGCTCCTTTACAGACTCATAACCACCCCTTGTGGTCTGGAATCTCAACATAAATATTAAATTACATGGACAGCGTATTCTGCGACCTCAAGCAGAACAAAAGAATACACTTAAGACAATCAATCATTAACTGCCACACCATAACTTGAATTCAGAGAGTATGAGCAACTGGAAATTTTCACCTGAATCAATTTTCAACATCTTTAAATCCTCGGATTACACTCCTACCAACTCTATTGAAGTAGAAAAGCATCTACCATATTCATCCCCGTTCACGAGCTGCCTCCTCTCTTTTGATCCTTTCCTCCTCTTCTCTGTTGAAGGCAGCATTCAGTTGCCGTTCAAGCTACACAACAGCAATTAAAATGGAATTTAAATCTCTACAGGTTGCAAAAGCTTTAAACAATATTAATCAATGCCTTAATGAGCAATCCAACAAAAACTTCAACCTGAATATTTCTGAGCTTCGCCCTTTGCATCTCATCCTCGAGACTAGCAACCCTGAAAAAGAAAGTAGACATTCATATGTCTATATCTCAAACTACATACAGAATCTAAAATTTTCTCAGCATTTAGACATTTTCTTCACCTACTTGCGTTCCAACTCAGCCAGCTGCTGTAGAATCCTGAACTCTCGATCTGAAAGAACTTCTGACTGTATTTCAGAGATTAGAAGTTTTCAGTACAATCCCTTGCACACTTCTAAGGTGGGAAATAAAAATCTATAGCATTAACAACATTGAAGTTTGTGGGTTTTATAGCAAGTTCAGCAATCTCATATTAGAAAATAAGGCTTTAAATCTCTTCATTCAAACCAAAAGAAGGAAACTATAAACCAACACTTGCAATAATATCAAAGCCACTAGTGCTCACTCCTGATCATGTAATTGGAAAAGAAAAGAAAAAAAGTATTCTTTGTCATGTATTTCTGTGTTCTTGGTTGGATCATTGATACTGGACAATCATGACAAATCCCCACAGATTGATCGTTGTTAAATACATGTTTGATGCTTGGAATTCTCATAATCCAGGGCAATTGTCTGCTTGGGTGGTTCTGCTGATGCGGGTTACAGTAAAGGGAGTGCTAGACATGTACGTTTTATGAGAATGATGACAAACTTATGGAGAACCTACGGGAGTTTGAGATATGCTAGAGGAAATAACATCTCTAATAATAAAGATTTAGCAAATCATTACCAAGTTTACGTAAACATCTTTTTGAACCATCTTAGTACCAAAACTTCGACCTTTGGATTTTGTGCTAGGGTCGAAGAAGGGTGTTGGTGTAGTAATATCATGTATGGTTAGGATTCTTAATGTTTGAGGCCTAATAAAAGTTAATGATCCAATACTTCATATAGGTTAGTAGAGGTAGTTAAATAACATAACACAGTGTATAAAAGAAACCTTACAACATCATTAATAAACAAAACATTCTCTGTGCATTTGTTTATCTCATGTTTACAGTGGTACTTTTCTAAAAACCAACATCAATATGGCTTGCAAAATGCGCTCACACTTGAATAAGGTTTTGACTGCCATGCACCCAACAAAGCTTTCCTACCTACAAGGTTCCTAGCTAATCATGGGCCATTTATGGCTACCACCTTCCTGTTATGAAGAATAAGCAAAACAATGATAAAAATTTAACTACAAATAATCAGCATTGCTAAAGGAATGTGATCAGAAAGACAACCGACCATGGAATTTTCAGCAGTGCTAGAAGAGGTGGATTTGGAGTCGAGCTCAGTAAAACGGCGAGCTGTCATAAACCAAGAGGCAAAAGATACCATAACTCTTAAAATGTCAAGATGAAATTGGTTCAAAATACTCTGAAGGACTAGCTTGCAAACAACTATCAATGATAGATAAGGAAGATCAATGTTAATACCTGGAGGAATTTCTCCCTGGTTTGCATGTTTAATCAAATTAATAATTTGATCCTGTCAAAGAAAACAAATCAAAAACTTCTACAAATATGTCACTGTCCTCACCTTAACACTGTACATCCTTCTCTTACTGACAATGTTTACAGTCATCAGGGCCTAAAGTCTAGACTTACCCTTTGCATAATATTCTGTTCTAGAATACTTTGTAATTGTGGAAGGAATGAAGAAGTAGATACAGTTGCAGCATTATTCCAGAGTGCAGAAGATGGCCGGGCCACTGAAGTTGCTTGAGAGAGTGCCTGAATAGCTCAAAAATAATCCAAAACTCAGAACTGATCTACTTCAAAGAAACTGAATATTGGTAGACATATGATCATACAAAAATAATGAAAAGGCTTTACCTACAATAAAATAAATGCACAAAGCACCTTCTATAATAAATCACATACAAGTTAATGTGATATAGTGAGGCAATGCAAGAAAAAATTATTACAACCTGTTGTGCCCAACCAGCCCAAAGTTATTTTTGGGCACTTTTCATTTTTGAGGTTCTAGCTTTCTCATTTCTATTGTTTTAATCCCCTTTCGACTTATATTTGATAATCTTGGATTGGATATTTATGTTCACCAACTGTATGTGCCTGGTCACAATCTTTATTGGGTTTGTTATGGGTTAGTCTGAGTGTTACACAGGGACATGATCACCGGGGGTGAGGGGCACATTTCACATAAAGAGGATCAATCAATGCCATTAACTCATTAATGCTTGTTTGATGTTGATTATTTTTAGCTACTTTTCATCGCCATTGTTAATGTTTAATTTTTTACTCTGATGACTGAGTCATTGACTCATTACTATTTCAGTGTTTAATTAATAGTATTTAGAAAATGAAACAATGCATTTCATTTTGTTATAAGTTATAAATTTGAAATTTTGATATGCACATATCATTGATTCAATGCACAATATTGCAATATCAAATAAAATGGTGTCCCATGAATCATGTTTGTAACATTTACAAATTTGAATTTACAATGATGAATTGTTATTGATGAGATCCTATTAGTTTTATATGTAGCCTTTATCATTTTTATGTTTTCATTTCTTTTGAATTTCTATTTTTAATAACTTTTCAGACAAGGCCCTATGCTAGGGATCCAAATGTCCCCCATTACACTCCCTAAAATTTGGGGTGTGTCTACTCATGTCCCCAAGTGGGTTTCCCCACATCTCAGAAATTTGGTGCAACATTGGTTAGTCCTGTTTTACATTGACAACCTTTGTGATTTGATGATAACCCTGTCTTCAGATTCGAGAGAAATTTTATCTTGTGCCTGTTTTAGTATGCAAAGATTGGATTTGTTATAGGACTTGTTATAATTGCATGCTTGGAAGACTTGTATCCCTAAAATTTTGATGTTATTTTAATGTTTTCTCTGAGTTCTGCTTATGTTTTTTTCCTTTTTATGGGCTTATTATCAATGTTACACAAGAATTGTGCTCCCAAGGGTGGGCATATATACTCCCCATGCTAAGGGGGCAATGCAAAGAGATGCAATAAGAAATGTCACCCTAAAAAATGAGATCCCCCCATGCTCCATTGTGACTGTTACTGCAAAATCTAGCAGGCCTAGTGCAAAGTCTCACTAGGTAGATCCACACCTCATGGCAACAAAAGATCAGCCACCATTGTCACCTCAGCAGCCTTTCTCCAGCTATTTAGTGGTAGTTTAACCACAAGGAAGGCTTCCCTATATGCAGATCACTCAAGGATATTCAATAAGAAGGGTTCAAGGTGATGGAAGAGATTTAACGATTGGGATAGTGTACTGGCAGAGCTTAGAGGGATAAGATAATCTTTACTAGAGTATGAGTACTCTGTCTGTAGACCACTCAAGCAAATTAGAGGGCTGCTATAACTTAGGGTTTGACATATTTTCAATTATAAGGTATGCACTGTCATATAACAGCTGGGAGAAATAGCCCTACTGATGATAGATCAAGAAAGGATCAAGGCTATCAATTAGATATGCAAGGTTTAGGGTTCATAGTTGAGCTTTTATGGCTGAAATGTGCATAAAACAACAATATAATGATGACATCATCCCTAGAAATAGGGTTTTACAATGCCATAAATGCTAGATTTTCCTTTTTATCAATTATTTAATGCAATTTCTATTAAAAGGACAACAATACATCAAGTTAGATTTATTTTTAGCAATATTTGCAAAGAAACCCTAACCCTAGATATCTAGAATTTTAGAGAGAAGAGAAAGAAAATAGCTAAAGTAGAGAGAGTGATCACAACCACCTAGACTAGTGCCTCGATCTAAATGGGCAATGGATTTACCTAGGAAAATTCAATGGGGACAGCCTTGATGAACAGGATGGGGACTAGGGCCTCTTCTTACAAGACCATAGCAGCTTCCTTAATATGGAGATTTTAAATTCAAGAGATGCACAACTCAGATCTCTCCTAAAGGATTCAAGGAAAACAATTTTGCATGGCATAGAGAATCAAGGTTTCTAGATAAATATAGCAATTTTAAGCATGGCACATGTAGAAACCCTGATTTACAAAATATAGCATGCAAAATATAGAAGATAAGCAATAAATTTACAGATTTTCCACAATTCTCTTCAAGCATTCCCAAGAAACCAACATCAAGCAAAAATTCTCCAAGAGCAATTCGCACCATAGAAATCACATTGCAGCCAAGTTGAAAAGAGATAAAGAGCTAGTGCACACATCCAAAGAGAGAGAAGTGTGACGATGAATGATGATCAAAAGTGAATAAGGATAACCCCTATTTATACGAGGGTAACCAAACCTTATTTCACTAATTTTACAAGGAAAAACTCTAAAAAAAGTTTACTTGAGCGTTCAACTAGGTCAAAGGTCACAAGCCGACCTTGAAATAGCTCCAAAACATAAAAGAATGCCAAAAATAATAGACACATGTGGGAGAAATGAGGCTTTGTGTCACCTTATTCAAGCATGTGGCAATGATGTGGCACCTACAAGGGCAAGTGTTGGCATGAAAGAGGGATGTGCTAGCCCTGCCAAGTCATTTCAATGATAACCATCTTCATTTGGCCTTGAGAACAAGTTACTATTCATCAAATGGGATCAAGGCCAGCCTAGGGCACACTCAGTCCATCTGGGCACATCATCAAATTGTCTAATGCCCAAGCTTTCAAGATTAGTGTTTCAACATCTAGATGCTCATAAAGAGTGTAGTGGCATGTGGGAGTTGCTCATGGCACAATGCTCATCTATGAATGGGAAACATTGGGGTCACAAGGTCAGTAATGCTCTCAAAAAGTGGTAAAGTACCACTTGGAAGCTGCTAAAGAAAAGTCAAGCTATCCCTCAAGGGATCTCCGCTGCAATGCAAGACCACCTAAAGAAAACCTCTCAAAGTGAAATCGACTTTACTAGGGACATGAAATCATTAAAGCATCATAGTGAACCATACCTAATGTTAATGGCACAAAATACTTCACACAAAACTCACTTTCAAATGTCTAACTAGATCAAGATTTGTAAACAGGTTACCTGACATATGTTAGGGATGATTAGGTCAACAACCCTATTAGGTGCTTCTAGCCACCAAGGGGAGTGACATGTCTGAAGTCAACCCATCAATTCACAGGTGCATGGGATAATGGTGGTCTTGGAGTGGGACAAACTTTAAGGAAGTTTCCATGGCCATGAGACTAACTAATGAGGGCCCAACATCCTCAGTGTAATGATGTATTTAGGGAGAAACCATAGTGGCATGAGTTACACCTTTCCTCGGCTTGCTTTTTCCACCCTAATGATGCACCTTTTACTTGAATGATTTGTCTTTATTTGGCACATAGATTAGGAGCCCAATCTTTCTTTGTACTTTTCCTATACCCTTCTAAGATGCAACAATTTCTCACTCATTAGGGTTGGGACATTCAAGAGTTCCTTTGTTTGAGATGAAGCATTCAATGCTTGAGGAACTGGGTGATGGCTAATGAGGAGGATAGAGCTCATGCTAGGTTTTTTCCCACACGCTAATCATTGTCTCAAAATAAATTGCATTTCACACTTTCTTCCATTGTGGATTTATATGCTTTTACTTTTCTTTCAACTGCATCAACTTTCGAGGCCAAAGTTTCTGGGCCCTAACTCAAGGAAATGGATACAGTGTGCCAATCCCAAGGACCAATGACTACCAACCTAAAGAATGAAGATCAATAATTGGGAGAGATGGAAAGTGGTATGTATCGATTACTGTATACATATTATATCTGTCAGTGCCTCCCCAGTATTGTCCTTCCTAGACTATAAGGCCTCAAAGGAGGTCCCACTAGACTAGAGTCAAAGACTTACCTCCCAAGTGATGAACTGTAAACTGCCGTGGATATTCAATTGGACAGTTCGCCACAACAGACCTGATAAAACTATATTTAAAAAATTGAAATCTACACTTTTACGGTTTTATTTCTCTTTAGACATCTAGACTTGAATCTTCTAGATAGCTCCATAAGGTCAAGTCGACTTCCTATATGCACAGGTCGGCTCCAACAAGGGACACCTGCATTCAGTCTAAAGAAACAACAATACAAAGGGCATATTTGCCTCTTCAAAAGACACCCATAGAGCTCGCATCCTCTAAGGCAACTTCGCCTACTCTGAGACTTTATGGCTCGAATATGTGGTAGCTAAAGGCTTGCATCAAGGATAGATAAACTCACATATGTGGCTCGCTTCTGTGATGTATAAGCTTGCATCTGTGGCTTGCTTCTGTGATGTATAAGCTTGCATCTATGGCTTGCTTTGGTGATGTATAGGCTCGCATCTTACTCTCTTATGTGATAGATATGCCTCGTATATGTGGTGAGATCTAGCTCGCATCTTTGGCTAGATACAGCTCACATGTATGTTATCTACAACTCTCCTCACTGACATCATATGGCTACATCTATGGCATCTATAGCTCAGATTTGTGATTTGTATATGTGGTTATAGAGGTGCAAGATCAAGAGAGCAGTGCATGAACAAGAAAGCAGTGTGGGATCAAGAGTAGAGTGCCTCATCAGATGACTTGACTAGGAGGGTGGGCAGTAGACCAAGTTTGACCTAGTTAGACCAAGATGTGTCTCTATTGAATTAAAGAATTCTCTATTGGAAAAGGTTGTTGCGTTTTTCCATTTAAGGGTTTTCCCAGAATAAATTTGTTATGTTCTTGTGCATCTGTCTCTTTATGATCTCATTGTACTAAAGTGTTATATGGTTGATGTCTTTGTGTATAATTATTGAATGATGGAATACTAATAAGAATGTAAAAGGATCAAAGATAATTATTAGGTTGAAAGACACTATAAAATTCAACAACAAATACCCCACATACCCTAGATACACCAAAGGTTGTTATGCAAACTCACACTTCTTGAGATTTGCTAGCAGTTGGTGCTTCTTTAATGTCTCTAACACCTACGTCAAATGTGAGATGTGCTCCTCCCAGGTAACACTGTATACCAGTATATCATCGAAATGGACAATAAAAATGAATCTATAAAAGGGCACAATATATCATTCATTAACTTCATAAATATAGTTGGTGCATTGCATATAGGTCAAATGGCATTACTAATTGCTCAAACCAAACTCCTAGTTTTGAAGGCAGTTTTCTAGGTATCTTCTTCTTTGACTCGAACATGGTGATATTCAGATTTTAATCCAGGTTGGTGAAGTAATTTGCTTGCTACAACTAATCCAACAAATCATCTATCTTGGGCAGGGGTTACCTATTCTTGAGCTTGATTGTGTTCAATTCCTTGTAATCAATACACATCTACCACATTCCATCCTTCTTTGGCATAATGATGATGGGTGACCCACATTGTGATGTACTCAGTCGAATGACACCCTGTTCTAGTAACTACTGCAATTGTTTCTTCACCTCACTTGTATCTATAACTCATCTGCCACATTCCATCCTTCTTTGGCATAATGATGATGGGTGACCCACATTGTGATGTACTCAGTCGAATGACACCCTATTCCAATAACTACTGAAATTGTTTCTTCACCTCACTTGCGTCTATAACATACTACCTGTATAGCCCAATGCTTGGCAACAGGGAGTCTAACAATAGCTGGATCTCGTGCTCCACTTCCCTCTTGGGTGGTAACACTTTTGGCTCCCATAACACATCCCTATATGCTCGTAGCAACTCTTCCAGTTGTAGTTTATGTTTCTTAATACACCCCTCCCGGGATACCTTGCCTCTTACAGACTCTTCTACAGACTGATTTTCTCTTAAAAACAACAAAACATACCTCTTGTTAGAACTCATCAATTTCTTGGCTTGGTTGGCACTTACCAGTGAGATTTTCGACTTGCCTTTATGCATTGATGGTGCACAATTTTCCATCCTTGACAAGTTGGTATTGGTTGGCTCTTTGAATGAGCATTGCGTCTTGCATGTACATGTAGGGACTTGCAAACACCACTCCACACACATCAAAGGGAACCACATATAGTTCTACTTCATCAATAAAATCGGAACTAATAGCAAATTTAATTTTGCATTGTTTTGTTACCTTCAACTCTACATCCTTATATGGGCTTGGATGATCACAAACTTCTAATCCCAATTTGTTGACCAGCTCTGCTGCAATGAGATTCGTCTACGATCCTAAGTCAAATAGAGCATCAATCTTTGTCTTCTTGGCCTATACCTTGATGTGGAAGAACTTGGTCACTTCTTTCTCTTCCTGTTGTTGAAGGCTACTCATATTCACCTCCTTTTGCACTAACGTACAAACAATCTTCTCATCCACGTTCGAGGTGCTTTGAACTTGGTTGCTCGAATCAATGACCATGAGATTCTTCTTATTTTCTTTCCTTCTGTTCTTCAAGTTAAGCTTTGGATGCAACTTCTAGCACTTCTCCTTTGTATGGCCATCAATGTTGCAATGATTGCAGTGGTTGTTGGGATCTTTGCAGTGGTGTGACGTGGTTGTCGTCTTTTTATCCTTTACCCCTTTCATCTTCTTCTTCCCCTACTTAGAAGCATATTGTTGCCCCTTCTACTTCGATCCACTTGATTTCCCTTTCTTCAAGCCTGTGTTCTCTAGGTATTGTGCCTGTACACAAGCCTCGTGGGTGGGCTTGAACAACATCACTTGCTTTTGTAGATGGTTGTATAGGCCCCCTAAATACTTGAGGAGTACACCTGGGTTCTTTGGGAAGATACCAAGCATTATGGCCATCTTTCTAACTTTTGTCGTGTACTCCTATACACTATTCCCTTGCTTATGCCTCATGTAGTGCTATCAGATCCACTAGTCCTCTACATATCCAATAGGGTAAAAATGTGACTTTATGAAGGTTTTGAAGTCCTCCCACTTAATCACTAGAGGATCTCCCGCCAACCTCAAGGTCTCTGTGTGGCTTTCCCACCAGAATAGAGCATGGCCCTCAATTTTAGTCACGCCAATGAAATCATTTGTTCTTCCTCAATATGATGGACACTGAAATACACTTTTAGGTTCTACAACCAGTAATTTAGCTTCAAAATGTCGATCTCACCTTGGTATGACTTGATATTGACCTTCGCTTCCATTTTGAATAGGGACTGAGAATGATTCACAACACTTGAATTGGGTTAATCTTTTCCGGGTTCTTTCTTTGGTTGGTTCTCTGTTTCTTCCCAATCTTTTGATCTCCAATGTGATATGTCCTCTGCATTAGAACCCCCATCTTCTCCAAGTACCCTGAGCTTATTGTTCAGGACCGAGATGAGGAGATTCAAATTACAACTTATATCTACAACTTGTGCTTCTATTCGCAAAAATCTCTCCTCTGCAAGATCAGGAGGTTTATTCACATATTCGTCAGCCATGAGTAGCATTTTATGACTTTTGGCCTAGCTGATCTAGATCCCCTACAAATCTCCACAATATACCAAAAGAAATCTGCTCTATAACCAACATGATCCATAAACTGCCATGGATATTCCACTGTACAGCTCACCACAACATATATGATAAAACTACATTTAAAAATCTGAATTCTACACTTTTACGATTTTATTTCTTTTTAGACCTCTCGATTTGTAGATTATTGTTAACTATTTATGCATGCAAATTAAAATTATGCAGAAAATAACGAACAATGAAATAAGAACTCACAAACAAATTTGACACAAGATATGACATGCGAAACCCTTTCAGGAGAAAAGCTAGCTGGAATGTGAGGTCGCTCTACTCTCTTTCTCTTAATAGAAAATTGTTGTGAGTACAAAAAAATATGGCTTGTGGCCCATGGGATACTACATTGCACAAATCCTCTCGGTGTGTTATATCTCCTATCCCACTCGGCTATTTTGCTCATCTATGGAACATTATGCGCTCGAAAATAATGAAACCCCTTTTCCTCCTAGTGGCTAAGTTATAACACAGCTCGATAGCCTACTAGTGGTTAGGTTTGACTACCTCTAACTCTTAACCAGAGTTACAATATGGACTCTTTTAGAGTCTTCATCATAGTCATGTGGCCAACCCCTTTTCCATGAATAATGGGGGTTGACGTGGCATCATCTCGAATTATGGTGGTGAAAACAGGAAGGTCGACTTTTGAGTGGCATAACTTTTGCATACAGACTCTGATTGACACAATTCTTGCACCATTGGAAAGGTCTCTATCCAGAATATGAAAAAAACGTATCGCGCTAAAGCTGCAAAGTTTTACCCCCCCAAAAAATGTTGTTTGATGCCCCGAAATGCTCCGAGAAGGTTTCAAACCCTAATTGGCCAAACTAGGTCCCACTGGTAAAAATGGTCCTGTGAGCTAATTCCTACACCTTTTCCACTTTGAAAGCATCAAGATGGATGACAAACAAAACAATGATCCAATTCGGATCAAGTGAAGTGTGGGAACAAGGATAGAATCGAGATTGGTCAATCATCCAGTGTTCCCCACAATCCATATGTATTATGAATATGCATATAACATTAAATGAAAGCACGTGATTAAAAAAACATAGAGTACCTGCTGATATTAAATAATGCTATTTTAGTGTTTAATGCTCATTCGGATAAGATCGTATGTGATCTTATTAGCAGTTTCTTAGAAGAAACTTGTTGTTTCTATTTCTTAGTAGAAACTTGTTGTTTCTATTTCTGTAAATACCTTTGTATTATTTATTGAGCTTCATTGCTCATTGTTAATTAATTCATTCATTGAAATCCATATGCATGTTTTCACACTGTTTTATGGTATCAGAGCTTAGGTTATATTTTTTTTCGAAAAAAAATTGTTTAAAAAAATTTCGTGGAGTCTGAGAAAATTGTGGTTTGTTTACTGAGCGTCATGATTGGTCGCACTGCTTGCCAACTCTTACTCGTGAGTTAAGTACGCAGATCTCAAACGAGATCGTTGGCATACCGTTGTTTCGCCGCTGTCTATCGTGGTTACTTCCGCTTGCGGCTGGTGCAAGCCATCAAAGTAACATCCCACTACGAGGATTTGCGTGCAGGCAGTGGCTGGAGACGGCACATCCACCTGTTCTTCGTGTCAAGAGACGGACTCTCCCTGCGCAGAAACTGGAGACGCTAATAGAAGCATTCTTCCTGTTTTGAAAGCATGGTTGATTAGGGCCATCGAGGTCTTTGATATCCGCCACTGGAATACTCTGAGACGTCAAACATCCGAGGGCATTTTCTTTTGCCGTATTGAAGCTTACTGCCCGTCCTGCACTGAATATTTCCATGCTCCTGAATATATCGATTCCTCCAAAATCGAAGAACCGGGTGTGAAACCCAGACCAGCGCATCGTCCAGTCATACCCTGCTTGGGAGCGGTTATGAAAGTGTCAAGGATGATTCTCCATCACACACGCGGCCATTGAGATTTGGGCAGAGCGGTTTTGAAAGCATCGAGCCCAATTCCCCGTCACAGTCACAGACGTTAGCCTTGAGATTTGGGCATTTGAAAGCCGGGAATCCAGCAGTGGACAACACGACTAGAGACCGTCCGTGAAATTTAGCTGACCCGAGAGCATCACGCGGATATTATCTTGATCATCAGATAATTCGACCCTTTTTTTTTCTCGGTTTGGGTTGCAGTGGGAACCAGGGATTTTATCTTTTTTTGTCGAAAAAATTTTCTGATTACAGATTTGATGTGGTCTTTGTGATATCTCAACTGGGTAGTCATCAGAATTTTCTGGGTGCATCATTTTCCGTGCCTCAATTTTTCAAGTCAGCGGATTTGAATTTTGTTTCCAGCACCTGTCAGTTTTTGACCGGATCAGTAGGCATATGCATTGAAATTTGTGCCAGACTCCTTTGTTGTTTTCCGTGTCTTGGGAAACATGCAGATGGCCTCACTAACCAATCTAATGTTGGAAGGCAATCAACGCTTTAATGGCAACAATTATAACACCTAGAAACAGAGAATGTTGACCATTTTTGAATATAGGCGTCTTGACCAGCTCGTTTTGGGCAAAGAGCTCAATCCTGATACAACTGGTACCGATCAAGATAAGTTTGATGATCAAAATCGAGAGGTTGTTATGCTTCTCAAACTCTCTGTGACTGATGATCAGTTACCACAAATCCCTTCCGGCAAGACCGTTGTTGAAATCTGGCAACATTCGAAGGAATTGCATGAGACATCCAACAAGAGCAGAGCTTTCTTTCTAAAGAATCAGTTGTTCTCCATCATGATGGATGAACATATGTCTTTACAGGAGCATCTTAACAAGATTAAAGACATTCGAGATCAGCTCGAAGCCATCGGACCATGGAGGAAGAAGATATGGTAGTCATCACTCTAAAAAGTCTACCAAAACCTTATGAGCACTTCATAGAAACACTCAACATTACCTCCACTAATGTTGATCTGAAGTTTCTGGAGTTATGCACCAAACTCATGCAGCAGGATCGTTGGAAACAACAGTTTGGTAGTGGTGCTTCATTAGCCTCCTCAGAAAATGCTTTTGTTGCCAAAAATCAGTCCTTTCAGCGAAAAGGTTCTTCTCAGTCTTCTAATCCTACTAAGAAGAAAAATGTGCAGTGTAATTACTATCACAAGTTCGGTCACATGAAGAAAGATTTCCGACAAAAGATTGCTTCTGAACAGAAGACGCAGGGAGGGTCTCTTCAGCAAGCGAATGTTGCAGAACATTCTGAGCAGCAGGAATCTGCCTTTTACGCCTTTATGGCTAAGAGGTCCTCAGATCATGCTGCGTCTTCTGCGTGGTACATTGACTCTGGTGCATCACGTCATTTCTCTCACAGGTGTGACTGGTTTACTGACTTCTCATCTTTCATTGATTCTGTGGTCTTTCGCAGAGGTGAGGAGTACACAGTAGTTGGCAGCAATGTCGAAAAAGTCGAAGTCAGGATTAATTCGGCAAGGGTCCAAAAGTTGAAAAACTCGTCAAAGTCGGGAGTTTTTTTAAAAAGTCGGCAAAATTAAAAAAACACAAAATTATTCATTTTTTTTTTTAACATCTAGAGTATCCACAACATCAAATAAATGCATTTCCACATAAACATGTAAAGAAAGCTAATATATAATATGTATATGAAGTCTAATGCTACATCACATATCAAAATAGTGAATCAACTCCTGAATTTTGGGTCCTGTCTGAGTCTCAACTCTCAAGAGTCAAAATATCAACAAAAATATAATAAATGTATATCATGAGTCATCTAAAAGTCATCAAGTAATCAGTCACTGAGATCCTCTTCCCCTTTTAATTTTTGTTTCCGCTAATTGTATTAAGAAATAAGTCATGCATTTATTCAGTAGATTGTAATCTGCTTGGGTAATAAGGTGTCAGGTGGTAGGTCCAATGAAAATTAACAGTGAGTATCACAGTAGATGTGAAAATTAACGCTTGGTGACTCCAAGCTGCTAATTTTCTGAGAAAACAGTAGATGTCAGATTACTAACCTAGCCTTGGCATCTATTATTCAAAAACTCTTGGAGGTAAAATCCACTTCTGATACATAACCTTTGCCCACATTTACAGGGAGTTCACCACTAAAGAAGATTCCCTTTCAAACGTGCTCTCATTGTAGGAAGGATCTTTATTGTCACAAGATTTCACAGGTACTTTGTTCCTGTCTGAAAAATGGGTTCTTTTTTGAGGCACTGGTTTTGTTTTTTTTGGACAGGTTGTTGCTATTTGATCTTCATGACCTCCTCTTTGTTGTTTCTTCTGGAAGCATTCAACAACTATAACAATGTTTTTGATGGTGTGGGGTTCTTTCTACGGAAGACTATTGTATGCCTGTCCTTTTGGTACTTTGTAATCTTTTGAAGGGGCAGTGGCTATTAGAGTCTGGATCACTGAAAGCCTGGAGGCTTAGCCAATGTATACTTTGCTTTCTAACTAGAAATATGAAGTATAAAGATTTGTTTTTCCTTGGAAAACAAAAACATATCTTAACCTCAAAACTAACAGATTACAAATGAGATTACTATGCTCGCAAGAAGTATGACAAACAATACAATGCAATAACTTGAAAATGCATGGATGGAAGCTTCAATTTACAGTTTTTTCACCTTTGCGGCCTCTTTATCCGCGGCCTGGGAAGGGACGCAGACTTTTTGGGTCGACTCTCGATTAAATCGAGAGTATAAGGAAAAAATGGGGAATTTTTCCTTTGTGAAAAAGTCGCCAAAAAGTCGGGGGATTAAATCGTTTAGTTCAAAAAATCGCGTTTTTAGGATTAAATCGGGATTTTTTCCAGACTTTTTCCACACTGGTTGGTAGAGGTATAGTTCAGATCCAGTCTAATGGGCGCACACTCATCTTCCTTAATGTGTACTATGTTCCTGGTATGGAAATTAATCTGTTGTCTGTCAGCTAGATTATGAGGAACTCTCCTCAGCTCGATGTGGTGTTCCGTGCGCACAAGTGTTCCATTATTGATAGGGAAACTCATCTTACGGTTGCTATTGGCCTAGAGGATCATGGTCTATACAGGCATGGTCTATACAGGCTTCTTGACACTAGTGATTCTCCAGAAGTGGCTATAGCAGCTCGTGTTTCTCCCATTAGCACTTTGTGGCATCAAAGATATGGGCATCTAAACATTCAGTATCTCTCTCAGCTATCTCGAGAGGGACATGTGTCAGGGTTACCTGATATTCAAACTCAGCAGTTGGGAGTGTGCGGCGCCTGTCAAGCTGGGAAGCAACATTGGTCTTCATTCAAGGATGGAGAATCTTGGCGCACATCTAAGGTACTCCAGTTAATTCATGCTGATATTTGTGGTCCTATGAATACATCTTCAATTACTGGTTGCAAATATTTTTTGCTTATTGTAGATGATTTCAATAGAAAGATGTGGGTGTACTTTCTAAAACATAAATCTGATGTATTTAGTATATTTCAAAAGTTTAAGTCCTTAGTAGAAAAAGATTCTGGCTGTAATATCATAACTCTTAAGACAGATAACGGGGGGGAATTTTGTTCTTTTGCTTTCTCCAACTTCTGTGATACCCATGGCATCAAATGCCAGTTAACTACACCCTACACTCCTCAGCAGAACAGTTTTGTCGAACGTTGCAATCGTACGGTTGTTGAAATGGCTCGTTCCATGTTACAACACAGAAGTGTTCCGAACAAATTTTGGGCTAAAGCAGTGTTTACTGTTGTCTATCTTCTTAACCGCTCACTTACTCAAGCTGTTAAGGGGAAGACTCCATAAGAGGTTTGGTTTGACCGTAAGCCTAAGATCAGTCACCTCAAAGTGTTTGGCTCAGTTGCATATGTTTGGATTCCAGTTGCTAAGCGCTCCAAGTTGGATTCCAAAAGCCAGAAACTCATGATGATAGGGTACAGTGATCACCACAAGTCCTATAGGCTAATAGATATAAACACTGGTCGTCTTAGCTTCAGTCAGGACATAGTATTTGATGAACACAGAGGGTTCTTTCAGTCTCCTCCCTCTGAGCAGTGCTCTGAGGATCAGCCTCACAGTGTTCTTCATCCTTTAGGTCCACCTAATGGGAGGGATGATGCAGCATCAATATTTGATGATGCACCACCTGAGCTTCCTCCGGAAAATAATCCTCCTCTTGCTGCTCCTGTTATTCCTGAGCCTCCTCTACCTACTCCTGATATTGGTTCTTCTACTCTCCGGCCTAAATGGTGGGCTAAAACTATTGGTGATCTCCGGGATAATGAGCTCCTTGAAGGTAGAACTTCCAGAAATAAGAGCAAACAATAGCCTACAGTCAATTTTGCTCTTATGGCTAACCTACACAGTGTTTTTAAGCCTCAAAGCTATTTAGAGGCTAAGGGTATACCTGAGTGGGAACAGGCTATGGAAGCTAAATTCCAGAGTCTTAAGAAGAATCACACTTGGACCCCTTCTGATCTTCCTACAGGGAAGAAGCCCATTAGCTGCAAATGGGTGTATAAAGTGAACTACAAAGCTGACGGAACCCTAGACAAGTATAAGGCTCACCTTGTTGCTCGAGGGTTCTCACAGAAGGAAGGCATAGACTATGAGGAGACCTTTGCTCCTACAGTCAATATGAGTACCATACGGCTCATCCTTGCCTTAGTAGCTCAGTTTAGTTGGAAAGTCCATCAGATGGATGTAAAGAGTGCTTTTCTGAATGGTGACTTACAGGAAGAAGTCTACATGACGCAACCTCGAGGATTCAAGGTTGCCGGTCAAGAACAGAAAGTCCGTAGATTAGTCAAAGCATTTTATGGTCTGAAACAAGCTCCTCGAGCTTGATACATGAAAATTGATAAGTACCTAACAGATCATGGCTTTCAGCGGAGTCCCTCTGATGCAAACCTGTATATCAAGCATATTGGTGATGATATTATGTTTGTGGTTGTCTATGTGAATGACCTTATCATTACTGGCAGTTCAACACATTTGATCCATGGGATCAAACAAGATTTGTGCAGCACCTTTGATATGACAGATTTGGGACTTCTTCATTACTGTTTGGGGGTTGAAGTCTGGCAGACTGAGAACAACATCTTTCTCTCTCAGTCCAAGTATGCCAAAAATCTTGTGGACAGGTTCAGAATGCAGGATTGCAAACCCGCCACGACTCCTATGGAACCAGGGCTCAAACTTTCAGCTCAGTCATCCTCTCCATTTGTGGATGAAACTTTATTCAGGAAATTAGTGGGCAGCCTCATCTACCTTACTACCACTAGACCTGACATCAGTTTTGTAGTGAACTACATTTCACGCTTCATGTCAGCTCCTAAGGTTGATCATTGGATAGCAGCAAAGGGTGTGCTACGTTATGTGTGTGGCACTTCTAATTATGGATTTTTGTACACTCAGAGTTCCGATCCTACACTCAGTGGTTACATAGATTCTCACTGGGCCGGTTCGATTGATGACCGTAAATCTATCGCTGGGTATGTGTTTAGTCTGGGATCTGGTGCTGTCACATGGACTAGTAAGAAGCAGCAGGCAGTGGCTCTCTCCTCGACAAAAGTAGAGTATCGGGGAGCAGTTAAGGCATCTTGTGAGGCAGTTTGGCTTCTACGTATGCTGGCGGATATGCATGTTTCCCAGGCAAGTCCTACTCCCTTGTTCTGTGATAATCAGGGAGTGCTCAAACTTGCCAAGAATCCAATCTTCCATGAACGAACAAAGCATGTGGAAAACCATTGTCACTACATTCGACAGCTTGTTGAAGACGGATTCATTCAGTTGCTATATGTTCCCACAACGAAGTAGTCAGTAGACATCTTCACCAAGCCTCTTGGGCCTGATAAATTTGTAAAATTCAAAGGGTCTATAGGTGTTGTAAATAGATTGAGAATTAAGGGAGGGTATTAGAATAATGCTATTTTAGTGTTTAATGCTCATTCAGATATGATCGTCTGTGATCTTATTAGCAGTTTCTTAGAAGAAACTTGTTGTTTCTATTTCTTAGTAGAAACTTGCTGTTTCTATTTCTGTAAATACCTTTGTATGATTTATTGAGCTTCATTGCTCATTGTTAATTAATTCATTCATTGAAATCCATATGCGTGTTTTCGCACTATTTTAGCTGAGAGATTAACCACCTTCCTTCAAAAAGCTTCCCAAATGGGAGAGAAATCTGACTGGAATAATGGGTGGAGAACCATGTCATAGTGTTATATGTTGACCATCAAAGGAGAAAAATTTTCTCGTGTTACCCACTTTTGGTTGATTGGCTATCAAATGACGAGAAAAATTCTCCTGTGTTACCCACTTTTGGTGTGTAACAATGACCAAAGTTTGTCATTTTAAGAATTCACCCATTCTCCTTTTGAAGCTAGATAGTGATATTTCTACCTTCTTCATTTATTGTTTGCATTTATGATTTTACCTCAACAATATTTAGGAATCCTTCAACCTTGTTATCTATCACCTCTCCAATTCCTTTCGTAATAGTTCTAGTAGTATATTTCTCCTTATTTGATGATATTCTCTTGTGGATTCCTTTTCATACTTTTAACATCATTAAGGTCTTAATATGTTTTACCCAACCTTTTGATTTCTTGATCTTTCTTTTCAACTCTTCACTTCACTTATATTTTCCATTCTTTAGTTTGCTAATATTTTATTGCTTTAACTTATAAACCTCCTTAATTAGTGCTTGATTAAGACACTGCAACTTGGTGAACCAATTGCCCTTTACAAGGTCTTCGCTTAGTTATTCACTATCCTTCTATAATTTGGAAAGTGTTCTTTAGATTCGTTCAATTCAACTTAAGTTTTATGCATCTCCTCCAATTTGTGTCCTTGATCCATCTAATTAAGAATAGTTTGTCATTTTCTTCCCATGTGCAATATAATTTGATGTTCAAATCAGGACTATTCGCCCAAAGACTAGCTTCCTCGTGAAAACAAAAACCGATGCAAAAAAGATTATTAACTTTCATCTTTTGGTTCTTTACAATCCTCAACCATTTCATAGGATCAACTTTATCTTCATCTCCCCTAAACTGAGGTATTGTCATTAGTTCTTACTCAAATAACCAAGGTTTCGTTAAAACCTCTATTTCAAACTCCCAAAACCTTCAATATTTATTACAACTCTTAAAAATGTTTTCCGAATATATTCTCCCCTATTTCCTCCTTCTAATGACATTTGAATCACCTAAGTAGAACCTCCCAATCAAAAGTTGTATTACTTTTAAAATGACAGATTTTCAACCCCTATTTTGGGGATTACTCTATAAGCAGACCCTATAACGGATATATCTATGCAATTTTTGCACCAATGAGTCTTAAAATTCGTCTTGTAACAAGCCGATATGTCTTTTCACCAATTAAATTTGTATTTGCCAATCAAAATTTATGGTCACTCCCCCAAAACTTTGCTGGTTTTGGTGCCTCTCAAGTGAGCAAACTTGTCTAAATTGCCACATTGCGAATATTTTTTATTTTCCCTTGAAGTTTGGACTTGAAACACTCCTAGGTAGAACTCAATTTGGACCTAGATAAAAATCCTAACTTGCACAACCTGTAACTCTGAAATAATGGGGAAAAGATTATGAAAATTTTCCCAAATATATTTCTCTTTACTCTCTCCAATCTACAATTCCCACGCTATTCCTATATCCCAAAAAGAGTTGTAGCTAAAATGTTAAGACGACTCTTTTGAAAGTGCAGATTTGAGGATCGTCCACTCTGATACCAAATGTTATGAAATCGACCCCAAAAATAGCACAATGAACCACAATACATACAATGTTCACCAAATATGAAAATGAAGCACAACTCCCAAAGTTATAATTGAGATGAGTCACACAATAACTCCTCATAGATTAGGAGAACCTCCTCCAAAATGACCCCAGTACATCCATATAACCAAATCATAAGTTCATGTCCATAATAATGACTATATTGACCTCTAGATATACATAATCTCACTCAATGCACATGTGGGCCCTCCTAGTAGGCCGACCACATATACATTTAACTGAATTAAATATACATTCAAACCCCCATACACCCCCATAGGGTCATAAAATAGTATGGGGTGAGATTTGCTAAGATATAGTTGTGTAGGACCACCACATTTCTATATGATGGATTGAGCACATGAGCATGAGATTCCTCGTTGACTAGACTATTTTGAGACACAGATTTTCTTTTTGTAATAATTTCTTGCTTCCACTGAGGGATAGTAGAAAAAAGTGGAATCAAAGCACACTATGAAGCAATTTAGGCATTTTGACCCAGCACATAGGTTCTCTAGTATAAGAGCTCTTGCACAACAAGAAGGTTGGCAAGGGAAAGCATGTCTAGTGTATAGTCTAACAGGTGTTCGGCTGATTGTTGTCACTTTGTTTTTAAGCATGCTTTTTGTGCTCAAATGTATCTTGCATATACAACGGTATGCTATCTGTGAGTAGCAATTGAGAATTTTGCGTTTAAATCTATGAGAATTACACCCTTGTCGTTGTCATTTCATGGCCTTGGTTCAAGGGACGACTGAAGAAGGCAGCAATTGTGCAAGGATTGCCTATGGATGGGTGGTAAATCGTTTACAAAGAGTGATTCCTAGTTGTTCTAGACTAATCTGGTATTGCATTTGCTTACATGTTTCAGCTACGATACTTGCAAAGTTCAAATGGTGTAATCAAGACTTTTTTCCAATTTACATAAGATTGTTCACTGTGTGTTGAATGCTTCTGCATATGCATAGGGTGAGCGAGGGTGAGAGAGAAAAATGAATTAGGTTTAAGAAAAAAAATTTACATTCAGATAAACCAAATGCATTATAAGTTCTTTGGTAGGATGTATACCTTTTCATTAAGCAAGAGCTCCTTTCTAGAAATTATATACAAGCACAATCTGCATTGTCAGTGCAAACTCACTTTCAGAAAACACTTTAATTTAGCAATTTCAGTGGATTCTTGCATGGGGAACTCAACATCAAAGTGCGCAGGTTATATGCAAGCATGTCACCAAACGGGGCATTGAATTTAAGATTCATTCTTTGCAGGACGTTTCAGAAATGAACTTCTGTTTGACATTCATATCCTTACATCTTCCAAAAAAAATCCCCCCATGTTTCACAAGAAACAAGGAGTCTCACCATTTCCTTAATGTTCAATTTTTCCAATGCTTTTGAAAAATTTGTTTGTCTCTATCATCATTCTACCATGGGCTCATGTCTTTAGTACTATAATCTTTGGGACTGTTATTCCTTAGTTTAGATGAATGGGAATGCTTGCACATACTGAAGTCAAACCACATTGGCTCACTTGTAGATGTTTCCTTTCCCAAGATCTACATTCCTACAGAAACTTTCAACTTTTAGACAGTGTTAACTAAGGTTTGGCTAGGATTAAGAGACATGCTCTATGAAGATGATGAAATGAAAGCATGCAAGACTAGAACAAAACCATACATGGATTTCTTCAGCAAATCAATAATCACTATAGTTCTAACACTCTGATAGATCAACAATAACAGCAATAATATATGATTGTCAAACACACCTCATTGAGATCTACATCCTCAGACGTAACTTTGAAGCGTCCTTTTTGCTGTACAAATGCTGCTTTCAATTTATCTTCTGAATCACATGTTCAATGTTACTTAATATCAACTCTTATTCAAAGATTGTCACAAAATTAAAAATCACTACACATAAGGAAGAATGCTACTATAGAAAAGGATACGTGCAACAGAGAAAATGGGAGAGAACAGATGGAATTATAAAGAAGAAATTGATAGATATACCTAATAATTTAGACGGCTCAGAGTAGCTATCAATATCTTTTGACCCCTGCACTAATGGACCACTTAAATTCCTATGTTGAGGTCGTCTTTCATGTCTTTCCCTGCAAAATTTCCAGAATATGTTGTCACCTAGGAATATGATCTATGTAAGCATGGCGTAAACTAAAACCATGCATCAGGTCTCTCCTCAGTGATCAATGAGAATTGATAACAACGTTTGAAAATTTCTAGAAACAAAACACAGCAACATAGTAAAATAACAGATATAACACTATCAGCATCCCTAAGCATCCCTACTATTGCTATGCAATTAATGGTAATGTTAAAAATTTAAGCAAAATGATGAAAGTGTCATTTTAAGAATTTAACAGTAAAAGCACAAAACCATCTTTTGGACCCCATGTGCTGCACATTGCATAGACCTCATGCTTGAGGATATTGGCAAATTAGATTGGGTCAAAAACACTGTAGATCATGCAAAAAGCATAACAAAATTTATCTACAATCATTCATGGATTTTGAGCCTGATGAGGAAACACACAGGGGGCAGAGATATTATTAGGCCTGCCATCACTAAGAAAAAAGTTAATGAAAAAATATTTTGGAGAAAGGTAGCAAAGATTGTGAAACTTGTTAAGCCACTAGTTAAGGTGTTGTGGTTGGTGGATGGGGAAAGATTGGCTATGGGCTTCATTTATTAGGCTATGGATCAAGCAAAGGAGCAAATAAAGAGGGCATACAAGGATAAAGTGGCTAAGTATGGGCCCATTTGGGCAATCATTGATGAAAGATGGAACAATCAACTCCATCGCCCTATACATGCAGCTAGGTATTTTTTGAACCCACAGTATCAGTAAAAAGCTAAGGCGACAAGAGCTTTGAAGGGGGAGGTTAGAGATGGATTGATTGACTGCATTGATCGCATGATCCCATTGGAGTGTGATCAGCTGGAGATACACCACAAGCCACAACCTTCAGTAGTGCCTCAGGTACCTTTGGGAATAACCTAGCAAAGATTGCAAGGGAAGTAGATGAGCCAAGTAAACAAAGATTTCAATTTTCAAATTCTTAATACTTATTTTGTTAAATCATTTATAATTTGAAAGTTGGATATAATTTGTAATTTTGTTGAGCTAACTCATTACACTCCTATGTTTTTTGCAGCACAATGGTGTGAGGCTTTTGGTAGCCATTGTCCTGAATTGCAGAGGTTTGCAATTCATATTTTGAGTCAAACTTGTAGTGCTACTGGGTGTGAGCACAATTGGTCTGTCTTTGAGAGAATTCACACAACAAAGAGAAACCTTTTGGATCAAAAATGGATAAATGATCTAGTCTGTCCAATAAAACCTCCAGCCCAGAGGCAACCAATTGCTGAACAAAAGACCTGATTCAGATCCCATTGTGTTGGAAGACATTGATCCAACATCAGATTGGGTAGTGGAGAGTCATCTAGCAGAGTTTGATTCTGATGAGGATCTTGATTTGGATTTACAGGTGGAGGCAACACTCGAACATAATGTTCAGTTGAATGCAGATCCTGATCCACTTGTACCAACCTCAGGGCTAGCCCCAAGTCCTCCAGTTGCAGGGGCTTCTTTTGTGGAGCCACGACAGAAGCGCATATCTCATCTATCTCAGCTTGCAGCTGCAGCACAGCCTGCTAGTGCTACCACTTCTATAGTTGCAGTTAGAGATGATGAGGAGGAGGAGCCATGGGGCCCCCTATCTGACTCTGATCCAAAGGTTGATCCAGATGATCTTGGCTCCTCTAGCAGTAGCCAGTGACGCCACTAGCCAGTAGTACTGGTCACAGTTTACTTTTGTTGTAGAGGCCATTTCTAGCCTCCTTGGTTATGTGTTTTTGTTTTGATCTCTATATCATCATCATGTATGTATTGGACAGTGCACTGGGTGCCATTTTGATATAATGGATATATACATGAGCCTGCTTTGATCATATGTTGTCTTCTATCTATATTCCAATGTTGTGTGTTTGGAAACACGAATGAAAATCTTTAAAATTATGTTTCTTTATTAAAAAAAAAATATTTAATGTATTTTCTACAATGACCGAGTCATTGAAATCGAGTCGGAGTCGGAGTCGACCCTCGGCCGAGTCGGTGTCAGAGTCGGAGTTTTAAAACATTGGTTATTAGAGCTATGGTGGATGAAAAGAGCATTGAGATCACATCTGGATTGATCATGTCACAAAGAAGAAGTTGTTCTTGTCATCAAAACTTAGGCCTTAATCTGTCAACAACCACTAGATTAAGAATCAGATTCCTTAGGAGACAAGCATATCTCTAATCTCAAGCAAAGAAAGACAAGAGAAGTGGAGCGAATTTTTGCGTCTTATCTCTGTTGTAGAGGAGCGAAAGATTGTGGTTATATCTCTGTGCTAGAAGAGCAAAGGTTTGTGGTATATCTTCTGTGGAAGCCAGCAAAACTCTATAGTATATCTCTGTGGAATCCAACGAAGGTCTGTGTTATATTTTCTATCGAGGAGGGACAAATATACTCTGAAAGAAGCAGCCACATACATCTGTCTGAGATAAGCCATAAATTGTTGAAGAACAAGCATGAAGAGATTATTAGAATAATGTTATTTAGTGTTTAATGTTCATTCTTATTCATTGTTTCTATTTTTATCTTTTTAGCAGTTTCTTAGAAGAAACTGGTTGTTTCTATTTCCTAATAGAAACTTGATGTTTCTGTAAATATCTCTATATTAATTATTGAGGTTCATTTGCTCATGTAAATAAATTCAATTCATTCATTGATTATGGTATCAGAGCTCGGGTATTTTTTTTCGAAATAATAATTTTTTTCTCTGGGCGTCACAATTTCTGAGCCTCAAAGCGTGGGTGGAATCTGTGCATTGTGAACATGCACATTGTTGTTTTGGTCTGGAGGTCAATTCGGGATTGCTCGAGACAGTCTATATTGTCCTACAGAAAGTGAAATTACGTCTCTGCAAGGATTTGTCCTCCGTAGTGGCCTATGTGGCCACGCTAAAGAGATCGTGGTCCTCTGACTCGTTGTCAAGAAACAGAGCCAAGGCTTGTGTCTTCTCTCCCACCACACATCCTGATTCCTTCCCGTGCCGTCTTCATTGCCAGACTGTGCTTTGTCGTGCCGACGATACATCTCTCTCCGACACCGCTGGCCTCGATACTTCGCGGAGCAACGATGCGCTCCAAATCTTGAAGGATCAAACCTGTCAACTATTATTATTATTACTATTTGTTGAAATTCAGGGCAAACACATGCATCTGACATTTATATTACAGTTTTTGCGTTTTGGATATTTTTTTTTAGCATGCAACGTACTATTCTCCCTACGTACCTCCTGAGGTCTGAATTTGCTCTTCTGTTGATGAACCGAGATTCTATACTAGCTTGGCCGAAGTCCTGAGGTTAGTTCTTGTCTGTGGCTGGAGGACTGCTCTGATAACCTCGACTATCCGTGGAAGGACATCATCCAAATTCTGTGTCCGAGTTACAGGCTCTTGTGGTAAGGAATCCAAGTTCTGTTGCAGGCCTATGTTGTGGGTCCAAGAAGATCCAAGTTCTGTCATAAAACCCTTCTGTAACCAGAGAATGGCCATTGCCTGACAATTGTTGCTGGAGATCAATCGAAAGATTAATGACGAAACACGAGATTTTAGCATTTGCAAGTGCTAACTGCTTTTGTATGACATTTCTAGTGGGCGTATTACATTGACTGCGTAAAATCTGCAGTCTCTCTCACACATCCGCCTAGACTGAATGTGTACGTCAGACGTATCAAGTTTGAGTATCTTCATTTGTTGTGTTTCGGGTACTGCTGAAAGCCTGTGGGGATTCTTGCCCAGTAAGTTATTTTTGGTCAAAGATCGTGCTCTATATATATTTCCTTGAACCCGCTTCTCAGAACGATTTCTGGTTCTATTTTATATTGCACCAGCACCTATAATTTTTTGTACAGGATCAGCCGGCATCTGCATTGAAATCCATGCTGGACCCCTTTGTTGTTTTCTGTGTCTTGGGCAACGTACAGATGGCTTCGCTAACCAATCTGATGTTGGAAGGCAGTCAGCGCTTTAATGGCACCAATTATAACATCTGGAAACAGAGAATGTTTACCATTTTTTAATATAGGCATCTTGATCAGCTCATTTTGGGGAAAGAGCTCCGTCCTAGTACATCCGGTACAGATCAAGATAAGTTTAATGATCAAAACCGAGAGGCTATTATGCTTCTCAAACTCTCTGTGACTGATGATCAGTTACCGCAAATTCCATCCGACAAGACAGCTGCTAAAACTTGGCAACATCTGAAAGAATTGCACGAGACATCCGACAAGAGCAAAGCTTTCTTTCTCAAGAATTAGTTGTTCTCCATCATGATGGACGAACATATGTCTTTACAAGAACATCTTAACAAGATTAAAGACATTCGAGATCAGCTCGAATCCTTTGGTCGGACCATGGAGGTAGAAGATATGGTAGTCATCACTCTGAAAAGTCTACCAAAATCTTATGAGCACTTCATAGAAACACTCAACATTACCTCCACTAATGTTGATCTGAAGTTTCCGGAGCTATGCAACAAACTCATGCAGCAGGGTCGTTGGAAACAACAGTTTGGTAGTGGTGCCTCATCAGCTTCCTCAGAAAATGCTTTTGCTGCCAAATATCAGTCCTCTCAGTCCTTTCAGCAGAAAGCTTCTTCTCAGCTTTTTGATCCTGCTAGGAAGAAAAATGTGCGGTGTAATTACTGTCACAAATTTGGCCACATGAAGAAAGATTGCCGACAGAGGATTGCTTCTTAACAGAAGAAACATGGAGGGCCCCATCAGACAACGAATGTTGCAGAACATTCCGAGCAAACAGAATCTACCTTTTATGCCTTTATGGCTAAAAGGTCTTCAGATCATGTCCTATCTTCGACTTGGTACATTGACTCTGGTGCATCACGCCATTTCTCTCACAGACGTGACTGGTTTATTGACTTCTCACCTTTCAGTGATTCCATGGTATTCGGCGGAGGTGAAGAGTACACAATGGTTGGCAGAGGTACAGTTCAGATCCAGCCTGGTGGGCACACACTCATCTTCCTGAATGTGTACTATGTTCCTGGTATGGAAATTAATCTGTTGTCTGTCAGCCAGATTATGAAGAACTCTCCTCAACTTGATGTAGTGTTCAGTGCGCAAAAGTGCTCCATTATAGATAGGGAGACTAGTCTTACAGTTGCTGCTGGCCTAGAGGATCATGGTCTATACAGGCTTCTTGACACTGGTGATTCTCCAGAAGTGGCTCTAGCAACTCGTGTTTCTCCCATCAGCACTCTGAGGCATCAGCAAGATGGGCATCTAAACATGTAGTATCTCTCTCAGCTCTCTCGGGAGGGACTTGTGTCAGGGTTACCTGATATTCAGACTCGGCAGTTGGGAGTATGCGGCGCCTGTCAAGCTGGCAAGCAACATTGGTCTTCATTGAAGGATGGAGAATCTTGGAGTGCATCTAAGGTACTCCAGTTAATTCATGCTAATATTTGTGGTCCTATGAATACATCTTCTATCACTGGTTTCAAATATTTTTCGCTTATTGTAGATGATTTCAGTAGAAAGATGTGGGTGTATTTTCTAAAATATAAATCTGATGAATTTAGTATCTTTCAGAAGTTTAAATCCTTAGTTGAAAAAGAATCTAGCTGTAATATCATAACTCATAGGACAAATAACAGGGGAGAATTTTGTTCTTCTGATTTCTCCAACTTCTGTGATACTCATGGCATCAAACTTCAATTAACTACACCCTACACTCCTCAACATAACAGTGTTTTCGAACACCGCAACCGTACGGTTGTTGAAATGGCTCATTCCATATTACAACACAGGAGTGTTCCGAACAAATTCTAGGCTAAAGCAGTATTTACTGTTGTTTATCTTCTTAACCGATCACCTACTCAGGCTATTAAATGGAAGACTCCCGAAGAGGTTTGGTCTGGCCGTAAGCCTAAGATCAGTCACCTCAAAGTATTTGGCTTGGTTGCATATGTTTGGATTCCAGTTGCTAAGCACTCTAAGTTGGATTCCAAAATCCAGAAACTCATGATGACAGGGTACAGTGATCATCACAAGGCCTATATGCTGATAGATAGAGCCACTGGTCATCTTAGCTTCAGTCGGGTTGTAGTATTTGATTAAGACAGAGGATTCTTTCAGTCTCCTTCTGAGCAGTGTTCTGAGGATCAGCCTCACAATGTTCTTCTTCCAGTAGGTCCACCTGATGGAGGGATGATGCAGCATCAGTATTTGATGATACACTACCTGTGCTTCCTTTAGAAAATAACCCTCCTCTGGTTGCTCCTATTGTTCCTGAGCCTTCTCCACCTCCCCCTGATATTGGTTCCTCTACTCTCCGGCCTAAATGGTGGGCTAAAACCATTGGTGATCTTCGAGATAATGAGCTCCTTGAAAGTAGAACTTCTAGACATAAGAGCAAACAGCAGTCTATAGTAAATTTTCCTCTTATGGCTAACTTGCACAGTATTTTTGAGCCTCAAACCTATTCAGAGGCTAAGGGTACACCTGAGTGGGAACAGGCTATGGAAGCTGAATTCCAGAGTCTTCAGAAGAATCACACTTGGACCCTTTCTGATCTTCCTGCAAGGAAAAAGCCCATTAGCTGTAAATGGGTGTATAAAGTAAAATACAAAGCGGACAAAACCCTAGACAAGTATAAAGCTCGCCTTGTTGCTCGAGGGTTCTCACAGAAGGAAGGCATTGACTATGAGCAAACCTTTGCTCCTACAGCCAAGATGAGTACCATATGGCTTGTCCTTGCCTTAGCAGCTCAGTTCAATTGGAAAGTCCATCAGATGGATATAAAGAGTGCTTTTCTGAATGGTGACTTACAGGAAGAAGTCTACATGACACAGCGTCCAGGATTCAAGGTTGCCGGTCAAGAACAGAAAGTCCGTAGATTAGTCAAAGCACTCTATGGTCTAAAACAAGCTCCTCGGGCTTGGTACATGAAAATTGATAAGTACCTCACAGATCATGGTTTTCAGCGGAGCCCATCTGATGCAAACTTGTATATCAAGCATACTGGTGATGATATTCTGTTTGTGGTTGTCTATGTGGATGACCTTATCATTACTGGCAACTCAACACATTTGATCCATGGGATCAAACAGGATTTGTGCAGCACTTTTGATATGACAGATTTAGGACTTCTTCATTATTGTTTGGGGGTTGAAGTGTGGCAGACTAAGAACAACATCTTTCTCTCTCAGTCCAAGTATGCCAAAAATCTTGTGGATAGATTCAGAATGCAGGATTGCAAACCTGCCACGACTCCTATGGAACCAGGGCTCAAACTTGCAACTCAGTCATCCTCACCCCTTGTGGATAAAACTTTATTCAGGGAATTAGTGGGCAGCCTCATCTACCTTACTGCCACTAGACCTGACATCAGTTTTGCAGTGAGCTACATTTCCCGCTTCATGTCAGCTCCTAAGGCTGATCATTGGATAGCAGCGAAGCGTGTGCTGCGTTATGTGTGTGGCACTCCTGATTATGGACTTCTGTACACTCGAAGTTCCGATCCTATACTCAGTGGTTACATAGATTCTGACTGGGCCGGTTCGGTTGATGACCGTAAATCTACAGCTGGGTATGTGTTTAATCTAGGATCCGGTGCTGTCACCTGGACTAGTAAGAAGCAGCAGGCAGTGGCTCTCTCCTCAACAGAAGCAAAGTATCGGGGAGCAGTTAAGGCATCTTGTGAGGCAGTTTGGCTTCGACGTATGCTTGCAGATATGCATGTTTTTCAGACAAGTCCTACTCCCTTGTTCTGTGATAATCAAGGAGTGCTCAAACTTGCCAAGAATCCAGTCTTTCATGAACGAACAAAGCATGTAGAAACCCATTGTCACTACATTCGCTAGCATGTTGATGACAGATCCATTCAGTTGCGATATGTTCCCACAATGGAGCAGCCCACTGACATCTTCACTAAGCCTCTTGGTCCTCATAAGTTTGTAAAATTCAAAGGGTCTATCGGTGTTGTAAATAGATTGAGCATTAAAGGAGGGTATTAGAATAATGCTAATTAGTGTTTAATGCTCATTCTTATTAGTTGTTTCTATTTTTATCTTTTTCGCAGTTTCTTAGAAAAAACTGGTTGTTTCTATTTCCTAGTAGAAACTTGATGTTTCTGTAAATATCTTTGTATTACTTATTGAGCTTCATTTGCTCATGTAAATCAATTCAATTCATTCATTGATTAGAGATAAGAGAGAAGTCAAGTTGAAAATTCTGTGAGGGCACTGTGCTCAAAATAAGTGATGAAGGTGTTCAAAATAAGTATGAGACAACCACATATTAAGGCCAAACCACATATTAAGGCTGAAAATCTCAGGTGTTGTTTCAGAGGACCAAGATCCTCAAAGAGATAGAATAGAAAGTCGAAGTTGCCTCAGAAAAATATAGGATCAAAAGATCTCTTGAAGATAACCAATATTGAAGGCAGAATCACACTTGAGAAGATCAAATTTCGTAAGTTGAAGTCTCAAACAATACCTTGTTAAGAAGCCGAGCTTGTACTATTTCGTGTTGGAAAGTGTAACTAGTTTCGGTCTTCATAATTGTCATTTGCGTCATGTCATCATGTCATTCTTATGTATTGGCAAAAGAAAAAGAAATTTTATTGTAAAAGAAAATTGACTTATTAAAGCATGGGTTACATGCTTGGGTCATTGGTCAATAGGTCAAAGCATCCATTGTGTGCTCTAGGATTTTTGTATTGAGTCAAAGTCAATATCATAATGTAAAAGGCCCCATTTGGCACTTGTATCAAAGAAAGAAAATATATTTTGTACCTAAAAAGTGTCTAGAATGCTCAAGAGAACAGGTTGGCCTAGAGTGGGCTCAAGAGCCACTTGGAAAGGCTATATATAAAGAGACTTCGACCTCCATTGTAACATACATCAAGCAATCACATATTGGATTCGTTCTGAAGTCTGAAAGGGATGCAAAGGTCTAAGAGAGCTGGAATAGTCTAAGCGAAGAAGAAGATAAGTCTCAAAAGTCTGTAATTTACTGTCTACAATGCACACATGCAAGGATCCTAGGTTCTGCTAGGGTTTCCACAGGTTCTGAAGTTGCAGAAATGAAGAAGACAAAGTTCAGAAGTAAAGAAGACATGTATGGATGGTTGGTTGACCTGTATCTTGAAGGAAGCTATAGGTCTTGTGTTTGGTCTTGGAAGTCTCCTTTGAAAGTTGATAAGAAAGAGAAGTTCTTGTGGGTTTTCCCCTGTTGGAGGGGTTTTGCCCTAGCATGGAGCCTATATCTTGTGTTCATGTGATCTCTATTGTTTGGCATTTATTTGATGATGAAGAACACACACATAATAATAATCTAAGAAGAAGAACATAATCACAAATAACTGTCATGAATGGAAAATGGAATTACAGATGCTGCCCTAATCAGATTTTCCAACATTTCGAAAGGTGCAATCAAAAGGAAGTTTGAAATCCTCCCTGAATTCAAGGTATGTATTTGCAAACAAAATTCTTTTGTTCAAGATAATGCTTCTCTTGGCTACATTCTTGAAGGTTCTGTAATGGGACTGAATATCAGAAGTACACTGAAGTTGGGGAAGGCATTGAACATCTTTCTATTCCAAGTAGCATTAACAAATTATCCAAATTGAAGCATATTGCTTGGCTCCTAGCTTGAAAAATTTACACTACAATGATCATTATCTGAGAGTTAATTAGAAGTGTGATGCCTCCTTAAACTCTGTGAATATGAGGTAAATATTATCTCTATAATTTCTATTCAAAGTATCTTAGATCTAAATGATCTCTTGTTATCATGATGAACTCCTAGTTTAAGTCAAGAATGTAAGCCATCATGTGAGGACGAACTGTATAATGAAGAGCTGCCCAGAATGAGCGAAGTATGTCTTGCATAAAAATATGGAGTAATAACTGCACCTCGTATCGAAATTGAATTGTCAATAAAAGCAAAATAAGTCCAGTACTGAGTTGTGCTTCTTTAAAGGTATTGCATCATGTTTAAATGTTGAGCATTGAAGCTTCCATAAGTCTACCTGCTATCTGATACCTTGTGTCGAGAAATGCTTGCTACTGTTTTGATCTCTCATTATCAAAAGGGAGCTTTGCCAATGAAATCGAAATATCGCTCTGAAGACTTCCATCCTTTTGGAACAAGTATGCCTGAAGACTGTGTCAATATCTTGCCTTAAAAAATGCTTTCGAGAATTTGTGAATGATCATCTAAGCCTCTATAGTTAAGGCCGAGAAATGAATACAATTTTTTCACAAATGCCAACAAAATTATTGATCTATTGGAGCATGTTTTTGAGCATGTCTAATATTCTATGATTGTGCATAAAATCTAATCTATGAACTATGAAAGACTCTGTTGTGGAGGAAGGATTGGTCCATTTCATGAATCTCACAAATCTGAAGGGCGAGGCATATATATATATATATATATGCAAAGCTAGACATCTGTGGATCAAAAGGTATGTATTAATTCTTGACCATCTTGTATCAAAACTTTGATGAAAGGTTGAAAGTGTTGAGAAACCGATAGGGCAATGATTAGAGTGATTTCTCTTTTCTTGATAACTGTTTGTGATGTCTTTTTACATTTTCTTACTTATTAGCTTCTTTATTTATTATTATGTTTGTATATCATTAAACAACTACCAAAAACAAGAAAAACAAGAGCACATAATATAGGCCGCAAGCCAAGGCCAAAACCTCTCCACTTGAGAGGAAAACCCACAAACCTTTCTCTTCCTTATAGATTCTTCAATTGATGAATTCCAAGACCTCTAGACCAAGACCAATACCCTCCAAGACCAAGTCCAACCCTTCTGGATGATGTGCTTTCCTTGTTCAAGTCAAACCCAGTCAAATCTCTTCCAGTAGCACAACTTCGACCCCCAGCTGCAGAATTTCGGCCTTCACTGTAGATCTGAAATTTTCAGCCCTCCTACAATTGTTGTTGCCACACATGTGAGCTTCTTTTAGCCTCCCAAGGCTTCCTCAGACCTTCGCTTGGCTTTCTCTTCCTTCTGGAGCTTGAGGATGGCTTCTTGTGACCTTCTTTCCCTTCCTTCTTCAAGATCGAACCTACAGAAGAAAACCCTAGATCAATTGCAGAAACCCTAGCCTTCCTTCACACGTGTGAGAGAGAAATAGCCCAAAGACAAGTCTCCTTCGTCCTCTTCCTTCTTTGTTGCCTTCTTCTTCTTCCTCCTTCGCTTGAATGAGTGAGTGATGAATGTGATCCAAGGAGGTCGAGTTTCCTCCTTTATATAGGCTTCTCAAGGTGGATGTTGCTCCTCAAATTAGGCCGACTTGATCTTAAAGGGTATTTTGACACTTTTAAGGACAAAAATAATTTTATTTACAAGTTACAATGTGCCCGATGGGGTCTTCAACTTATGACAATGACTCTTTTGACTTGTTGACCTAGGACCAACCCTAGAAGTACTCAATGGGTGTTTGACCTATAAAATAAAAGACCTTGAGAATGAAACCCATGCTCCAAAAATAATAATAATAGTTTTCTTTCATTTTACAATTTACAAGAATCAAAAGTACATTTCATATTTATGAAAATCAAACCTAGTTACACATTTTTCAACAAAAAGACTCTTCAGCATAATGTTATATCAAAGAAAAAGAGTCCTGGAAGAAACTATTAAAGGACATATATTATAAAGTTCCTCCATGAATAATTATCAAGGAAATATTGTGATATGAAGATTGTAACTACTATTCAAGCTATAAGAGAGGAGATTTGAAGAATAATATCTATTCTATGATTAATGGATGATCAATTTTGAAAAAAGGAAATCATTGTCATAGCACTTTTGTTAAAGGAATCTTGATTACAATGGAAAAGAGGTCAGGTCCCTCTTCAAGATCAAAGTCATTTAGTGATCTAATATTGTCCCATCATAAGATGAACCTATTGAGGTCAGATATTCCACTATGAAAGACCTTGCATCTACTAATGGGTTTTGACATTTATTGAAAATCAAAGATTTGAAGACCCTTGTAAGCAACAAGGCTTGCTAAGTAAACCTTGGGATTTATGAACAAAACTCTAGGATTGATTGCTTCCACTAAAAGAAGAAACCCTAGCGCCAGCAAGGAAGGAATGACATCATCGTGTGGCCAAAGTTGATTTGCAAGTTGGATGTAAGAAATCTAAGATCAAGAGGGAGCCGACATGTTCTCAAAAGATAAGCATTTTATATCCCTCTTTCCTGATTATTACTATCGTTGTTATTACTATTATTCTCTTGTCTTTGCATATCTTTTGCTTGGTTGTATTTGTCCTTCCTTGACCTCCTAGTGAGGATTGCAAGTACATAATGAAGGTTGCCAAGGCTATGGCAATAGATGAAAAGATTGGAAGAACAAAGTGAAGTTTGTGACAAGAAAATTTGTGTTGAGAGATATTGTATCGGGTCTGGACTCAGAGGGAGTTAGACAGATCAACCAAATTGAAGCTTGTTTTGATGTCGAAAAGAAGTCAATTGTGACTTCCAAGATGAAGATTGCTAGAAGTACAAAGCAAAGAATTACCTCAGTAAGAGGGAGAAGACTATGAAATCAGGCGCCTCGAGCTTAAATTGATATTTGTTGAACAGCAATGCTAATCCAAATATGTACTACAAAGTTGTTGAAGATGAGCCCTTGAATTGACTACTAAGTGTTGATGATATGTTTCTGAGAAGGGCGGAGGACCTCTTTGTCTAGTGTAAGAGGGAGTTGATTGAAGGATCTTGGTCTAATGCATTACTACTTGAGATTGAAAGTGTGGCATAAGCTTGTTGAATCTTTATTGAGATCCTTCAGAAATTTGCCATGATGGACTGCGAGTCCATGGACACATCCATGATGACAAAATTTGAAGTTGTGAGACTTCGTTGTTCACTTGGTTGATCCTACCGATTGGCTCATTGAACTATCTACTGCATGGATTTGCAGATTCTAATTGGATTGGATGTTTTGAAGACAGGAATAGCACTTTTGGATGTTGTTTTGGCCTGGATATCTACGGTGTAGACCTCTATCGCACTTAGCATAGCTAAGGATGAGTATATAGCTAATTGTTCATCCTGTTGTGAAGCAATTTGGCTTTGAAAGTTGTTTATTGGTTTGTTTGATCAGGTGTTGGAATCAACCATGATATATTGTGACAATCAAATTTATGTGAAGCTTTTTGAGATCAAGTGTCACTATATCTGAGATGTTGTCCAAAGAAGAGCTATGAGGCTCAAATACAATTCTATTGATGAGTAGATTGTTGATGTTTTTAACAAAGCCACTATCCCAGATGAAGTTTGCTTGCTTCTGTGAGAAGTTTGGAGTGGTTGAGAATTCCTCTTGGAGAGAGAGAGCATTGATTGTATAACATCATGTGAATAACAATATTCCCTGGGCTCCGCTGAGAAACCATGGTTTATGGTTGGGAAGATTGTCTTGATCACTCCCTTAGGTCATTGTGTTTGGCCGAGAAACCTTATGGTTGGAGAAGTTGGTTCTGAGGCTTAGAGTGCTCCCTAAGGTCATTGTGTTTGACCGAGAGACCAGTGGGTTTGGTCGGGGACACTGATTTTGAATTCTCTCCCTTAGGTCATTGTGTTTGACTGAGAGACTATATAGTCAAGGAGTTTGATATCAAGATAGGGATTCCTCCCTTAGGTCATGGATTGAGAGACCTTTGTTAATGGTCTGGGAGATGGACCCTGTCGACTCTCTTGGGTCAATGGCTTTGACTGAGAGACTAGTGGGATGGTCGGAGAGATTGACTTTGATTACTCTCTTGGGTCATTGTGATTGACTGAGAAACCATTTCATATGGTTGGACAGTTTGGCCTCATGAACATATTGATTGATCCCATGGTCAATTGGGCTCTGACCTTGAAGCGATTAACCTTTCCTTATGATGAGATTTGTAAATCTGATAGAGAGAATGAAAAGTACCTCCTTGGCTAAGAGTGAGTGTTGGAAAATAGCTACATCTGGTATTTTCATTATCAAAAACAAAGTAGAAATAAATTAATTTTTCGTTGTACAAGTCGGCCCAGCTTGTCAGGTCAGCCCCACCTATTGAAAGGGTTTAACCCTTGGTCAAAACTCCTCCCATTGATCTAGTATATATTGCAGATTCGACTCTTATTTGTGCATCACATCAACACAATCATTTCGGACCTATTCAACAAAGACATGTTCACATGATGGAGGAAGAAGAAGATTAATTTGACCAACAAGTTGACTTTTTGTGCTCTGCATTGAACATCGTTGACATGCATCTTTTCTCTATTTTTTTACTGAATCTTTGACTGTGATTGGAGGCTGAATATTCTCAGGATCTTTGACTGAAGTTCTGCAGTTGTTTTTTGGGCCAAACTCTATGATTTGACCAGGTTTATTTGAGTTATTGCAGGACTGAATTTTGGCCCTTTGACCAGCTTCTGCAGGCCAAAATTCAGCCCCTTCACCAATATTGACCAATGAACAAAATATTGATTCTCTCTCTCTCATTTGACTTGATTTGATTGGGCATTTAATATGGTCAATGGTTGACCTTTTGACTAGAATTCTCTGATGTACAAATTGGTTGATTTGGACATTCTCTAATCAGGAAAGATTACCGGGTTTTCCCACTTGTGGGGTTTTGTCCCAAGAAAATTTTGGTGTCCGTTGTTTCATTGTTTTCATTGTGATCTCTACTGCTCTACTGAAGATAATGATTGAAATTTTTTAGGTATAACTGCTTGATGATTTGAATGCTCTAAGAAATTAACAATGTATCATTGGAAGTAGTTATCAGATAGAAAATTGTTCTAGTCTACCTGGCTACTAGAAAATCAACACACTCGGTGCTATTTTGGTTATATGCACCCATACATGCTTATGTAAATGAGATATTTTGCTGATTTGTGTATAAATGGTTTGGATTCATATGAATTCACATGAATATATACGTTTTTCTTTAAAATTTGAATATTTTATGTACTTTTATTCACCGATTTTTTGGTCCAGTTTTTTCAATGGATTCACTCCAGTGCTGACCCATTCCCAGTTTAGAGGGTCTACCAGTTCAATCAACAGTTTGATTCTGATAACATTGCTTTTGGGTACAATAGCAAGTTTGAGCCCTTGTGCTTGGTCTTCAATTATATTTACTTTAGAAAAAAAATTTGTAAAATATTTCCATCATCTTTTCCAAATCACCTTTTACCTTGTCTTGGTGGACCTCAACTTCTTCAAGCATCTTCTAGTTGTCTCTTTGTACCTTCTCTACTTTCTCCTTTTGGAACTGAACAGTGATTCTATCCATCAATTGATTTCATCCTTCTTCAATGTGCACATCTAATTTGACATCTCTATTTAAGGCCTCTTCAACCTTCTTGCAAATCTCCTCTTCAAATCTTCAAGCCTATCTTCATTTATTATCTCCAATTCATCCTGAAATTGCCAATGTTTCTTCTCAGTCTCTTAACTCTTAACCGCTTTAAGTGTGTTACACTATGGATTAATAATCTAGAAAGTTCCTTGTCCTTTGTCATAATTTCTTCCTTTGAATCTCCCTTGTCCTGTTCAATTCACTCCCTTTTCTTCTCTCAAGTTCCTAACCTCTCTAATAAACACCGTAGGTCCTGCAATGTGGAATACCTGTCACATGTATTGCCATAACAAGATATTAACCCACCCAACGTCTTCTGTTTTAAAAAATAGTCCACTCAATTTGGTCGATATTGAACATTATAGTAACCCTAACTATATTGGTTTTCTAGACCACATTCAAATATACAAAATTATTAAGTCTCATTAAAATCTGGTTGGTTCAGTGCATGTCCCTAGTTCAAGGGATCACGATATAGTATAATGGAAACAGTGTATTTGAATTGGAAATAAAAATCGCAGTATAACAAGAAATGCCATTATACAATAGTCCACATCATTATCTTTTCAAAAGATTGTTGTGAAGAGTAAAATCCCACAATGCATTTTGCTAGAACCTAGAACTATCACGGGAAAATCCCACAAACAGCTTGTCCCAATTTAAATGGCAAAAAGGACTCATTGTAATGGCATAACCAACACAAGATTTCTGTAGTCTACACAAACATCTTTAAAGCTTCTATGCTATAAGACTAGTCAAATCATTCTCAAACATAGTTAAAAAGATTGGCATGGAAACTTGTTGACAAATTATTACACAAGGATATCTCGTTATTCCCCCATTAAGAAGAAAAGAGTTAGAAGTATGCATCTTTAATGTTCCAACATTCAGGAGAAATAAAGAATAATTATGACAGAAAATGATCAACCATCATACAGAATAATTATTGACTCCATCAGCCTCAGAGTAATATAGCAATAAATGAATGTAATTGCCAGTAGAGAAGTCTAAGCCGACTTGAGACATCAATTGACCACTATAAATATTCTAGAACTTATACACACAATTTCCCTGTGACTTTTTCTATTGTATATGTACCATTCCTTGGTACTTTAAAATCTCAATTTTAAACTGCCATAAATTTTCAATAGCTAATATTGAACTGCCATAAATTTTGCATCCAAAGATGAAAATGAGTTGCATGTCCCATGATGTTGAGATCCAGTTAAAAGATCTATGATGTTGATGCAGACAGAATATACTGATACTGTTTTAGTTTTATTTCATTAATATTATTGTTCTAACGGTCTATACTCTTTCAAATGAATTTATGCATGAATCATCATGATACAAATGGATCAACATCAACAAATGAAATAACAATTTGGGATATAAAGCTCTGAGTCTTAGGTGAACAAATAAAAAGAATATGGGTTGGAAATACCCTCGTGGATCACAGGCCAAATCCATGAAGAGTATATAAAAGTCACTGCTTCATAGGCTATCAGATACTACAGGGGAATGTTGATACACATGCGTACAAGTCATGACAATCAACCAATCATCATGATCATAATTCATTCCAAACAAAAATATTTGAAGAACACAGATCTAACCTGTCTCCATCTCCAGTTCCCCCTCTCGAAGAAGTGTTGACATGTTCTGGGCCAAGTGGCCCACTTAAAACTTTGCGGCCATGTAAAGGACCATGGTAAGCATCTTCTATAACCCCGAGTTCTCTATTTGAATGAGACCTTCTATCCTTTGCATATTCAATATCATCCAGTCTGGAGTGTTGGGAATTGACATACTCCTGCCAAATTGGGCTGTCATCCTCAATAACATCAAATTGCTCTCTGTCAACATTTGAGCAGATCAAACATTAGAAGATATAAATTTGAAACAAACTCACTGATCACTATGTACTATATCCTTTTCCTCTGTTTCACACAAATCACTTGCCTAAACACAGCCAGGCAGCGTTATTTCAAATTCATGACTCAAATTCTAGTATTAGGAAAATTGTATAATGGGAAGAACAATCGAAAATGTTATATGGGGAAAGAAAAACCAAAATAGAACTTTGAAATTCAGAGATGAATTATATTTGTCCTAAATTTACCTGACCGATATCCACACCAAGGAAAAATAATGTTAAACTTCACATTTTGGAGAGATGCATAAAGATTCTTTTAACTTGCTCCACAATCCCACAACTAAACATGAGACCATAAGCATGAAAACCAAGCTAAAATAAAATAACTGATGCCATTCCCAAATTCTTTAGAGAATAATAAAACCATGATGGTTTCCCCTTTTGATTATAACTCATAAGCACATTAAAATCAGCAAACTGAAGTTTGAACACGAAAGATAAACAATGCAACAAGCAAGAGTTTGAACAAAATTGTCAAATGCAGAAGCCATACTTTAGACCATTTCCAGATTGAAGTGACAAAGAAGATAATAGAGGGCCTGGATGAACCGGCATAGCAGAGTCTCCATCCTGTCAACTTTCCATGTATTAGGTTGCCTGATTATCACAAATACTTTCATCCAGGGTTGAAGAAGAAAATTCCAGATAATAGCAAGATAAATGATTAGAAAATGATTTAATGTTTGACAGACACTTTCACACATGGCATACTTTACCTTCTCAGACCTCTCCACCTTAAGAGAACTAAGAGTGACAGGAGGGTCATTCTGTGATGTCATTCTTGACAACTCCTCCCTCCCTTTTGTTGGCTTCAGATTCCTTGGCTCTTCCTTTGTGGAAGTGATTTCAGCATCATCTTGAATCTATGAGAAATAGGAATAAAATATAGTCATACCAAACAATAGATCATGTTTTTTAAAAGCAAAGAAAATTCCTGCATAGCTAATCCTACGCAATGAGAAATAACCTAAATTACATGCCTAGATGTGAAAAAAGAACTTCAGAAGCAATTATGGAGATACAAAGGTTTATTTATTTCCATACCAAAGCAGCTTGAGCCTTCAGATCCTCCAGATTAAAATTCCAAGCACTAATACCTCGGATGTATTCACTCTATACAAGTCAAAGATATATTGGTTCAGAAAAATAGAAATAATTACAACTCCTCTCAGCCTGTTCTATTGTTATCTATTTTGTTAGACACAGAGAGCAACAATGAAGAATTTTAATATATTCAAGTATTAAGCTTAAATATTGAAGTTATAAATATAGTAACATTTTAGAGAGAATGATCAATCATAAAAAAGGAACAGAAATCATATGACATAAACGAAAAGTTTATCATACTATAAAATCAAACATTTAGATAAAATCAATCGAGAGCACTTGAATCATGAACATATAGCGTAAAAATTTTGAATATACAAATCGATCAAAAGGTACATCATGAAGAGGACCCAAATTAAATGACTAAATAACCTTTATATACATAGCAGATCTTTTGAAACTGATATAAGGTAGGTAAAAATGGTTACACAATGTTACAAGCAAAATTCGTATATGCAGCAGAATAATATATTATATAAGAAATGTACAGAGGATATGAGATGATATGATTACAACTGAGGGTTCAGTAAATATAGCTAGCCAGGTACCTTTTCACAAACGGTCATGTCCATAGAGACATGCCTCTTCAGTAAATAGTTATTGTTTAATTAATTATTATTACATTTATTATTTATTTATATATTATATTATTTATTTACATATTATATTATTTATATATATTTTATTCATAACACAACAATCCTAAGCTTACAAGCACATCCTCTACTAGGCATGGATGCTTCAAGCCATTTTTAAGAGCAATGTATTCTCAGGCAGATGACTTGAGCACAACAGTATCCAAGCACATGTGCCTTCAGCATTTTCCTATAAAAAATTGTGCAAAATTAGATCATCAAAAAACTTCAAAATGAGAGGCAACACTCAACAAGACGTGATCGAGAAACTGGAGGGACCTACAACACTTGTATATGCTACTTCTATGTACTAGATGTTAACAAGTTATTATTTATTGTATAGTCATGCCATATGGTTGTCCTAATTAGTTGCATGAAGGGTTATGTCCCCACTCATCATGTAATGACCTTAACGTGTATAAGTGGATCACTATATTCAACTTATATTTGTCATGGCATGCAGAGGCATCATTGTGCATGTGCTTCATACCTTCATCTTGTTGAAACTGTGGCTTGGTAGATCATTCTGCATTGGTCAAGTGCTATGACGTGCAGTGAATCACCAAAATTCTCCCACAGCAAAATTATTTAATTATTTCCTAAGTTTGGACCTTAAGCTAGTCACTAATTAAGTTTTTGACTTTATTGGCCAACTTCTATAAAGTTAAAAATGTCAACGAAAGATTATATGTGACCGTAGATCTCAAGTGTGGAGATGAAATCTCAGTCTTCCATCACTTTGGCGATTAGGTCAGAAATTATAAAGAGGGAAATATGCTGCTGGAGTGGCATATCAATTTGGTACAAGTGAATGGGCCTTCATCTGAGAAACAATAAGTCGAACTGATAGCAAGAGAAGGCAACAAACAAGTCAAGTTTCAAGGGCAATAAACAGGATGAGTTTGGACAGCAAACAGACTAAGTTCGAGTTTAGACAGCAAACAGACTAAGTTTATATGGGTCGTACAGGCCAAAATTCTCTTGCTCATACAGGCTGAAATTAACAGGGCTGTACTCGCTTAAATTACCAGGGTCGTACAAATTGAAATAGTTGGGCCGTACAAGCCGTATTTCCTAAAGTCATACAACAGTATTTTTTGGGTTGAATAGGCCACAAGGGGAGGTCGTGACAGGGGTTTCCACAATAAAACTGTGTCAAAACGTTTTTATGTGCTTGGTTTTCTGGTTATTTTATTTTGTTGTGCATGCTGAGTTAGGAACCCAGTGTATTTGGCATCATAAAATTCAGATCTGAAAAGTTAATTTTTATTTATGTTCTAAGTATAATTTTATTGAGCATAAAATCTGACCTGGGTTCAAGATATCTAACATAGTATGAAAGCAACAGTAAATCTAAGATGGTATCAGAGCAATAGTCTCTAAGTATGAAACCAAGAGTATTTGACACAGGTACCAGCTCAAACAAGTGATTCAAGAGTTTAATCCACCATGGCTACCAGTGTTCTATATGAATACAAACTGGAAGAGTCCTCAAACTATCTTCAGTGGAGGTTTCGAATCCCAAAGACTATTAAGGAGAACAAACTGTGGAACTTTGTCCACCACAGTAGTTCCACCAGTTTTAGATCCAAATTCCCTAGACCTTCATGTGGTGAAAGAAGCGACGGCACAAAGGATTATTATGGATGTGGTTTGTTGACCACTAGAGTGACACCTAAAGATTTTTTGAAGACTCCATGCCCAAGGATGTACCAAAGGTTGCTTGTACCATCAGAGATCGTCATATCACCAGAATTTTTCAACTCTACTTCTTTTTCTCATCATTTTTTTGTTGTACTCAAATTCCACAATCCCTACGAAGACAATGTAAAAGTGATACTAGTATGAGGAGTAGAGTCATGTAATAAGCCTGGGTGGCCTGGGACCTTATCATCAAGTGAATATTACTCTGGGAGGTTTTTTTCACTTGGTTAATTATCATCTCCTTAACAGGACTTAATAATTAATTGAGTTTTTTCCACCAAGCATAACCTCAAAACCGGAGTATGGCTTGATAGTGTGGCTTTGGGTGAGTCCAAGTGTCTAGGGTCATTGTATATTACCATACTAGATCACACACAAAAAAATGGTGGAATTTGATTAGGTTTAGGGGGTCATTTTTTAATTTTTAAAATTTCTCGTAGAGCGGAAATTGGAATAAAATTTGTGTATGAAATGTAATAAGTGATACCTAGAGAAGTTGTATGGGGTGTGTGTAAAAAAATTACGCCTCACCTTCAACTTTCTACTATGACACACTTTAAGGAGTTAAAATTGTGTTCTAGACCCTCAAAACCCATTTTTCCTAAGTTTAGTGGGAAATTTGGCAATAAATTAAACCAGAAATAAATTAAATGGAGAGAAATAAATCACTCCATGTGACAAAATGACTTGGAAATTATCTCAAGTCAAAGAAACGAGTCAAAGGACAAGTTGGAGGATGATTTGGCAACTTGCATCATACACACATGGCCCACTCAAGGAAATTGAATTTCTTGACATAAATGCAACAACTTTTGACTAAGAAATTCGAATTTGTGGAGTTAATGCACATTTGGGAGGATTTGGGAGAATATTTGGTAGAGATTTTTATGGGAAATTGTCCCCACATTGGTTCCCACCCATATACACTTGTCATTTCATCATGGAATTCGATTTTGCTCGAGGAAATTAGAATTTGCACTTGGGAAATTCGAATTTGCATTAAGGTTCTTTGGGATTGTCACCATCTACCTTAGGATTAGCTCCCAAGCTTCTATATAATAAGATTTTTGTGCTCTCACTTGAGTATCAATTGTTTACTAGCTATTGTGCTTGCGGAAGCATTGCTACTTTGTACACTTTTCAAAAATATCAATAAAAGGACTTTGGGGGTCCATTCATGGGTGTTCTTCTTTTGGAGCATGGTGCAATGTGAGCTATTGGTAAAATCTTTTCTATGCTTTGAGTTGTTTCACTTTCCATATATTTTTGTAAACTTGCTACTGCAAAGCTATCTTGAATTAGCAATTGATTTGAAAGTAGGCTCTAGGTATTGAAAGTTCTAGTTTATTTTTAAATAATTTCTAGAAATTTCAATTCATTGTTTGTTTATCTAAATCTATATGGACCAATGTGTGACTTGAGTATTGTAGAAGAATTATTTTTGGATCAAGCGTGAAGGAAAGTCTTTGGGAGACCAACCCACTCATGTAGCACCTTTCAAAGTAACTCTCATTTGTTATTTGGATTTTCATACTTTATCTTACAAAGAAGTGTCTTGCAGGGATTCGTTGGACATAGTTTGTATCCATGCAATCAATTTTAAAATTTAAATCTTTTAAAATAGCATTTCATTGATTCATATTAGCTATTTGAGAGATTTTCTAAGCTAAACCAAGTGATGGGGTTCAATCTGATCACTTGCTTTGATTTCTTGTATATTATTGGTATTTTATTTAGTTGTTTTCATATTCTCTCTACACTAATTTGTTTCTTGATCTTAAAACCTAAAGGTAGAGTGTTGGTGATAAGAGCATCAAGGAAAGATCACACAAACTCTAACATTTTTCTTGTAGGACCTCTCAACCCCTTTCAAAGTTGATTTTTTGAGGAGATCATGGACAAAGAGGAGGGCTACAATTTTGCAAGGCCGTGGGCATTTGAGGAGGACTGGCTCCTTGTCTTGTGCAACATTTCATTCACCTTTGGAGGCCAAGCTTTGATACATCAAGAGACACTTAACTTCTTCAATCTTGAAAGTTTTCTCATTGTACTTTCTTCATTTTCTGATTTTGAATTTCAAGAAGGAGATCTAGAGTTTGAAAAGCTTCATGTGTTGTAAATATCTCTCTTGAAGTTTTACTTTAGACCTCTTGGAAGGTTCCTCATCTTGTAATATCTAATATTGCAGGAGCTTGGGTTTTCACCCAAAACATCCTTTTCTCCCTTTTTCAAAAGGAGGAACATGTGGGTGGTTTGATTGTACACTTGTTTTCTTAATTTTCATCTTGTATGCCTTAAAATTAACACAACCTCACCATCACAATCCAATTTTTTGAATTTTCTTTTGCTACTTATTTCAATGTTATGCTTTGTCATTTCAAGTTTTGCTTTGAAGTACAAATTTGAATTGTACTTTTGGAGCAATTTATTTCATTTTATGCAAAGCATCTCATTTCAAGTAGCAAAGTTGATTTAGTTAGTTTAACATTTTGCTTCATGTTGGCCTCACAATAGGCTCATTTGTTACATGCCCATTTATTTTTAAGTTAATTGCTCATTTTTCAAACATACAAATTGAAAGCTTCATTTCATTGCTTTAGTTGGTTATTGGTTTATCATTTGTCAAAGCAATTACTTTGGGCAACTTACAATCTTATATGTTTATGAAGTTTATGTTCTTGCACTATTTTGACCAACTATCCAGGTTATCTTGTTGAACATATTTCCATTTACTTGAAACATTGCTGTTTTTTGCAAAGCATTTACGTAGCATATTAGGCATTTTAATGTAGTTGCATTTTAACTTAATTTACCTCCAAGCATAAGTTTGGTTGAAAGACATTTCTTAGGGACTCATTTCTTTCATCAACTTGAAGGATATAGACCCTCTTATGTAGTTAACATGGTGACCTTGCAGTGGTCAGAGCCATAGTCTTTACAGCATTGGAAGCATCGAGTGTGTTGGGTAATCCAAGGGAGGTATCGTTAATATAGCCTCAGCTATCTTTCTTTGGAGCCCTTCCACAACTCACATAAGAGACTTGTTTCAAAATAGTTGGAAGAAATGTCATGTCTAGACTAGGCATTTAGATTAAAAGTAACCAAGATAATTGCATCGAATTTTAGTTAAAGTGCATTTCATGCTGACACATTTTACTATCTTACTTGCAAATTATCCATTGCCTGTCATTTATGAATATGTTTTGAATTGAATACTTTATTTAGGCAAGTATCATCCCATTTATTTTTGCAAGTAGAGTTATAACTTGTTTCCTTTGCAAGTCATTTCCATATTGCTTCCTTACATGCTTTAAATTCGTGAATGATCATATATTTTGAAAGCATTTCTTGAAAGCATATTTTATATCTTACATTGATATCATATCTTGCTAACATTTTTTGTTTGATTGACAGAGTTACTTGTGTTTCATTTTGAAACACTTCATTTTATTTTGAGCAAGTATCATTTATTTTAAAGCAATATTTGAAGGCACTAGTTTTATATATGTTAATCATTATCTCATGTTGATGGTCATTAAAGTTTATCTCATTTCATATTGCTCATTTTATTTGCTCACAATCTCAAATAATCCAAATTTAACATCTCTGTGAAACCTTCTAACTTAGTTTTCCTTTTAGGGACCACCCCCCTTAGCTAACCTAGGAGACAGCTTAAACGGAGAGAGTCGGGAATAGGTGACAACCTCATCTCTTAGTTCTTGCCACCAACCACACCTTGTAGGCTTTTCTCACTAACTGGTAGGTGTCTGTGTGCTAGGCGGCAAGTGTAACAGAGTTAAACACAACTTGATTCCACATCTGTTCGAGAACAAGACAGCTAAAAAAATGTGGGATGTGCTCATCAAGTTTTACCAGGGAAATTAGCAGGGTTGAAAAACGGTACTAAGGGACCAGTTACATAGCATAAGAATGTCCAAGTGTGAGGGTGTAGCTTCCTACTTGACCAAGTTCACTTAGCTACGGGATAAGATGGCAGATGTAGGGAAGACAATCCTTGAATCAAAACGGGTGCATATAGCCTTGAATGGCTTTGTCAAACAATGGGATGTGTTTGTGAAATGCATTGTGCGCCGAAAGCACCTTGCCACTTGGGAAAGAATCTGGGACACCTTCATACCAGAAGAGATTAGAGAAGGGGCTAAGTGTGGTGACCAGAAGAAGTTTGAGGAAGAAAATCTTGCCCTAGCTAGTAACGGAAAACTAAGGGCAAAGAAAGGGTCAAGTGATAGGTCAACTTCTAAATGAGAGAAGAAGAATGACCATAGCAAAATAAAATGTTTTTCTTGTCACCAGCCAATGCCCTAACAAGAAAAGTAGCAAACAGAAGAAGAAGGTTGTCGTAACAACTGAAACAGATAAATTTGTAGCCAAATTTGAAAATGAATTTTCACTCATTTCCTGGCTCTTGAGTTCAGTAGCCACCAGCGTGTGATGCATTGATAGTAAGGCTTCTCGCCACATGACTTGAAAGAAATGGACTTCTATGTATAACTTGGGGACAATGCTAAGAAACAAGGTAGTTGGAATTGGCATCGTTAAGCTTTAGAGGGAGTCTAGTAAATCCTTGCTAGTGGAAGATATGTTGTATGTTTCGAGAAACACCAAAAATCTTATTTCTATTGCAACCTTGGAAGACGAGGGTTACATTGTAACCTTTGAGGATGGCAAGGTGTACATTCGGCCTAAAGGTTCCATGACAACCAAGGTAATAGGAGTCAAAAAGGGTAATTTACTCAGACTTCAGTTTGAGCTAGCACAGACACTAGTGAGTTGCAGTTGAGAGTTGGGGAGTTCCACATAGGAGGATGCCCCAGTTGCACCATTGCGGACTTAATGTTCTCAAGGAGATTGTGACAGGACTGCTTGAGTTCAAGGTTGAGTAGCATAACATGTGCAAGGGTGGCGAATTGGACAAGTATGTCAAGACCATCTTTCTGAGTAGCAAACTAGGGCCAAGGGAATTTTGGACCTAATTCATTTAGATGTGTGTGGGTCCATGTCAACAATGTCCTTAAGTGGATACCATTATTATGTGACCTTCATAGATGACTTCTCTAGGAAGACCTAGATATACTTCATGAAGAATAAGGACAAGGTTTTCTGTCAGTTTAAGGAGTTCAAAGCCCTTGTAGAAAACCAGACTGGGAGAAAGATAAAGACACAAGGGGCCTTCAGGGGATTTTGTGTAAGTGAGGATATGAGAAAAGAGTCAACAATTCCTTACAACCTTCAACAGAATGGGGTTACAGAATGAAAGAACAGGGCCATTATTATACACAACCAGGAGTTGCCTATGTTTTTATGGGGAGAGGAATATGACACTATTGTTTATTTATAGAACAGAAGTCCACATAAGGTGTTGGGTAGATTGACACCTGAGGAAGCTTTCACAGGAAAGAAACTAGATTTGGCACACATCCACATCTTTGGTTGTTTGGTATATTGCCATGTTCCATTAGAAAAGAGGACAGAGCTAAAACATATTGCAGAGAATGGAAACTTGTGGAGTATAGTGAGACCTCAAAATCCTATTTACATTCCTGCACTCAGGAAAATAGTGATATGCATGCATGTGATATTTGAGGAGTAAATGGCTCCTAGGAGGTCTTGCACCACAAATCCTTCAGGTTCAAGAGCAGGAGACATAGAAGATAGAAGCAGTACATACATCTCAGGACACTGTGACAAAGGGTGGTGAGCAAAATGAGCAAGCCAAGTAGGAGGAACATGACAAGGGGTAACAAGCTCCCCTCACTCAGGCTTAAACTCCTAGCACAGGGAGGAAGAGGGTCAATTGGGAAAAGCAAACACTGACACATGCTCAAAGAGTACGCGGGTACTCCTAGATATTCAATCAAACATAGCAGAGCACCACAATGATATTCCGGCTATATGGCGTTGACGAGTGCGCTGATTGAGGTCGAGCCTTCCAACTTTCAAGAAGCATCCAAGCACCAGGTGTGGATGGATATTATGGGGGAATGTTTGTGAGGTTGTACCATAGCCATACGGAAATTCTGTGGTTGGCTCAAGATGGGTTTACAAAATTAAGCACGTTGTTGATGGTAGTGTGGATAAGTTCAACGCCAAATTTGGTGCTAAGGGGTTTTCTCAAAAGGATGGGATTGACTACGATGAGACCTCCACCATAGTGGCCAACTACTCATCCATCAAGGCAGTGATTTCTATTGTAGCGGAGATGGGTTGGAGGATTCACCAAATGAGCATGAAGACAACCTTCCTCAATCGCATTTCAAGTTTCAACATATAAAATTTGTCATCAACAAATCATCATCAAACATCAAAGCTCAAACAGAAACTAACATATAATGTTTAAAAAATAAGTCATAAGAAAGATGGTACTAAGTTGTGGAGACTACTTCTAAAAAAAGATATATTATCTACTAAGCTTTCTTCCTTCCACAAGAAACTTTTAGTTTCTTTTCCCACAATCTATGAAGAAGAAGATCAAGAGTCGGAGGAGGAAGTGTGCACATAAAGGCACAACTCTTGCATTTGGAAACCTACTAGTGGAGGGAGGTGGAAGGCCTTCTCCACGAAAATCATCATCATCATGATCACCCAAAAGTTCTTAGGGGTTGTCTGAAGGATGGGATTGACTACAATGAGACCTCCACCATAGTGGCCAAATACTCATCCATCAGGGCCGTGATTTCTATTGCAACGCAGATGGGTTGGAGGATTCACCAAATGAGCATGAAGACAACCTTCTTCAATAGTGTTTCAAGTTTCAACATATAAAATTTGTCGTCAACAAATCATCATCAAACATCAAAGTTCAAACAAAAACTAACATATAATGCTTAAAAAATAAGCCATAAGAAAGATGGTACTAAGTTGTAGAGACTACTTCTAAAAAGAGATATATTATCGACTAAGCTTTCTTCCTTCCACAAGAAGCTTTTAGTTTCTTTTCCCACAATCTATGAATTAGAAGATCAAGAGTCGGAGGAGGAAGTATGCACATAAAGGCACAACTCTTGCATTTGGAAACCTACTAGAGGATGGAGTTTGAATGCCTTCTCCATGAAAATCATCATCATCATGATCACCCAAAAGTTCAGCTTCCAAGCACTCTAAAACTATGGCTCCATCCTTCGAATTAGACTCCTCTAGATTGTTGTCCCAAGTCATATGTTCTATCATTCTTTGTTGCATCACCATAATGGGAATACAGCCTCAAGTTCTAGTGCACATAAACTAAGCCTTCTACCCAATATACATTCAAATTGTTTCTCTCAACATTGTGGATGAAGCTATAAGTACTCCAACAACTATCTACAAAAGAAGTGTTAACAACATATGAATGCACCCTCACTGTTGAGAAATCGGGAGGCTAATGAATTAGATTAGATTTCTCTTTCTTTGATAACTGCTTGTGAATTTTGTTGGCTTCTTATTAATCTTTATTATGTTTCTTCATCAAACAATTATCAAAATATAAACATGAAGATCACAAGAGAACAATGAACACAAGATATAGGCTCCAAGCCAGGGCAAAACCCCTCCAAGGGGAAAACCCAGAAAATTCTCTTCTTATAGAATCAGATCAAAGTGAGATGTCCAAAACCCATGACCATAAAGACTTCAACCTTCTAGATGCCAAGTCAAACCCTCCACAACAAATCTATCAACAACAAGAGACCAACAATATGTACAGCATCAAAAATGAACCTTCAGCAAGAGATGTATCAAGGAAGAACTTCCACAAATTTGAGCTTGAGAGAAACCCTTCTTCACTTGTCAACTTCAAACTTCAGTCCTCCTTTCTGCGATATTTCAGAACTTCTTGTACGAAATTGTGTGTCCAAATGAGCTCAACTCTTCTTCTATTTATACTGTCCAGAGGGGGTTTGAATAGACATGTCTTTTGGGGCAGGGCTGACTTGGCATCTAGAGGCAGTTTTGACCCAAATTACAATTTGAAAATTTATTTTTCCTTTTTCTTTACAATAGGTCCAAATAGGACTTTGACTCTTTGACTCAATAAATCCTAGAAGCATGAAGAACATGCTTATCTAAAATAATAATTTGACTTGAGCATGAAACCCATGCTTGAAAAAAAAAACATTTTCTTTCTTTTTGCTTTTACATAAAATATATAAATACATAATGACAATGACAATTATGAAGACCGAACCTAGTTACAACTTTCAACATTCCCTCTTAACTAGGGAGTTATTCATAATTACACAATAAGGTACAAGGATTGCTTAGATATTTGTCTTTTGGATCCATCACATAAAAGCATTTATTGCCAACGCGTTTTGAACCAACTAATGTGATTCATCATCAAGACGAAAAGATGAAGAGAAAATTTGATCCAACAAGGGTATAAAAGGAGAGAAAGGAGTCTAAAAGGTCAAAAGTCAAAGAAATTAGTTGTTAGACCAAAAAATAACAAATAAATTAAAAGTCACAAAAAATGCAAAAAATAAGGGCCAAATAATAATCAAAATAATTAAATAATAGTAAATATTTAAATATCCATATAAGTATTTTAATTAATTAAAAACTTTTATAATAGTAAATATAAAAATATTAATAAATTAGAAAGACAAAGAAATGCAAGAATAATTCAATATTAATAAAAGCAAGAAATAAGGGCCAAATAATTCTTAAATAATAATAAATATATAAAAATATTCATATGACTATTATATAATTATAAATATTATGAACATATAAAGATTTAAATAATTATTATAATATATAATAATTATGAAAATATAAAAATCAAAAAAGAAAAGAAATAAAAATGTTATTCAAGTAAAATGGTCAAAAAGGACCAACACTAACTATCTCATCAAAAAAATAACATTAAAGCCATATATTATAGAAAAAGGTATATAAAATTATTATTAATTAAAAATATGTTAAAAATAAATAAATAACTATATCTTAAATTAAAGAAAGAATAAGTAAAATTAAAATAAGGATAAAATTAAAATTCTTTATCATAAAAAATATAGTAATAAATATAAATAATGTTAATAATTAAAATTAAAAATAATAATAATAAATAAATCGAAAAAATATATAAGGAGAGGAATGTCTAGAGGAGAGAGCGGGGTCCAATGTTCACTGATTCTCCAGCCATTATCTCTATTAAGATTGTTGGCGGCTAGCTTCTCAAACTCAATGGCTTCCCTAAACATTCTGTGGTGATAATGAGAAATCTTAGCAAGGACTAAAGCATCCTCAATTCAAATATGATGCTTGGTTTTTGTTAAATGCTCAGCTAGAGCCGAAGAACGAGAGGATATTCTCAAATTGAAATATTCTCATAAGAAGAGTCGGATTGATAAGCCACCTTAAGCTTTATGACCAGCATTCTCAACATAGCAAGGCCTTGACTAACAAGCTCTACCTATCCATTAGATTAGAGCACAATGTTGGGGAGGCAATTCATATAGACACCATCATCATCGCCTCACAAGGCATATACGACATCTGGATGTTCACTAGGTATGTCCTTAGGACTATTCTTATCATGGATTTTCAATCCTTAAAGAATATTGGTCCTCTTCGACCACTCTTATCTTGGATACCTTGTCGGCCATAGATGCTTATCCAATCCTCCATTCTCCTTACCAGTGCCTCCACTAAGACTTAAGACTGCTAGTCCTGGTCTAGTTCATGACACATGGAGAATGTGGTGTCCCTCGTCAACCCCTCTCAATTAGGGAGGTAATCCTTGCTCCCTCTTAACAAGGGATACTTCAACCATAAGTTTTATTTGTTTCTATTATCAACTGCATGTTTTGTCATGGAGATCCTTAAGTAGTAGTTGTAGGACTCCTCCTCGCATCATCATATCATTCCTGAGCTTTGACCTTCCTGGATGTTGTGGAGCCAAACTTCTATCTTTGTGACAGGGTCCTCGCCATCAACCTTACTTATCACTTTCCATCAACGATCATTTGTAGTGTCTTTTCTGCCTTTGTAGTGTACATATTTCTACTAATGCAAATCATGATGGCCTTTCTCGTCAAGATGTCAAATTTTGTTGCTTGCTTCTTCTGAGGTCAATATTCCTTTGCATGGTCTATTATTGCAATAGAGTTATGCTTCGCGTTCTTCATCTTTCGATCATCAGTCTAGAATGAACCAATCAGCAAGCTTTAATGTCATAATCATCAAGATCTTTACAACTTCCTCTCTCCATCTAAGGTTAGTAAACTTTTTGCCATGTGATAGTCTTCTGCTCCTTCCTTTACAATCTTCATGCTATGCCACATTCCTTCAAGTCTTTTATCTGTTTAGTCAAGCTCTAAATAGAACTTGTCGAGGAGCTAACTTCTTGTTCTAATTCTTCATTGTTGTGTTTCACTACTACTACTTCATTGCCATTGTTGGGGGAATTTTGTTGCTTTACCCTATTCAGTAACTTTTCAAAGTCTTCAAAACCATACACTTTGAGCTTTCTTGTTTGATAACAAAACCTCATCCTGCATATAGTTCACTAACAGAACTGACAACTTCATCTTCTTTAGAGTTGCAACAATAGGATTCACCCAAGTCATTGCCTCTTGTACAAGTCACATAACCCTATTTATTCAACTCAATACCTTCACTTACATGTGCGCCTTGGATTTCCAACCTCAATGGTTGTAACTTCCTTCTTTTGCAACTGAATGTTGCCTCACTATTATTGCTTTTGAATTTTTAGCTATAGCTTGGTTGCATGATAGAGTGCAATACCCTTGAGTTGTGAAAACTCATCTTCTGTAAACCAAAGTGGAGTTCCAAATGTAGAGGGTAGCATATCTAGATATCTATCATCAACATCTCCTTCTTCAAATGGCTTTCCATGTTCTGGTCCTAAATAAGGATCTTATAGTACTGTCATTGGAGTGATAGCCAAACTGAGTGGAGCCACAAGAAGTAGACCTCTACAACCATCAGTTTCAAAATATAACCAAAACGAGTTACAGGATTTGATTTTATGACCCTGCAGGTGGACTCCATTAACCTGCAACCATTGTACAAAATTGTCCAGACTTCCCTTTCTTCAACTGCCTCAAAGCATTCAACCTTGCATAAACTTAAAGAAGCTTTCATCAACAATTTAAACCCATGTCTTCTGCATTCAGATCCATCTTTGTCTCTTCTTGTTTTCTTCTCCACATCTTGGTGTATTTTTCTTTATGCTTGAGAAATATCTTCTTTGGTTTGTTTAGGAAACCATCTCATGCTACTTCTGCAGTCATGTCCTATATGCCCAAAATTGTGGCATTTGTAGCATTCTATATTATACTTGTATAGGGGAGTGAATGAATTATGATTTCTATTGTTATAGCCATTAGGAACTCTGATTTGATTGCTTGTAATTTTGTTTCTAGAGGTTTGATAAGAGCCTTAAAAATCATCCCTAACATAGGCTCTCCAATCCCTTGCTTTATGTCCAAAGTTCGTACATGAAAAATAGGGACTAAGAAATATAATTTGATACATAACTAAGAAGGATTGTCTTGATGAAGTAGCTCTTCTAAAATTGTTCTACTTTGGAGAAGATTCAACTCTTTGTTGATCCTTGTCTCTTATTTCACTGTTGCTTGTATTTTTTAGGGATCCCTTGACAGCATCAGCGTGGCTTCTAGATGTAGTAGCTCTTCCAAACCCATCCTGATTTCTTCCCTTACTTCCACTGTGGTTGGGGCTTTGAAAAATATTAGCATGACCTTTAGGCGTTTCCTCATTTTTATTTTCTAGTGACTTAAGACTTGTATCTTCTTTGTATGAAATCTTGCCCACATAGCCAAGACCTGTTTTGTTATCCTTTGCTTGAAGTCTCAGGAGGACAACTTCAATTTCATCAATGTTATGACTCTTCTCTTCAAGGATTTGCAACTGCTCTTTAAGCCTTATATTTTCTTTTCTAAGCCTAACTATTGGTTCATGAGCATCCCCAAATTCTAATTCAAAATCAATGGTGTAACCTTCTACTAGATCTACCTCTCTCTCTTGATTGTCGTCATCTTCTTTAAAAGATCTTGTCTTCATGACTACGGAGGAGACTTCTTTCAGGCTTAGACTCATGCCTTTTTAATTTTGTCATCTATGTTTTTGTGGCCTACCTTCCAATTGTTAGGTTGTATTTGAAGGAACCTGCTTTGATACCAATTATTGGAAATACTAAGAGGGGTGTGAATCAAAACTTCATTATTTTAAGTATTTTTATCTTTTAAAACATTTAATGCACATAAATCATGAAAAACGGATCTTCATAAGAAACACATACAATTTTTCTTTGTAAGTATTTTGTAAACTTCCTTGTACATAGTAAGCACCAACTTACAACTTTTGTAGGCAACAAATTATACGAGATTTCATTCCCCTAGCTAAGCACCATCTTAGCGAATGTAGGCACCAACCTACAAGAGACACCAATCCCCTAGTTGAGCACCAACTCAACAAATTGTAGGCACCAACCTACATCTTCAAGTTGTTCCTTCAATTTGTCACTAATAACTTCTTGTCCTCAACAAATTCTTCACTGAGTTGTCATTTATCCATGCAACCCTTAGTTTTGTGCCTTTAAGATTGATCACAACCACTTGACTTGTACACCTTAACTTTTTGCTCTTCAACTAGGCTTCTTGATATGGCTCTTTACACTTGATTTGCTACACACCAGTTCTTTGTATTTGATCAAAAAGATCTCTTCCCACTTAGCACTTCAACTTCCTCAACTCTTGTTGTTCATTGTTCAACTATCACTTCTTAAGCAAATTATATGTTCAAAGAGAAGGTATACCCACTTGGCAGTTTGTACTCAACACTATGGATTTCTTTTCGCTACATAGGGCTTTCCAAAACACTTGTAACCAAACAAGCTTTTACAACCTTGAAGGTTTACTTCCTACTACCTATCAACCTTTTCACTAAACAATCCCCTTAAACAGCCCATAGGCCGAATTCGAAAATTATTCGCAATAGCCCTGTTCTTAATGCTTGTTGTAATGCAACTAAAAATAATCACACGCTTTCTACATTAGTATACTTCAAATATTTTCTCATTATAATATAGCCCTTAACTCCTCTAATTCTCACAGAGATAGCCAACAAAAGACTCGGCCTCCAAAGATCCCTGCAATAGTGCTCCAACAAAGTTCGACCACCTTAAAAATCAAACCAAAGCTTTGTCTATAACAAGACTACAACTTCGGCCTCAAACCACACTTGAACTTGGCCTTCAATGCACTAGAATTCATCCCTACTGACAAGCCTGTACTCAGCCTACAGAAACACCAAAACTCGGCCCACAAGACAGGTTTGAAACTCGACGTTCCACACCAAAATTCAACCCTCTAACAAGACCTTAAACACAACCTACTCAAACTCCTCAATTTGGTCTTCAACAAGCGTTGCACTTGGCCTCAATAAAAACAAAATCCTTCACCAAACAATTGTGCCAAAAAACTTTTTACAACCCAAGTACAACAGATATATCTCAAACAAATTTCTCCATCTCGGCTAGATTTCCAACTTGTCTTCAATTCACTTGGTTCATCAGATATGAACCTCAAAATTGCTCCCTCTCTACCCTAGAATAGGACCAAAGTTGCACTTGAACGAGTAGCTAGAAATGCTCCTTCTCATGCCTATTTATAGTGCATTTAGGGTCTAGACTAGGTTGACTTGTCCATTGGCTAGGTTGACTTGTGCAACTGACTAAATGTATAATGAATATTCAAAAAATCATTTCTCCTCAAGCATGAGTTAGAGGGAGTCCCATACACCGTTGGAAAGGTCTTGGAATTGTTAATTTTTCTTAGAGCTACACTCTTCTTTGTTTTAGATAATTGCATTTCATCATTTACACATCTAATTCACCAAAGAGCATTATAACATCATTACATCATATGCAATTATGTAGAAATAACAATATCATCAACAATGCAGTGAAACATAAAAGGAACAATAGAAGAAAAGCATTCTCACATAGAGACACCAAGATAGGTCGAAGACCGGGGCAAAACCCCACAAGGGGGAAAACCCTTCCAAATTCCTCTTCTTATTAGATTATCATTAAATGTTTCAACAAAGAGAGAGTACAATAATCCAATTCGTTATACAAGACTATCCAGTGAAAAACCAACCAAACAGTATTTCAAAGATGAACCTAGAAATAGTGTTGATCAATATCATGATTCAAAATCCTGCAGTCAACCGTCATCATCTACAGTCAACTATAAAAATAAAACCCTAGTTTCCAACCGCACGAAGAAAGCGTATGTGTGCAGTTGAAACCCTACAACTGCACAAATAAGCCTACATGCATGTGGTTGCGACTGAAAATTCCCTGTGGCAACCCTTGCGGCTGCAAATTAAAAACCCTAATCACATGGGCAAGCTTCGAACCCTGCAATTTCGGACCTATGCGAACCAACTTCAAACCTGTGCAAGCCAAATCAAAAAAGAGAGAAAAAGAAGATGCTTGATACTTGATCTCCAAATGAGGGTCACTTGACTTGTATTTATAGCCATCAAAGGGTGTCCAAATTCTTCTTTTGGGCCGACCTATCCTTTTGTGCACATGTGATTCCATATTAAAATATATTTTTCCTTAACCAAATTAAATTCTTCCAAGGGCTAGAAGAGGTAATTCTCGACATCATCACATGTCGTCTTTGCTCATATTTGCTCATCCCTGCTAATCTCTACTTATCTTTGCTTGTCTTTTGCTCATATGTTGAACACTCTCGAATCTAAAAGAAGAAGAATTTGACATCGAAGGGGAACCCAAGCTACCACCCTCAGTAACATGGGAGAGCTTATCTCAATTTGAAACAACATCAATGAGCCCTGTTCAACCTGGAACGACATCGGGGAGCTCATCTCAACCCGGAATCCACTAATAATGAAGAAGGTCCTATGGGACACTCTCACCCCATGTCATCTCATAGGGGAGCATACGTCTTCCACCCTATTTCGAGCAATAGGTGAGATATAATATTTCACCCATCCTATTTCCTACTGATCCACCCAACAATGACCCTCAAGAGTCATGTGGTAGAACACATGCATCATAATCGAGCTTGTGTGAGATACCCGACTTATTAAAGGTAAGGATCACACACCCCCAAGCTTTCTCAACTCGTTGGCCAAACGGGGAGCTACAATCCCAACAAGCCCAACTTGTGGGTATGATGCCAACTGGGGTATACTTTGCTAGACCAAGATAGGGGAGCTACATCTTCCACTCCATGGGTAATGGGCAATACCCTATTGTCTAGAGATCCGTCAAACCCCAAGAGCTCTATAGCTCAATTCCTTACCCTCGGAGCTCAGACAAGGGGGGGAGGACTAGCTTAGAATCCTCGATCAACCTGAACCCTTACTCAAGAGGGTCACATCCATCAATCCATGTTGCTCTCTGTAGCTCAGAAACATATCAACGTGCTCATGTCTGGTACCGGCTCAAATAACTCACTGAAGAGTTCAATCATACTGCTTTATGGAGTTATTTTGAGCAACAATACTCTGTGTTCCTGTTCATACAGAACATCAAATAAAATATTATGTTAGAGCAAATACATGCCGTAAAAGGATGCCCTATTCATCTTTCCTCTCATGGAGGCAGCAACCGCAAGCCTAAGCTTGTCTCATACAACAGCAGTGTCTCAATCTATGAAGATATCTCTATCCTAGCTATATGAACGGGATTCTTTGCCAATCGGATCCAACTCTTGTTGTCGTAGTATATAACTGCCATATCCAGAACCTACTCAAATAGCTCTCTAAAGGGTTTCCATAATTAAACTATCTCATAGATAGCCATGCTAGCAACAATGTACTCAACCTCGGTCATGCTTAAAGCTCTAGACTTCTATTTCCTGCTCATCCAAGATGTCTTAGCAGATCCCAATCTAAAGCAACACCCAAATGTGCTCTTTTTATCAAAAACGTATCTAGCCAAGTCAACATCAATGCATCCATGCAATAATATATCTTAGATCAAGATTGATCGTCCTATGCAAATTATTTCAAAATGTACTTGGCAACAACTCAATTTGTACTCATGGTGTTTACTTCAAAGCAGTGTTGTTAAAAGCGCGATTAAATCGCGCTTTTTTCAAAAAAAGCGCGTTTTTTCCCTAAGCCGATTTAATCACGCTTTTTATGGGAAAAAAGCGTTTAAAAAGTTTTTTGCCGCTTTTTTCGAAAAAAGCACGCTTTTTTCAAAAAAGCCCGCTTTTTTCGTAAAAAAGCTCGGGGGTCTGTGGCAGCATGATTTATAATGAAAATTTGGATTTATTAATTATTATTTCATGATCTTTGTACAGGTTGGAGTCCCAGCGACTTAATGAGGGGCAGAGGAAATCAATAGGATTAGACTTTCATTTTATTGTATATGAGTCTATGACATTATGACATGATGAGATACATTATCATATTTTTTGTTGATATTTTGAGGCTGAGCTGGGACTCAGGAATCAGGACTTACTATTCAGGACATGATTCAATGTTATGTGTGATTTTAGCGCTAGAAATGATATTAAACATCTTATATATTAGTTTTCTTATCATATTTATGTGTCAATGTATTTATTTTATGTTGTAGATGGTTTAGATATTAAAAAAATTGAAAAAAAATGAATATTTTTGTACCAAACGCTTTTTTCCCGCTTTTTCCGATTTTTTCCGCTTCATTCCCGGCGCCGATTTAATCCCGCTCGCACTTTTAACAACATTGCTTCAAAGCATATACCAGACAAGTGTTCTCAAGGAACATCAATGTCTCAATCAACTATCGGTACTCAGAGGAGTCTGCCAAGTCAAGTCCAACAAAATCTCTACATAATTCAAATCCATTGGGGTGTCCAAGGATTTGCATTTCCACTTTTCAAAATCTCTCCATTAGCTTCACGATATAATTTTCTTTTCCAAACTTTAGAAAGTAATTACCTTGATCATCAAAGGCTCATTACCTGTCAAGAATAGATCATCACCATATAAAACCAAAAATCAAAGGCATTCCTTGGACCACTTTTGAAGTTTGAATTGGCACATCTTCCAGGCTTCACCAGTTAATTGTCAATGTGGACATTCTAGACTCGGAAAGCTTGTTTCAAACCATACAATGTTTTTTGTAAACATAACATTAACCAAACAAATATGCTTAGCCTCAAACAAATTAATATTGTGCAATCAAATCTATTAAGTTTGTTTATCAAGCCTTAAATGCCAAACCAAAACTAATATCAAAGCCATAAAAGTTTTTGCTGACAAACTCTTCAGATCAGGTGCTAAGAAGAGCTCACACCTAAATACTAGGTTACAACCTTATCTATTTGTCCTATTAGCAAATGCCATCAAGCAATATCAAACTTCATTAGGTCATCCACATGATCATTATAAAACCTAACCAAGATAGGATATTGAAGATCAATCTTATTGTTACACTTTTATCAACAAGGTTACCATGCTTATCACAAGCATTATCATTAGCATCAAGTTTCCATATATCAAAATCAATGTATTTATCCTGCTTCAGGAAATCCATCATGTCTAACCAAATATCAAGAGCACCAATATATTACATGTACTAGAATTCAAACTTACTTTCATATGCCAAGCATGAGTCATTTATGAAGGTCATATTCTCAACATACCTTACAACTTAATTTTTCCATCCAATCTTGCAGCTAAATCATAACACTAAAACAATATACTTCACATATCTTGTAGCATTCATGTACCTTTGCAACTTGTAACACTTATTTGTCATTGGCAACAGTAGCACTTGCATATTGTAATTTTTGGATGCCACTTTGAAAATTTTCAAAAACTTTCCTCAGGGACTTCTTTCCTTTTCCAGCACCACCTCTTCTCTTCCTGCACTAGCTCTCATTACTTGCAACTTAGATGATCCTCAAAAAGGATCTGTGTTTCACATCTCATCTAGAGGATAGAATCAACAATCAAAACAATATGTCTATTATCACAAAGAAATAACATAAATCTAAAAGGTACTTATCTTTAACGAGAGGTGATTAGCTCCCTCTTGCACCAACCTTCAAGGGTTAGTACTTGTCCATGAAACAACGTTGCCTTCAAATATTTTAACCAACTTCATCAACAACTAAGCCTAATTGAGGCTATCCCATCTAGGGTTTACACTAAACCTGTCACAAGTGCTAGAACAACTTCTCACTGATCATGCTAGAGTTTCAAGACTGCAAAACTCAAGCCTTTATCTTATCCCAGGGTTTCTTTCAAAAACCCTAACCTCATGATATCCTAACAACCAGATTGTCTAGGGTTTCCTTCAAACCCTAGCATTATTTTAGGTCTCCTCCATCTTCTCTTGCTTCCATCAATGGTGTCTTCAATGGGGTGATCTTCAATGATTTTTCCTTAGCCCAGCTCTGATACTATGTTAATTTTTCTCATGGCTATGTTGTTCTTTACTTTAGATAATTGCATTTCATCATTTACACATTTAATTCACCCCGCAACATTACAACATCATTACATTATATGCAATTATGTAGAAAGAACAATATCATCAACAATGCAGCGAAACATAAAAGGAACAATAGAAGAAAAGCATTTACACATAGACACCATGATTGATCGGAGACTAGGGCAAAACCCCAAAAGGGGGAAACCCTTCCAAATTCTTCTTCTTATTAGATTGTCATTGAATGTTTCAGCAAAGAGAGTACAATAATCTAATTCCTTATCTGCAAGATTAACCATTAAAAAGTCAACCAAACAGTGTTTCAAAGATGAACCTAGCAATAATGCTAATCAATATCATGATTCAAAAGCATGTGGCCAACTATCATAATTTGTGGTCAATTGTAAAAATAAAACCCTAGTTTCCAACCACACGGAGAGAGTGTACGTGCGTGCAATTGAAGCCCTCCTGTGTGCCTGTAGTTGCAACCGAAAATTCCATGTGGCAACCCTATCCCTGTAAATCAAAAACCCTAATCACACATGCGAGCTTCAAACCCTACAATTTCAGACTTGTGCGAACCAACTTCCGCAAACCAACTTTAGATGTGTGCAAGCCAAATCAAGGAAAAGAGAAGAAGAAGATGCTTGATGCTTGATCTCCAAATGAGGGCTACTTGACTTGTATTTATAACCATCCAGGGTGTCCAGATTTTTCTTTTGGGCCAACCTGTCCTTTTGTGCACATGTGGGATTCCATATTAAAATATAATTTTCCTTAACCAAATTAAATTATTCTGAGGGCTAGAAGAGGTCTTTCTTGATGAGGAAGATTGTCCAATGGATAGAATTTGTCCTCGAGTTGTCAAATTAACAGGAATAAGCTTTCAACCATATATATTATGCTCCCATTTGAGCTAGGAAATTGGAGTAAAAATGCATTCAAAGATAGGGAATCTAATTGGGTTATCAAAAATCCAAAAACAATATTTCCAAAAGGCATGCCATATATTGTTGGAAAGGTCTCGAAATATGTTATTTGACTACTTAACTTTCTCTTTCATTTGGATAGCCTTTGACATCAATAACAACTACTTTCAACAACCATATAAATTAAAATAATGATGATTCATATCTGTAACCATGAAATTTCAAAACTTCATGTTTAAATTTAATTAATAAACATAGAAAAACTTAATACTTATAATAAACTCCCTTTTTAAATTAAAACAATTATAAAACATGCCAAAGAAAAATGCCATGTGCATATTTATATAGCTATATCTACTATGTTGGTTTTAATATGATTAAAAATAAGAATATTTCTATATAGAGATGTGAAATTTATATATAATATAAATAGTATTATAAAAAAACCAACATAGATACATCTTAACTTTGAATCTATCAAGTGTTTAGAGGGATCAAATCTCTCAAATATGAACATTTCCTCAAGTTTTCCACTCAAAAAGAGGTTTGCATCTTGAGATATTTGATCCTTCTCAACACTTGGTAGTCCAAAGTTAAGATAGATCTACGTTGGTATAAATAATATCATGAATCAAGAGGTCCAATATGTGAACCAAACACCTGAACCAAAATATGATGCGTTACTTATCCTCAATGATTTCTCTTGTTGCCTTAAAATTAGCAGCATTATTAGTGATGACTTGAATGACATTTTATGACCCAATCTCTTGTATGGTTTTAATCAATGTAGAACGACTCTCATAAGACCCACGAGTACCCGCAAGTCTTGACGGATTTTATAGCGAGAAGGGTCACTCGCATAGAACCTATTGTTTCTACCTGTACCTACCAAAACCCACATTGAACTCATGAAGAACCACATAGGACCCACATAAGACCGGTGGAGACCCTCAAAATTCAATTTTTTTTATTATTTCAATTTTCTTTTGGAGATCATGTGGAGGGAAAGGGAAAATGGAGGGAAATTTTTGCCGAGTCTTATACGGGTCATTCCTAAGTCTTATACAGGCCGTCGATTCAATAGCTAGACGAGTCTTATACAAGTACGAGTCGTGCAACATTGGTTTTAATTAAGGCTTATGTAATATCTAGACCAGTCTTGTAACAATCTAAGTAGAGTTGTGGGATGAAAGGAAGATCGCACCGCTAGCAATCAAACCAAGAATATTTATCAATAACCTCGCTTTAAATTTGTCCAACAATAAATACCCCATAATGGTTCCAAACATTTTTAGATTTTCCCATAGCACTATGGATTTTGGCTCATTCGTTGTCAAGTCCCAAGGTTCTAGCTTTGCCATACCTAGGCCTCTTATATCCTTTAGGGGCACCATTGATGATTTGTATTGTTTCATGCCAATAGGGTGAGCAAAGAACATTGAATGGTACACCACATGCATATAGAAACTTGAGTGTTTTTGCATCCATATCATCCCTACAACCTTGGTCAAGGAAATCTAATATTGTTCTCACAAATGAACGCACAAGCAAGAATCTACTAGCATGGAAGGATGGGTGTGGACCATTAAACATTCTTTGTGAACTCTCATATTGAACCATTGTTTTTTGGATTTGGATTGTGCTTCCTCCTCTTCCTTCTAGTTATTTGTCTTTGATTGGCACATTCTAACAATTTTTTACTCCTATAGCTTTACCTTCATCCCATGGCATAATCCCATAAAGATGCTTTCTCACGAGTATAGGAACCTGTGCAAGTTTTATGACAATGGGGGCATATGAATTGTGTGGTTCCACCCACTTCCCCTCTCCCAAGCCTTGTCATATAGTTCCACAATGGTGTTCAGCTCTCTTTGGGTTTTTTTTCCATCATCACTATCATTTTCATTATCATCCCCTTTCATTTCTTCATCCTCTTCACAGTTTGTGCTATCTACTTCTATTTCATTCACATTATCACTGGGATTTTGAAATCCTCCCAACACCACCATCGTAATCAAAAGTGGAACCAAAATGATCTACCACAATGGCATACCCATCATGCTTGTTGAACCTTCAGAATAACTTGTTTCCTGCATCAGAATGATAGAGAAGGAGAAATAGAAAAGAGTAGGAGAAGAGAACATTCACTATTCAACATACTTGTAACCATTTTGAACCTTGAATTAGTTCCCCCCAAAACAAAACAAAAAAAATTCCAAGCTCACGTCATCACATGGTACCACTAAGGGAGCAACGCTCCTTAAAATGGCAAAGAGAACTTTTTCTTAAAAGGGAAAACACTACCTAGGGCACTTCCTAAATGCTCCATCTAGGAATGCACTTTGGTAGCAAAGTGATTTTTGGGGGTGGGAGGAGGCTCCCCTGCAACGTGGGGTTGGACTATGGTTTCATTAAAGCATTAACCTTTATGCATATATGTTGAGGTTGACTTGATTATTCAATGTTTAGTTTAATCGATTATATCTGGATCAAAGGATAATTTCTCAAGTGCCCTACCTCACTAGGCATATGTTCAAATTTGGAGGGGCTTATTTGGAGGATACCTACGATTTCTCCTAGAATGATTATTATATTACTTTCTCACTCAGGTACCATGGAGGACACATTCTATGGTAACCCATTTAGTATTTTATTTTGATATAATGCCTAATTCTTGATGTTGTGCCCTCTCTTGGAGATTTTTGTTGCATATTACTACTTATTTTCGAATGATGGTGACCTCTTTTAAAGAGGCTAGCATCCACATACCTTGATATGCTCCACCATGAATCTAACTATAGGATTTCACTATTTGTTTGACTTGTCATGGAATTAGTTGGAGATTTATTGTATTTTATTGTTAGAGAAAAGAACATCCTTCTATATAAAGATATTTCTCTCCATTTGTATAAGGGGATTGGTGATTTGAACGTTAGGAGTTAGAGAAATAACTTAAGTATTGGTGCTAAGAAATTGAAGATTGAAGGAAATCCCTTGTACCACCAAGATTAATGACTATTTAAGACATGAGATATAGCCTTTTATTTTGGTGTAAGATTTAATGTGTCCACGCAGGTAAAATTATATAAAAATCTTCCTTGTTTCAAATTTTCAATTTAACATAAAGCCTATGCATTTCATTTATGAGTAAATCAATATGAGGAATTTTTTTTACTCTTGATCTACTTCTTGCTTTTCTTTCTGCTTATTGTGATTCTTCTAATAAACTAATTGCAAATTAGGAATAATAATTCAAAAATAATACAGCACTTTTATATTTTATTGACAAGTGGTACTTTCTAGGGCCATCCAACAAGACTCATTTTCATACTAACCTCTAGCAAGTAGTTTAAGAGTAAATGTAATAAAAATTAGTTCCTTTGTCTTGAGTTCATATAATTTAAAAGGGTGACATATCAAATAGATTCTTCACCATGAGGTGGTTGGAGGTGGAAACAACCCTTTCAGTACTAAAGGCCTTTATTGAAAAGGTTGTGAATGTGATAAATCAAGTCCTTTCATTTGTGTTGTACTTTATGACTCCAGTAACCCATGATTGATAGACATGATTTCCTTTCACCTATTTCCATCCCTTGTTCTTGTCTTGCATTTTCTTATCACTCATCCCATTCATATATTTTATTAAGGCTTACTCTTCTTCTATCACCTAGAGCCCCCACTCCATACCCTTAGCAATCTTATTTAGGGAGATCCCCATTGAGTTGGAGAACATCCAACCAAGAGAGGAAGAGTTGTTGAGGTGGTAGTTGGTAGCCTTCCCGAGTTGCACAAGTGTCGAGACTAGCTCCTTGATGCTTGGGATTTTACATCATACAAGGTGCTAGTTTTGTTGTAATGGATCTAACATTTGGGGTCCCAACATCGATTACACAAAGTGTTTTCACATTGAGAGAGTTAAAATTATTATGCTCCAACATGTTATGTTGTGTAAATGATACCAAGCCTATTGTTTCATATGGATCTAAGATTTGGAGTCCCAACCTTAGTCGCTCAAAGTAGTCTCACATTAAGAACGTCCAAACTATCATACTCCAACATCATATTTGATGCAAATGGATCAAACTCAAAATATTACATATACAAACCTTGGTACATATCCCAACTTCATAGAGTACAGCAGATGCCAAATTCCTTTACAAGATACAAGAGATATTTCTTCTTAGCATTATATCCTTTTGATGACTTTCATCCCTTGCTTAGTTGGATCAGCGTCCTTTTTGGTTCTCTTGAGGCAATGGATATGTCAATTGGCCATCTTCGTCCTCCATAAATCTCCCTTAATGCCCCTTTCCACCTTCTCTCTCCAAAGAAGGAAAATAATGTTATAATTAGGGGGGGCATATTTACAAGAGCTTCACCCAATTTTTCCTAACTAGATTGTTCAAGCCTTTGAGCCCCAGGTTGGCCTTTCACTCTAAGCACTTCCTCCAAATCATTAACAACCTTATTGTTCAATCACTTTATCTTCAAATTATTTTGCTACAATGGCTTTTCTTTCCTCTTAGCTAACTTTGATTATGCTCCCATCCATTGAAGGTTCAAACAAATCATCATCTCCTTAGAGCATAACAAATATGCAAACTTTTCCCTTTGATTAAGGTGAGACTAAGGCGATTACAAGATCAAATGGAGATTTCATCTTCTCCACAAGGAATCGAGCTAGTTTTTATTGACCTCCTTCAAATACTTTAATTCCAAGTCGCTTGCGTTATACATCAAGGAGGCCCTTTGTCTCATATAACATCTACTTCGGAGTTCTTTTAGACTTTTATGATAGTTACTCAAATTACTTCCTTTATCCTAGTTTTCAACACTAGGGAGTAAGTGCCTTGTGGCCACCAAGTTGGACAACACTTTCACTATCTAGTACTACTCCCAGCCCCACACCATCAAGGTCCATGTTCATGCTACATTTAGGAGGATCATTGCTACTTGGGATAACCTCTTTCATAAGACACCTACCCATAGATGCATTACTAGTTTCTTTCATTCTAATAGGAGTTCTTCGACCTTTGATGTTAGGAGTAGTCCTAACTTTTTTATAGCCCTAACAACCACAAGGATGGGATTAATGCCACCTACATAACTCCCCATGACCCCATCAGTCTAGTCTCCAAATCATTCTCCAAAAAAAATTATCTAGCAAGCACTTGTTATGGCATTTGCATTAATGATTTGCACGATAGGCAAGGCTAACTCCCTCTTCCCCTTATGCTAGCTACATCCTTGTCCAAGCCATGATTCTTTACTAGCTCTCCTACACTTTATAGGGTTTTCCTTCTTATGATAACTTACTTGCAAGCTTATGATAGTGACAATTTCCTGCCATGTTGCACTTACACTCATTCTTCATGTAATATTCTTAATAGGAAAATACAGGAACTAACAGAGGTTATGAACTAACTACAAATTGCAAGCACATTAATTAAACACCAGAAATATGAACCAAGCTCTGAGCCATTTTATTAATATGAGCAAAGTGGGTACAATAGATGGTAATATTAGAACCTTGGCTTGCTAAAAGCAAGCAAGGCAAAACTCAGGTGATAATAATGAAGCCCGAGTGTTGTAGAAGCTCCCTCCCAATTTTTACGCTAACCCGATAAATTTTTGTTGTTGCTTCCAGACAGGAAATGGAAAATTTGCCCTCAGAAGTACTCAAAGAATTCTGAGAAATTAGTTGGTGCACCTTCTCAATAAGGCCAACAACACCCAAAAATGGATTGGACCCAAACCAACTCTCCAGGAAACCCACAAAGTGGTGCAAATTGCTAGTTGACTAGTAAAACGCACTACTGAAAGAAAGAGGATTTCGGAGCTAAATATTGTCTGGATCATGCTGAAAATGCAACTAAAGCTCCTCTCAAAATATCCACAAAAACCCAGAAAAGGTTTGGGTTGATTCTAAGTGACAAGAGAGCCCACCAAGTAGTGCTTGCTAAGAAAGAATGCTCTAGAAACTCCTGATTCCTCTGTTGTAATGCCACTAAAATCCCACACAAAATCCCCTTCAGAGTCTACCTTCTCCTCCAGCCAATCTCCTTCGAAAATTAATTTCCCTCTTCTCTTGCGCAAGCTTTCTCTAGTGAGCTCTGCGCACTACCAGAATGGAGAAATCTAGCCCACCAAATGGCCAAGACTTCTGCCCTGCAAAACACTACCCAAATTCTGGTCTCAAGATAGGAAATCTCTCTGCAAATCACCCGATTTACCGACTCAGTGTAGCTGAAGAAATTTGAGCTCGACAAACTGTCTCTATGCCCAGGAAGTGCGCAAAACTGGGTGAACACCTGCAATAAAGCTCTATGGAAATCTTGAATTGGACTCCCCAAAATTCCTCCCTAGGGAGACGCTTGAAGTTCTCTGAAGGGTGGAATTCCACTTGGACTTCACTATAGGCATCAATTCTCAAATAATTTATGATATCAATGCACAGTTATTTAAATTTCAAAGTATTGTAGTTGTTTTGAAGCGCTAATTTTGTGATCTTTGATGGAAGCCTAGAGTTTATTAATGAAAGTAATCAAGGGCTTCATTCCAAAAAGAATATGTCATCAAAGAAAGTTCCACCCATATTTGTAGAACACATAATCTCCAACATCATCTATGCTAATTTTGTTTGGACTAGGTGTGCCTCTATCCTTGGAGCAAATGATGAACTTGACATCAAGCCTAAGGTTGTTATATATTTTAGCACAATGCACTATAACATATTAGTTTGTCCTTGAAGTCCACTATGTTAGTTGCACCAAAAGAAGAGATATCATTCCCTATGGGTATAGAGAACAATGAAACCCTTTTCTTTCCTGTGGTCTAGATCATTCCATGAGCATGAAGGAAATTTCTTACCTAGGCTATAGCTTAGGACCTGTTGACTACAAGATTGCCAAAGACCCTATATGTAGAGTACATTTTTTCATGGTCAAAGCAGTCGCAAATCCAAAAGATCATCATCATATTTTAGCAAATTGTCAGAGTTATGTAATCCAAATTCTGCAACAATACGAGGTAATTGTAAAAATGTTCTAGTATGATGAAATTGAATCATGTAACACACTTAGGTAGACTTAAGATTTTTGCTAGAGTTTTCACTCTAAAGAGTTTTTTTCCTTAGCTAATTCTTTGTGTTTCCCAAACATCAAATAATTGGTTAAGTTTTTCTCCCAAATATACCCCACAGCTAGAGTGAGGCTTGATGGTGATATCTTCAGTGAGTCCTAGTGTATAAAGTCGATGTAAAATATCATACTAGATCATGCCTAAAGTTTCACAGAATTTGGTCATGTCTAGAGGTCAGTTTTTAATTGTCAAAATTCTCCTTTTGAACAGGATTTTTATGTAATATTTGATGTAAAAATGTAAAAAGTGTTGTCTATAGAAGTTATAGGGGGTATGAGTACTTAAAATTACACCTCAACTCTTAAACTTTCTATTTAGACACAATTTGAGGGTGGAAAAATATGTTTATACTCCTCAAGAGTCATATTTTTTATTTTCCGGTAAAAAATGGAAAATAAGTAGCCAGAAATTGGTCAGAAAATTAAAACGAGAGAAAAATAAAATTCTCTCCAAGTGAAAAATTATTAAAAAAGGATGTGGACTTTCCTGGGAAAGGAATCAAGGAAAAAGTTAAGGAATCTCCACGATTCATGCAAGGAATGTTAGAAAATTAGAAAGGTAGAAAGATTTCCTTATCTAGATAATTACTTGTGGTATATTTGAATTCTTATTAGCTTCTTTTATGTCTTCTTTTATCTTCTTATCATCAAACAACTACCAAAACCAAACGCATGAAGATCAAAATAATAAGTGACACAATATGTAGGCTCTCAGCCAGGGCAAAACCCCTCTTCTAGGGGAAAACCCAAAAATTCTCTTCTCTTCCTTTAGAACCAAATCAAATGAGACAAGCAAGACCCTTTTAACCAAGACAAAAACCTCCTAGAATCCACCAAGTCAACCTCCCAAGATAGTCCTTCCAAGATGACAAAGAACAGTTTCTAGTCAACAAGAATCAACCTTCTTCAATACTGCATCAATCACAGATTTTAGCCCCCTGCAACAAAATGTCGGCCTCTACTACAAACCTACAAATTCGGCCCCTTCCTACAACCCAGAAACTCACACATGTGAGTTAGAGACAAGAGAAAATGAGCTCCTTTTTCTTCACTAGGGTTCTTCCTTCCTTCGCTAGGGTTTCTTCTTCTTCTTCAAGCCTTTGTCACTTCTTTTCTTACCTTCGCACTCCCTTCTTAATTGCAGATCGAACTCATGGATGGATGGATACTAAAATAGGTCAAATTACACTTTCATATATAATCCTTTTGTGTGGTCGAATTCTCTTAATGAGGCTGACTTGTCTTCTCTTAAGGCCAACTTGGTAGAGGAGGCACAAAATACATTTTTGATTCAATTACAAATTTCTTTCTTGATATACTGCAACAAAATGTCAGCCTCTACTACAAACCTACAAATTCGGCCCCTTCCTACAACCCAGAAACTCACACATGTGAGTTAGAGACAAGAGAAAATGAGCTCCTTTTTCTTCGCTAGGGTTTCTTCCCCTTCTTCAAGCCTTTGTCACTTCTTTTCTTACCTTCGCACTCCCTTTTTAATTGCAGATCGAACTCATGGATGGATGGATACTAAAATAGGTCAAATTGCACTTTCATATAGAATCATTTTGTGTGGTTGAATTCTCTTAATGAGGCTGACTTGTCTTCTCTTAAGGCCAACTTGGTGGAGGAGGCACAAAATACATTTTTGATTCAATTACAAATTTCTTTCTTGATATACAAAAAGCCCAAGAAGGGCCTATTACATAATTACAAGGACTATGACATATTGTTGAAATATGTAGCTAAGTTCAGTCTTCATAATGACATATGTAATCATGATTTTATGTATTTGATGTAATGAGAAAAATAAATTTATTGTTGTTTTTGAGGCATGGGTTTCATGCTCAAGGAAATTAATTTTAGGTCAAGCTCCCAAAGTGAGCTCTTAGGGTTTGTTATTGAGTCATCAAGTCATTAGAGTCATTGTCATGTATGAGAGACCCATTTTGGGCAAGTTACATATTGTAAAAGAAATTTTATTTGAGTCAAAAGGAGTAAAGGAACCCTCCAAGACCACGTCTAAACTCAAGCATCAAGTCGGCCTACCAAACTGTGACAAGTCAGCCTAGGGACATTGACAAGTCAGCCCACAAGCAATGACATGAAGGCTATATATTGAAAGCTCAACTTCATTTGTGAGGCATCAATTCAATTCGTTTTGTATAGCACAAAAGCTCGTGTAAACCAAGCAAAGAAGGAAATGAACAAAGATTGGAAGGACTGTCTTTAGGGTTATTCATCTCAATAGTACAATTCTAGTTAGGGCTACCTCCTGTGGCACCGAAAGTCAAGGTTACAGTTATCTTAGGAAGCTGAGAAAGTAAAGTGTCATGGATCAATAGAGCCAATTTATTATAAAAGCAAGATCATTCACAGCGAAGAAGGGAAGCCTTGTAAATTTGTCATACTCAGTCCACACGTGAAGAATTTCAAAAGATCACATGTAGACCAAAATAGAAGACTTGTGACAAATGCCAAAAAATTGAAGAAGAGTCGAAGTCTGATGTGGTGCACTCAGTTTTACCAGAGTTGACTTTATGGCAGAAGTGTTAATTGAAAGAAGTGTTGTGATGTTGCCTTAGAGGGGCCATTTGCTCAAGAGTCTAGGTCTTGGAATTCGTCAATTGAAGATTCTATAAGAAGAAGAATTATTGCGGTTTTTTCCTCTCAGCTTAGAGAGGTTTTGGCCCTAGTTGATTGCCTATATCTTGTGTCCTTGTGTCTCATTGTCCTTTATGTTTTGGTAATTGTTTGATGAAAAGAACACAATAATAATCAAGTTGAAGAAGAATCTAAATAAGGGAAGTAAAAATTAATCACAAGCAATTATCATCAAAGAGAAATCACTCATCTTGCTACCCCCTAGATTTCTCAACATGGTATCAGAGCTAAGGTAACAAGTCAAGGAAAGGAAAGGCAGCTTAGTAAAGGACACTCAAGGATTGGAGCAATGAAAGAAGAATCAAAGAGAGGACAAGACATCAAGAAGAACATTGAACCCTCAAAAAGAGCTACTCAAGAGTCAAGTTCAAGAACATCTCCAAAACAAACTTGATCAAATCTTAGGCTCTATTTCTTGACTAGATCCATTATAAAGGAAGTCTTCAAAGACCCTTTTAACTACAAGATGGAACAAAAGACTAGGCTATATTTCATAACATCTTGCATACATGTAGAACATCACTTCAACTACAGCAAGACCGAGTAACAACCAGATCAAGGAGCTATAAAAGGGATAAGAGAAGCATTAACATTCAAGCCTTCACCTACAGCAAGACTGAGTAACAGCCAGATCAAGGAGCTACAAAAGGGATAAGAGAAGCATTAACAATCAAGCCAAGATCTTGAAGGGAGACTTGTTGCCCAAGCAAAGAAAATTAGAGTCATTCCTTACCATATTCCTGTCACACATGCAGCAGCAGAAAGGGTCAAAAAATCTCAGTCAAAATGCTGGAGGGAAGGTCAAAGTTGCAGGCAGACAACTATCAAGATCATTTGAAAGTAGAATTCATTGAAAAGCAAAAGTCTAGATTATTTGCACCACTCCATGAAGTCAAACCTACAGTAACAACTGCAGATCCGAGATTCTGAGATCTCTCTATCTCTGTGATAGCATAGATCTCATCTTCAAGATGTGTCCTTGTGACATCATTACTCTACTCTACTTATAAATTCAAATCTTGTGGTGACCGAGTTCATGTGGCACAAAAGGTGCAGTCACCAACCTCATATATATTCTCTGAAGTTTGAAAGGACTAAGGAAGCAGACCTGAAGCAGTCCAAGTCATCAAGCAAATGTTGAACTGTACTAGAGACATTGTTACACTTGTAGCTATCAATTTTGCGTGAAGACCTGTGAAGTTGTAAAAACATTGATCCAAGGTCAGTAATCAAGGGCTCTATGGCAATCATATACTTGAATGAAGGAACAAATGAGTGAAGAATGTCTCACATCAATGAAGATGGCATCCAGAATTGCAAGTCATCACAACAAAGGTAAGTAACCATAAGGTATGTATGGTATATTTTATGTTTTAGGGTTGAAAATATGATTCTAGGGTTTGTTAGAAATCCAGGGAAGGGATAAACCCTAGCATGGCATAAAGAGGGAATAAAATCTGATCTAGGGTTTGAAATTTAGAAGCCCTAGGATGACCTCTTAATTGCATAAGAACCCTAAAAATCTTGGCATCATGTTTTGGTATCGTATACTTTGCTTGGGGTGCTTGTTAATAAATATTGTAGGTACAAGAAGTAAAAATGGATGGGCAAAAATGATGGAAGAAGGAACTTGTATAATTATGGATGTCTAGATCTCAGCAAGATGGAAAAAGGCCTTCACCATGGCAGTCAAAAAGGAAAAGCATTATGACGGATGCATCATTTAGGAGATGGCATTATTATCACATACCACTGGAGCAAGAGCTCAAGACATCATAATAAGAAGCCTGAAAGAAAGTTGGAATAGAAGTCTATGACAGTCATCATTAGAAGGAAGTAGCTCTTGATAACCTCATTAAAAGCATAAGTAGTACTTATGGGTAGAAGAGAGTCATCTAGTATGGAGCTCATCATACATCATTGGGAAAGAGCATCTACAAGATAAGGATAATCAGGATCCTCTGATGGAATCTTCATTAGAAGGTTCATCTCTTGGAAGAAGCAAATGTCTCGCTGAGAATTCCACTTTGGATGGAATTCATTGTTTGAAAGAATGATGGTATGATGACAAAGGAATGCAGCATGTCAAAGATGATTGAATCACTCTCAATCAAGGACATGAAGCGACTAAAGGAAGTCTAAATGACCAAAGAAGAAAAGAGGTATGTATGCATATGATCAATAAGTAAAGTCATCTCATTATATAGTTGCAGATAGTAAGAATGCATGAGCATGATCAAGGGAAAAGGATCTCTTTCATTAAAAGGATGCGTAAAGGCATGGGTCACATATTAACTAGATGAAATCAACATAATATGTCCTCATATGGAATATGAGGTGGTTGACAAAATGAAGGAACTATGATTGGGAGTTCTTGGGAAGTAATATGTGAAAAGAAGAGATTGTAAAGGATGCAACTATGGAGAAGGCAATCAACATCCAATGACTAAAAGAATTGACTATGATATCTCCATGGGAAAGATATGAAGACCTTGGAAAAGGTCTGAAAAGAAAGAAGACCATTGACAAATGGATATCTTGGAGATGTCCCAATATGAATGTAGGATGTTGATGTTGCAACAAGTAGATGTCACGATGAAGGGCCATAACAAAAGGAAATTTTTGATTTGATGTTCATTTCTGATATTTGAACAATATCTAGATGGGCTAATACAGGGCTACCGAAAGAAAGGTGTGGATATCATCTACAACTGGTACTCATGTGGTGGGATGCAAGATCTTGAAGGATACATGATGCGTAAAAGGTAGTTGTATGAGGAAAAGCCAAATATGGTCTAATGGATCTCTCTCCGATAAAAGAAAGAAAGACATGACTCCCCTGATTTGAGAAGGAAAGTGATGGATGGTCGATGCCCTACATAAAAGTCCTAAAGATGAAGGCTCCATAATGTTAAAAATGAAATTCATGACATCGAATGGAGAAGCGCTACAAGCAGCTGAAGTTCCCATGATCTCCACCAATGAAGGAGGAGTTGTTGGAAACAGTTCCTTAGTTAAGAGGGAGCCTGGAAGCAAGTTTCTAATTAAGAAGAAACTTGGAAGCAAGTCCCTATGCTGAGAGGGAGCTTGGACAAGTCCTTGGTTAAGAGGGAGCTTGTGTACATTCCTTTTACAGGAATGGGTACATTCCCTCATTGGAATGGGTATATCCTCCCTAGTAAAGAGAGAGAGACACACACATCATTCTTGTCTTCACTTGGGAAGAAAGAATGGAGGATTGGGTAAGCATCTAGCATTCGATACTCTTTGAAAATGTGGTGGGCATCCAAGATAAGAGTAGTCGTAGAGGACAGATATTCTTTGAGGATTGGGAATCCAAAATAAGAATAGTCCTGGAAGGACATACCTTGTGAACACCCGGGTGGGGTATGCTCCTAGAGAGACAATGATGAAGGTGTCTATAAATCATTGGTCTTGCCAGCATTGTGTTGTGTTCTTGTGAAGAGATAGAGCTGTTAGTCAAGGCCTTACTATGTGACAATGTTGGATGATATGATGCTATACAGATGGGTACCAATCTGATTCTTCTTATGTGAATTCTTCAGATTGAGAATATCCATGTACCTTGTATGAATTATGAATACCTCCGTAGTTAAGAGGGAGTGTTGAAATACGTAACTAGGTTCGGTCTTCATAATGACATATGTAATCATGATTTTATGTATTTGATGTAATGAGAAAAATAAATTTATTGTTGTTCTTGAGGCATGGGTTTCATGCTCAAGGAATTTATTTTAGGTCAAGCTCCAAAAGAAAGCTCTCAGGGTTTGTTATTGAGCCATCAAGTCATTAGAGTCATTGTCATGTATGAGAGAAGCATTTTGGGCATGTTGCATATTGTAAAAGAAATTTTATTTGAGTCAAAAGGAGTAAAGGAACCCTCCAAGACCACGTCTAAACTCAAGCATCACGTCAACCTACCAAACTATGACAAGTTGGCCCACAAGCAATGACATGAAGGATATATATTGAAATCTCAACTTCATTTGTGAGGCATCAATTTAGTTCGTTTTGTATAGCACAAAAGCTCATGTAAACCAAGCGAAGCAGAAAATGAACAGAGATTGGAAGGATTGTCTTTAGGGTTATTCATCTCACTTGTACAGGTCTAGTTAGGGCTACCTCCTGTGGCAGCGAAAGTCAAAGTTACAGTCATCTTAGGAAGTCGAGAAAGTAAAGTGTCATGGATCAATAGAGTCAAGTTATTATAAAAGGAAGATCATTCACAGCGAAGAAGGGAAGCCTTGTAAATATGTCATATTCAGTCCACACATGAAGAATTTTAGAAGATCACAAGTAGACGGAAAGAGCAGACATGTGACAAGTGCTGAAAAATTGAAGAAGAGTCGAAGTCTGATGTGGTGCACTCAATTTTACCAACGTTGACTTTATGGAAGAAGTGTTAATTGAAAGAAGTGTTGTGACGTGGTCTTGGAGGGGTCATTTGGTCAAGGGTCTAGGTCTTGGAATTCGTCAATTGAAGATTCTATAAGAAGAATTCTTGTGGGTTTTCCACTCAGATTAGAGAGGTTTTGGCCTTGGCTGATCGCATATATCTTGCGTCCTCTTGTCTCATTGTCCTTTATGTTTTGGTAATTGTTTGATGAAAAGAACACAATAATAATCAAGTTGAAGAAGAATATAACTAAGAGAAGTAAAAAGAAATCACAAGCAATTATCATCAAAGAGAAATCACTCATCTTTCTGCCCCCTAGATTTCTCAACACATATGAAGCACTCAATGGGTGTTTTGACTTGGAACAAAAATAAATGAAGCATGAAACCGATGCTTATAAATAATTTTCTTTTACAGTAATTTTCTTTTTCTTTTTTTTTTAAAATACAGAAGAGTTAAATCATGTCATGAGCTAATTATGAAGATCGATACTAGTTACATTTCTCAACAAGGAAAATCCCACAAAAAATTCATTGACCCAAGAAGAATTAATTTCCAAGGAAAAATCGAACTTTTTGGTCCAAGGAGGTTAGTTGAATGAGAAATTTTTGACGAGGAAATTTGGAAAAAAAAAAAAAAAAAAAATTCGGTCTGAGATCAACTTCATCTTCAAGGAAATCAAATTTATTCTTCGAGATCAAGGGCCAAGACTATTTTGACACGTATCAAGCCTTCAACTACTCATTTTCTTCTAGGATCAAGTCAAATTTATGCAATTCATTGAACCTAGTTGTTTTCACTTGGAGAGGGATCTAGATCTCTCATTTTTTCTATAAATTTAGCTCTAAGTTCTTCATTTTAACATCTTTGAACATTAATATAACAAAGTATTTGGGGTTAATTCATGGTGATGTTCTTCTTCAGATTTCTATGGTAAAAAAATTCTAAATTTGTTCTCAATGCTCTACTCGTAATAATTATTGTTATTTCACTAGCCAATTTGTGGATCTACTATTTGCACAGGTGTCTTGCATTAGTATTTGAGTTTAGAATAGCATTTTAAATTAATCAATCTAGCAGGTATCTCTAGATCTTTTGTTTCATTCATGTTATCTAACTCCCCGTGATCTAACAATTTCAACTTAAGTGTGTAGAAGTTCTACTTATGCTATTAATTGTTATTTCTATCTGCCATTGTGGATTTATTAGTGTATAGTTATCTTGCACTAGTATTTGGATTTGGAGAAATACTCTAGGCTTGGACGTTGTAGTGGGTTTTAAGTTGAACCCCTAGAACTTCCTTCCATTGTACTATCCAATCCCATTTAGATCTAACAATCATTTTTCGAAATTGTGTAGAAATCATATCGTGATTCAGATCTTGGGCATTTGGGAACGTCTTCGGTTGAAGTAATAGAAGCTAAAGAGCCTACTTTAATTATTTTTGAAGACTTACTATTCAAAAATTTTGCAGGGAGTTTCTTGGTCATGACTAGTCAAAAAATTATCTATTTCTCTCAATTATTGTGCTTTTATTGAATAGATATGGATAAATTAGACCTTATTTCTATTGATCTAGGAGCGGAGTTGTACTCATATTCCTTAGATCTAGTAGATCTGTAAATTTGTAAATAATTTTTGTATATATTTACTAACCCTTTGAATATAACTTTGTTCATCTAGTGGATATGTGTGTGTGTGTGTGTGTGTGTGGGTGTGGATTTTATCTTCCTTTCTTTGCAGATCTGAAGACGAGGACAAGGATTTGGATTTGGATTTCCTGATAGTTGCATGTGGATTTTAGGCATCAAAGGCCAAAAAAAATGTGGAGTAAATCACCTTGCTTGTGGCTTTGGAAACCCTCTCGCTCTTCTTCTGCATGTGTGCTAGCCGCTAGGATTTGAAGGGCTTCAAATTCGAATTTGGCAGAGATCCATTGTTTCAAGGCCTGGAAATAATTTCTAAATTTTATGTGAAGGCCGTAAGCCCTTTCAGGGTCTTCCTTGCTCCTAAATCAAATATCTTCAAGAATTTTAAGATCTTGAGAGAGGTCACAGATAACTGGAGGCTCTTTCATCAAAGCCGCAAGGGTTTTCAGCCCTCTCCATCAAGCTCAAGAAACTAGCCTTGATTCCCTGACGTATTTAGCAGAGAAATCATATATTTTTTTGGGGTTCTTCCATCGAATTTGGAGGAGATTCATAGCTTGAAGATTAATTTTTTTTTGCAGATCTGTAATACAAATTTTTTAAAGAGGCCGCATGCATATTTTTTGTCTTATTTCATTGAACCGCAAGCATTTTTGAGGATACCCTTCTTCCCAAGTGAGGATTTTAATTAAATATAAATTTAATAATTTTTTTGGAAGTCGAATTGTTGCAGGGGTCTGATCATAAGTTTTAGAAGACCATTTTTCCAATCGACCTGGTAGAAATCACCTTTTCAAAGGCTTGATCTCTGGTCTGTAAAAAAAATTGAAGAAGCTGAGTGGTAGCAGAGATATTTCCTCTTTAGGCCGAGAAACTTTAATCTTCTCTGGGGCGAAAAGTTTTGCTAATTTGTCAATTTTGCAGAGAAGGTTTTCCTGCAAGGGTTTCAACTTTCGAGCTGGTTAATTGAAAGAGATTCAGCATCATTTTTTTGGGCTTGAAACCAACATTTTTAGGGCCTTTTTCCTGTCTAAGGCTGAGAGAAGAAGCAAGCCTCCTTTTATTCATTTTGCAGACATACTTCATTTGATACATTTGAGGTTTTGGATTGATATTTGCTGAAGAGTTGATTCAGATTTGTTTAAGGAAACCTCAATGCATCTCACTGTAATAGCCTTATTATTTTCCTCATTCATTGGCTTGTGTCTTGATTGGAGGCATTGGTTTTCACTGTGTAAACTTGTAAACTCTCCTTGAGGATGTTTGAAGCTCTCTCTCTCTGTCTAAGAGGGTCTTCTTTGTAATTAATTTCAATAATAAAAAGGCATGTTTTCTTGGACGGAGCTTGGGGCTGTCCCCATGGTATTCCACCTCCCTATTTAAAGGGAGGACCTTCTTGTGGTGACTGACTTAGATCTAATCACTAATTCGTCTCTTGCATCCATTAGATTGATTTCATTTTCTGTTCATTATTGTAGATCTAATCTCTTGCATTGTTTCATTTGGTCATTGTTAGATCCAGACTTCATTGTTAACTGTTTGATCTAGTTGCTAACGAGTAATTCTTGTCTTAATCTCAATTGTATCTTGGATTAGAGTAGTCCTAATTTTCTAATTTCTCTAATTAATTTTCTAATTAGCAATGTCATTTTCCATCGTTTGAAATAGCTACTTGTGCTCTAATTCAATTTGCTCTATTTGTTCTTAAACTTGGATCTCATTATAAGTGAAGTGACAATATAAGTATAATCAATAACTCATTCCACATTAAGAGCATTTTCTAATTAAGCACTTATGTTATTTCTTTGATCTAATTGTTATTTCTCTAATCTCTATTTCATTGAGTAATCTTTACGTCTTTGATTATTATCATAAAGCTAATCTCATTGTAATTTTGTGCTCAAAATCCTTATCATATCCATAAGTTTTCTCTTTCTTTGAAGCATCTTGTTATAATTGTATCTTATTGAAGCATTGCATTGACATTTGCATTTGCATATTAGATCTAGACTTGCATCTCTAAAATTTACCTCCAAGCATAAGCTTGGTTGATAGAAATTTTAGGACAATCTTCCCTAATTGTCATTCAATTCAAGAAATTTGAGTTTGGAGAAAAGGATCAAACACGTGGCCCCGCAGTTCTTTTGTGGTCAAGCCCTTGTAGGAACGAAAGCACGTGGGCTGTCAAGAAACATAGGTGGGTACCGTTAATGACATACTAAGTGCCTCCTTCACCTATCCTTCTTGCAGTTCACCTCAGTCCTTATTAAGTTTTGAGAAGTTTCACAATAGACTACGCATTTAATTAAAATCAACCAAAATTTCTTGCATCACACATAGTCTAGTCTTGCACTCATTCATCTAACATTGTCATATTTTACATTTCAATCGGTTATTGTAATTGGAATTGTGGGCTAATTATCTACTTGCAAGCTTTACGTTACATCCTTGTACTTGTCAATTTCATGCTTATTGTCATTTGAATGTCATATGATAATTAAAGCATCTTTTACTTGAAGTACAAGCTTTCTTTTCTTGCAAGTTGTATTTGGATCTTGTTGCTCATATTTCTAATTGCATATAGTCTTTTGATCTCTTGTACTAAACTTGTCTTGCAGCATTGTCTATCTTGTAACTTGAAGCATTATTATCTTGCAAGTATTGTAATTTCATTTGAGATTGTTTATAAGGCACTAGTCTCTCATCATTTTTTCTTATTGGATGTCATGTTGATCTAATCGAATCTATCACATTAATATTTCTCATTGATTTGCATACTTGCTAATTAATCCTTAATTCAAGTTATATTGAGTGGTAATTGCCTTGGCCTTTGTCTCCTAGAACTTGTTATTTTAAGAAGTTTTCCTTTCATAATCATCTTTAGGGATTACTCCCCATAGCTTGCCTAGGAGAGAGCTTAAACAGAGAGAGTTGGGAATAGGTGACAACCCCTTCTCTGAGCGTTGCGCCTTAAAGACTATACCTTGTGGGGTTGAAAACTTTTCCCACACTTAGTGTAATATTCCTAGTGGGAAATATTAAGTGATAACACAAATAAAGCATAAACATGTAACCATAAAACTGACAAACCAGCATAATGACAAATTGCACTAAAAATTGTACCAAGAGCTTAGCCATTTTATTAACTTAGAAAACAACGTACATAAAAATGAAGAACAGGAACATGGGCTTGCTACAGCAAGCTAGTCAAGTCCCAAGTGGAAATGGAGTTACACAAGTGTTGGGAACTGCTCTCCCAAGTCTCTGCGTTGGCCCAGTAAATTTTGCTACTGTTGGCTGGAAAGGAATTGGTGTTTCGAGCCTCTAAACTGCTCTGAAAATTCCAGGAAATTAACTGGAGCCTCCTAACAAGGAACCCAAAATAACCTAGAAAATATCACGAACGCAAGTGGTGGAAATGATCCCAGAATAAATTGCGTCCTCCTCTTGTAATTTTTGTTGCTAACTACTGAGTGGTACTAGGAATTTTGCCCTCATGAGTGCTCAGAAAATTCCGCAAAATTAATCCTAGCCTACTCTCATAAAACCCAGAATGGGTTTGGGTTGAGTCCAACATACCACGGTGAGCCGAATTTGTCTATGGACCTCTAACTAGCTAGCTAACTAGCTATAGATGAAATCTGATACAAAATGCTCCAAATCTCTCCTAGAAAATCATCTTCCTACCGGGTTCCTTCCTCCCAAATTTTCCCTTATTCCTTCGTAGCCACAACATAGATTCTCCTTGCCCAAGTGATTGTGCAACAATGACCAGTGAGCCCCTGCGCAAGCCAAGAAATGGAGCAGCTCAGCTCTCCCAAACGTCTCACGAACAGACCTGCAAATTGACAAGAAACTCCAACCCTCTTTGTGGAAGGATTCTCTACTAATTGGCTGGCCCAAATTCCCCTATTTGTTGGCCCTCCGAAGAGCCACAAATTTCTCTCTTGCGTCCAAGGAAAACTCACTCCAATTGAAGGAAATGATTGTAAATGTGCCCAATGGAAACTCTGAAGTAAGCTCCCTAATGGCCTCACTAGAGAGACACTCGAAGTTCTCTGAAATGAGGGTGGAATTCCCACTCGAGAATTCCTTCTGTTGAACAGCACGGTTGTCTTGGCTAAGCAACTCAAGAGAACTAATGTTAAATTGTCAAATGATCAAAAGTACCAAATGGAGGCCTCCAAGCTCTATTTATAATTGTTGGCCCTCTCTCCCTTGGTGGTCCCTACCTTCCACTAATTCACACCCCTTCCTTTCTCTGTCTCTTCTAACTAGCGCAAATTGCTTCATTAGGTCGAATTTCCTTCTCTTGTGGCCCCCACATTCCATAATCCATTAGAGTTATAATTTTCTATTTCTCTTAAGTCCCATATGCCAAAAATGTCTCCAATGCCCAAATTACAAAATTGTGCTATTCTTAGCACCTCCTCAATAAACTCCATTAATCCCCTCAAATGAAAAATCAAAATTGGGGATATTACAGTCCTCCCCACCAAAAATTGCTTGTATTCAAGCAATGCCTGAACGAGCGCCCTTTTTGACTTTCGATCCCCACTGTCACTGCAAACTATACCACGGTTCCAAATGTGCCACTAGATCGTCCCTGGTCCTGTAGTGAAGGAGTCCCTCGATACCAAGATCCCAAGCCAACCTAATCAACGTGAAGCACCCCTTGCTCCACTCACTATCCTGCCAGGTATAAGCGTTAGAAGCCCACTGCCTACCGCCAATAAGAAGAGCATCCCGATAATGTAAAATTTTGTCCAAATCCTCATGAAGCTGCCCTACCGAGTAGTCCATCTCATGCACTCTAATGGTGGCCCCTAAAGATACAACCCAATCCCTACGTGAATGAAGTCTCTCCTGCATGAGCTCCTCCTGATATCCTCCTGCTAGCCAACCGACCATGTTGATGAAGTCCCCCATGCCATCAGCGAGTCACTAAAGCCCAATGGAAGATCTGAGTGACCTCCCCCTGTAGCAATCAGCTCCCTAAGGGTCGTTGAGTTGTCAAGTACTGTGATGCATGGGTCCCATGCTAATCTCAGAAGGAAAATTGTCTTGTCGACCCTGCAACACTCGGTCATCATTGACCACCTAATATGCTCATACTCAAACCTCCTCTCCTGCAACTCACATTCATAGTATATGTGATGATTGAGGCTATGCCCAACCTGCCAAGGTGACTCAGCATTGCTCGCACCTATCACTCCATGGCTGGCACCAATCCTAAACAATCAACTACCTCGCCATATAATGAAAACCTCAGTGATCCCCCATATGTCAACCTGATAATGAATCGGATCACCTGTTATCTTGATCATACTTACTAAGTGGTGCAGTGTCCCACTGATCAACTGGATCCCTAGATCCCATACCCATATTGGAGATCCACGATCCCCATCCTCACTGCTTGTTTTTGTGACATGTTGTTGGTTGTTGGGACCCCCCTGTGCCTCTTCCTTGACCCCTATATGTATCCAATGGATGGGCACCCAACATCGAGGATATGTCCTGCATATGACAGACTACTTTGCTCCTGCCAAACCACACAATGAAATCTGCTATCCCAGCTCCTGATGATGTACCCAGACACTGCCTAGAGCCGAGGCATCCTCCAACTAACGAGGACTACCATCCCTTGTACCTCGTGCTCACATGACACCTCAGGTTGTCCTGCCGATAGTGCACCTTGTAGCTCACTCATTGTCACCTCCCTAAGCCTAAACCCGTCAGCTCGTGCCCTGACCAAATACCACCAATGAGAAGTCTCCCCATCGATACTCTATGTCCCAACTAGCTGTCTCGAGCGAGCCTCTCGTGTCCTATTGCTCGTGATCAAGGTATCAAGGGACAACACCCAACTCCTCTGCACCTACAAACAATGTAGAAGTGAGAGTGGAGCGTGAGTTCCCAAGGATATCATCAAATGATGCTCATCTATGTCCTCATCGATCTTGGATGATTGATACCCAATGGCATGCTTGTTGTCTCTATCAGGCAGTCTCCTTGGTGATAATGCTCCAAAATCCCAATGGGGAGCATCACATATCACTACATACAGCCAAGCATCCTTGCGCTCCCCTGCATAAGAACATGTATCTTCGTGCCCCTTGGCACGCGAATGCACCCAGTTGCACACCTTTGCGCACTGTTGGACACCACTACCAGCCGCCATATCATCCTGATTCATCTAGTATCCCTCCTGTGACAAAGTAGTTGTCACTCCATGCGAAACCTCGAGGTCATGTGAATTGCTCCTCTTACTCCACATTGCAAGCCCACACAACACAACACTCCTCCATGCACCTTTGTGCTCCTCTGCAGAACACTGAACTCTATGGCACGACTCTGCGCACCACCGAACACCTACGCAATTTGTCCAACGTGCCCTGATGACCCCAATTTGTGCATGGAACACTAACTAGCTAGCAAACTGGCTGTAGATGAAATCTGCTAAAAAATGCTCCAAATATCTCCTAGAAAATCATCTTCCCATCAGGCTCCTTCCTCCCAAATTTTCCCTTATTCCTTCGTAGCCACACCATAGTTTCTTCGTGCCCAAGTGATTGTGCAATAATGCCCAATGAGCCCCTACATAGGCCAAGAATTGGAGCTGCGCAACTCTCCCAAACGTCTCACCAACAGACCTGCAAATTGACAAGAAACTCTAGCCCTCTTTGTGGATGGATTCTCTGCTAATTGGTTGGCCTAAATTCCCCTTTTTGACAGCCCTCCCAAAAGCCACAAAGTTATCTCCTACATCCAAGGAAAACTTGCTCCAACTGAAGGAAATGGCAGTAAATGTGCCCAATGGAAACTCCAAACTAAGCTCCCCAGTTGCCTCACTAGGGAGACACTCAAAGTTCTCCGTAATGAGGATGGAATTCCCGCTCGGAAATTCCTTGTGCTGAACTGCACGATTGTCTTGGCTAAGCAGTTAAAGAGAACTAATGTTAAATTATCAAATGATCAAAAGTACCAAATGGAGGCCTCCAAGCTCTACTTATAATTGTTGGCCCTCTCTCCCTTGGCGGTCCCCACCTTCCACTAATTTGCACCCCTTATTTTCTCTCTCTTCTCACTGGCTTGAATTACTCCATTGGGTCGAATTTCCTTCTCTTGTGGCCCCCATATTCCACTAGACCTATAATTTTCTATTTCTCCTAAGTCACATATGCAAAAAATCTCTCCAATGCCCAAATTACAAAATTGTGCAATGCTTAGCACCTCCCTAATAAACTCCATTAATCCCCTCAAACGAAAATTCAAAATTGGGGGTATTACACTTAGGTGTACATCTTAGGCGACCAATGGGCGCCCCTTTGCTCTCCTTAGAAAGGTCCTTTCCCCATTCAACACATGACATACCTTCTCTTTGGAAAGGCATTACTTGGGCTTCAGCTTAGGACCTTCCCTTTGCTCTGCTCAGAAAGGTCCTTTCCCCATTCAACACATGACATACTCATTACATTTGCATCAACAAACCATCCTGCGATTTATTATAATGTTCTACACAATAATAACCCATAGCTCACCACAACTATGGAGATATCTTATATGTCACCTTGATAATCTACCTAGCATATTCACAATTCTTGGGTGAATGTTTAAGCTATGGCTTTACCATTGCCATACAACTATATCACATATGCTCAATGGCAGCAACAGGCCTTTCTTGTTGAAGACCCTTTACCTTTTTGTCACAGGTTTTTTTTTTCATGTTATGTTTTCTTTTATTCGGGCATGTCTCCAGTTTATGGAAATGCACCTGAACCGTTGAAAATGCAGGTAGGTGCAATTCCATCTGCATGAAAAACATCCACCCGAAATATAAGGACCTGGCTGCAGATGCAAACAAATCTGGTTTGAATCCCCAAAACCCTTTATCTTTTTGTCACAGTTTTTTTTTCCTTTTCATTTGATGTTTTCTTTTATTTGGGCATGTCTCCAGCTTATGGAAATGCACCTGAACCCTTAAAAATGCAGGTAGGTACAATTCCACCTGCATAAAAAAAACCACCTGAAATATAAGGATCTGGCTGCATATGCAAACAAATCTGGTTTGAATCCCTAAAACCATTCACCTAGAGCAATTCCAATTCAGGTGTCTCGCCCCAGGGAACAGATCGCATAACATTATTTCATTCTAATCATATACAAAAGCACATCTGAAAATTTTGATGTTGGAGGATCTTTTTTTATCAATGCAATGCAATAACCACACAAAGGTCATACAAGATACAATCACATTTTTGTCATCAATTCCAAAATTTGAGTGACAAATGATACCGTAGAGAGAACAGGAAACAAACCTGTGATCTCTCTTCTTTCTCTTCATAAGCCATTTTATTTTGTGCCACTCTGTCCATTTCTCTTAGCTACAAAAAAGGCAACAAGATTAATCTTTTAAAGCATTTCAACCACTCAATCCATAGAGGCCAAGAGAATGCAGATAAAGAGAGGTCATTCATAATCTCTAACCTTCAAGTTCTTACAGCGTTCACCAAGAGGAGGTAAGCCATCAAGAACTGTTCGTGCCACATAGTCATTTGAACGGGCATGCTTGAAGAAGTGATGTTTCAATAGCTTTGTTGCTGATGGTCGCTTTGTAGGATCTTTTACCAAGCACATAGCTACCATTTCCTTGAAAGACTACGAAAACAACCATGTAATTAGTTACAGTTAAAAAAAGAACGCAATTATGTAAATCTTTGATTTATAGTCAGTATATCTCAGCAAACATGCCTTGGAAAATCTTTTGTCCCTTTCATAGTCAAGACCTGGAGGTGCATTCTGCAAGGTCATAAGCAAGACCTGCATCACAGATCCTATCCAATCTTAAAAGAACTGAAAATAAAACTTAAAAGTGGGGGAAAACTTAAGTGAAAGTGAATCATAGCGAAACAAAATGTGCATTAATGTAGATTAGTAAATATAAACAGTTAAATGGCTCTGTAGAAATAGAAAAGGAAGTGCATTAACAATCCTATTTTAATATTATACGACAGTATGCACCATTTCCTCATAAGAGAGCAACTTCTACCTTCATTGGAGGATATTTGGAAAATGGAGCATGACCGTGAGCAAGCTCTAATGCAGTTATCCCAAAGGACCATATATCAGCTCTTCATACAGAATCATTTGCCATGGAGATCATTCACATAAGAAACACATAAAATAAGCATAGCACGTCCATGTTCTTCAAACAGTGAAATGGTTTGTTACAATTACTGCAACTGAAAAATCTAACGATAGGATTCTTACTTGAAATCATAACCATGAAGTTGTTCCATAACTTCAGGTGCCATCCTGCAGTGAACAGCAGTTAAAAAATAAGAGAATGTGCTTCTTATTTGACAGAGAAAAAATACAAGACAGGAATGTTCAGCTAAAAACAGAAGAATTCAACTTAGCAGTTAACAGTAGTATCCAATCCATTACAACCACTTCAAAAACAGAAAAGTATAAAGCCATAATGAAGTGAACAGCCAGAAACAAGAACCAGCATGGAGTCCCCACGAAAGTGTTCCTGGAGCGTTGCCTATCGCCAGAATCAAACATGCAAGCAGAGACACCAAAGTCCGCTAACTTAACTGCACCGCTTGCATCAACTAAGATGTTCCCAGCCTGTGAAACAAAAAAGGATCCCCATGTATCTCAGGAATAATTTCATACCATTTCATCTCTCTGTTTATCTCAGTAGATGTGTGTGTGCGTGCGTACGTGCACGCGAGAGAGAGAGAGAGATTCATTTACCATCCATCAGGGCAAAATTTAAATATGCGACTAACCAGTCTGTGGGTGCACAGAATATCCGTTCTTTACGAGCAACAACATTTGAACATGATTACTGCCTACCTGAGCATGTGAAACAAATAACGTGGCAAAGGGGGGAGAAATGGAAATAGAATTAGAAAATGAGTCAAGCAACAAATTAACATGATAAGTCTATACGATTCAGCAAAATAACTACCTGCCTTGGGGAAAAAGAGTCAAAAAAAGCCTGAAAGAAAACCAAATTGCACGTACTATATGGAGATTAATAATCACACTTATGGCCAGACAAAAGTCATGGAACTTGGTACAACAGATAAATGTATGCTGAGTCAGCCACGAGAAACAATATCACAATAGATCAGGAATGCCTATTCTTGTGAAATATTGACCCTCACAAAGTTTTGCAATTTAATCAACAATGTTTATGAGATATTGATTGGTCATCATGAAATGGAATCAGACCTTGACTTTTGAGTCATGACATTTATTTTTAAAAACTAAGCATTCTTCTGACAGATCACATGGAAATTTCCATAGAACCTATAAAGTTTAAACATGCCTTCAGGAGGTCCATCAGTAGTAGTAAAGAACATAGGTGCTCAGTCGATTACAAAAATTATTTAATTGGACATTCCTAAAGAAAGCTATTTCATGGCATGGTGTCATACCATACAGTTAAAAAGAGAACCAAATTAAAAGTACTACTTGGAGATTTGGAATCATACCTATGACCAGGTAAAAGTCACGGAACTTCGTACATCAGATAATATATGCTGAGTCAGCCACTAGAAACAAGATTACAATATATCATGGATGCCTATTCTTATGAAATATTGACCCTCATGGAACAAAGGTTTGCAGTTTTGTAAACAATGTTCATGAGATATCAACTGGTCATCATGAAATGGAATCAGACCTTCACTTTTAAAAGTGATAATTTAGCTGAGAAAACGAAATGAAATCAGATCTTGACTTTTGAGTCATGACATTTATTTTAAAAAATCAAAGCAATCTTCTGACAGAGCACATGGAAACTTTCTTAGCACCTATAAATATGCCTTCAGGAGGTCAATCAGTAGTAAGGAACATATGTGCTCAGTCGACTACAAAAATTCTTTAATTGGACATTCCTAAAGAAAGCTAATTTGATCTTGGCTTGAGGCTCTCGGAAAGCCTAGCAACGGATTGTAGACCAGATTTCCTTCCTCCTCTACTGTTATCAGACTATTATATTGTTTTTCACTCTTTCACAGGTGGTTATTTTGCATGGAGTGGGGGGAGGAGAGGCTGGAATCCTAGCTTCCTTCGCCACTTGGTCCATGCTTCACAATTTGTTTATGGAGCCTGTGTCTCTGCATCTTCTGTGATGGGTGTTTCTGTTTTTGCAGGTCATCATTAATGGTGTGGACATTGTTTCTCAGGTGGACATGGGGTCTTGCTCGGTGCCGTATTCATTCCCGCTTCGCTCTGGTCCTGCGCGGCTGATTTGCTTCCGTCTAAGATCGGTGTGGCTCCTTTCCTTGGGCCTTGATTCGGTGGTTTTCTCCCGAAAGGGTTTCCACCTAAAAATTGTTCGTGTATTGTTCGTGTGATGTGATGTGTTGCTAATTATCTGATTTAATTTGTGGAAACAATATTTAATGCTCTGAAAGTAATTAAAATTAAGTGAAATACTGATTCACACCCCCCTCAGTATTTCCATCACCACGATCTTTTTGGCCTCTTGAGTGGACCTAAACTTAGCAAGTTAACTGACCGAAACGCCATGAAATTCAACTGAAACGGCCCAGAAACATCACCGGCCATACTGTGTTGAAAAATGTAACTAGGTTCGGTCTTCATAAAATGTATTTGAGTCACAATGAAATATATTTATCAAAAGAATGAAAAAGATATTTTTATTATTATTATTATGACGTTTTAAAGCGTGGGTTTGATGCTAGGTCATCATGTTTTAGGTCAAAGTCCCCATTGAGGACTTCTAGGATTTATTCTGAGCCATTAGAGTCATTGTCCATTAAAAGAGACCCTTCTTGGGCTTTTGAATCATGTAAAAAGATTTAATATTGAGTCAAATAAGCTATATGCCACCTCCACACCAAGTCGGCCTCAAGTAGATCAAGTCAGCCTCAAACTGGGTAATTCAACCTCACCAAAGGCCTATATATTGGAGCATTTCAATTTCATTTGAAGATTTCTCTCTCACACAGGCAAGTTCGATATCAAGAAGAAAGCACTGGAAAAGTGCGTAGTAAGGAGGGAAGTCAAAAAGAGTGTGAAATTGAAGAAAGAGGAAGAGAAGAAGAAAATCAAAATTTTGGGCTATCTCTCTCTCTCGTATGGATTCCTATAGGAGGTCGAAGTCTTTCTTGTTTTCTGTTGTCGCTGCTACTACCAGTTGTTGGGTCGAAGCTACTACTACAAGTGGTCGTTGCCAGGTCGAACTTGTTGTTGGAGGATTGTCATTTGCAAAAGGAAGAAAGGGTTGACTTGGTGTGGAGGAAGTCTTTGTCTAGGTCAAGAGTCTTGGATTATCTCATGAAACTATTGAAGGAAGAATTCTTGATTGGGTTTTCCCCTAGATAAGGGTTTTACCCTAGTTGTCTGCCTATATTTGGTGTCTATGATCTTTGTGCTATTGTTTTGGAAATTGCTTGATGAACTAAAAAAAATAAGAACATAAAGATAAGAAAATCACAAGTAATTATCTATGTAAAGAAAATATTTTTGCCTTTCTGATTTTCTAACATATTGTACGACATTTCCAAATAGTAGAATGTTGAATCATACAATCGACAATACTTCTAGTCTATTTCGAAGAGTTTCCAATACAAGTATGTTGCCCAGGAGGTGTTTCCAGCAACATAGGGATGAACTGAATACTTGAATGCCTTCATTACTAATGTCTTCTTCATGAGGAGCTGAAATAGATCTGTTAATGATATCACTTTGTTTGAATTCTTCTAGATCTGAAATCTCATGTACAAGGAGTTCATGGGATGAAGAAAAGGGTTGGTCATCTTCATAAGATTCATCCTCAAACACACCACGTTCCCTTTTCATGGAATCAAACAATGTATTCAACTTTTTTATCATTTAAAACCATTCATGGACTTTAGCAATCATTTATTTTCAAGGGTCTTTAAGCAAAATAGGTGTGAGATCTTGTATATCATTATTCTTCACATCCAACATAGCACCCACCGTCCAAACCTCAACACATACTTCTCGATAACTAGGATCCCATCATTCTTGAAAAGCTTTGATCAAAGCTACAAATGAAGTTCTCTTCTGGAGTCTGGACCACAAGCATGAAACCATTCCAATGCATGTTATTTCAAGGTGAGTACAAACATCCTCATCATGATATCTTCATGTATTACATTGAGATTAGAGATAAGCTCAATAAATATATGACATGGTATGCAACTAAATGAGGATATCGATGGAACTTTGGAGGAACATCAAACTATATTGGAGGAGGGAGGCCAATCAGATATCCAAAATAACATAGAGATATAATGGAGAAAAATACTTTATATCAAACAATTTCCTCATCCATGAATTTTCCATTTCTAATTCTTCAAAAAATTCAAAAAATGCATGACCATCATACCTTTTCATACCAATGGAGTTGCCAGATGAGAATGTTAGATCTTCAAACAAGTCTTTTCATCACGTCATTGTAGCAACGTCTACTAAATCCCCCGCAACAACATCAAAATTTTACCTCTCAAACCTACACTACTTGTGGTGAAGCCTTAAAACATTACTGCAATCTTATGGGGAACTCAAGAAGCCTACCCACTACCAGCACAACAACAGTAGGACCACACTAACAAAGCAAGATAATTTAAAAGTATCCCATGAAGAAGTGTGCCAACATAGTTATCAAAGCCCTTAGATCTAGGTCCACCATCAATAATTTAATCCTCCAAGAGAAGTATGCCCTAGGAGAATGTGCAAAGGCAGTTAAGCCATCCTAGAATGTGCCAAGAGTCAAGAAGAGTGGAGCATTCCTATAGATGAGAGGTCAACAACATTGATAAACCAACCTTGTGCCTAAAATAGCAAAAAATTGTTAGGTGTTTTCTCCAAGAAGATAACCAACTCATCCCTCAAGAAATACCATAGATATATGTGCAGGAAAGTCCACTTTGGTTGTTACAACAATGTCCGAGATGAGAACAACCTAAGAGGCTATGTAAAGCATATATCCATGTGCAAGGGCTACCAAACTCCTCAAACCATCTTAACCCTCTAATTATATCAATGTAAATCCCAGCATAAGAGGTGTAGAAAAGAATGTCAAAGGGTGTATAGACTAAAATAACTATACTAGACAAAACTTAGGAACCCCTAAATTGATGAGTGTTTCCTTTTAACATATGCAAGAACCCATGTTAGGATAACCAATGTTTCATCTCAATGATCAATTAAATCAAATAATTAGCCATAATACTCAGGGAAACCCCTTAGCTGATAAGTCTCTCTCTCAATGCTAAGAAAAACCCCTCAAAGTCACCAAAAATTCCACAATGTCCAACAAGCCAATATCCATCAACACGATAACATCTTCACTCCAAAGCCAAAATTCTCCAAATGCAACCTGCTTGGACAGGGTCTTCAAATTGGAACAAACCTCATATGATATGAGGGGTAATAGACAATGCAAAAGTCAAAACAGAGATATAGTTATTCATCAGGGAAGACATTTTATACAACTCTTTAAGTGTTTTAACTTTTGGTTAGCCAAGTGCCCTATTCCAAAAGGGGATGTTCGTATTTAAGTTTTCGCTTACTGCCATGTAATGGTATCAACGTATGAACTGTTATCTTTAACATATAATTGATATATTCTTGATATTTCCTCTTCAGAAATGCAGGTGTAATTTAAGCAACATAAAGTTTGCATATTTCTTGTTATCTTCACGGACCGCCTGCTACATATGGAATTGTTATTGCCAATGCAGACTGAATGTTATCAATTTTGGAATGGGAATGCAATTCTACAGGAAAATCTAATTGTTGAAATCTGTAATTTTTTTCTTTACAGGGCAGACTCAACATTTTACCAAGTCATTATATTCTTGACAAATTCTACATTTCTTTGAAGTTTGCATGCATGAATAGTATAGTTTTTTCCACAATCATTAGGCAGCGGGTAACCTTTGTCCTGGTAACATGCATTAAAAATTAAAATTCAATATGCAGTAAACTTGTCCTACATGCAGAATAAAAAAGTCTGTGGGGACTATATGATACTTAAAATTTGAATTGCATGCAGACTAAATCTGTAACAAAGGCAGGATCATATAGACAATGAAATGCTATAGGTCAATGGGGCATCAAAAACTCATTCAAACATCGTAATTAAGTGGATAATTTAAACTAGTCAAATCTTTGAACATAAAAGACCTATTATAATTGAGATCAATTCTCAAGAATAGAAGTGCCAGTACCAATTCTCCAAGTGCAACCTGCTTGGGCAGAGTATGTTGAAAATAAGGGTTCCTAGCGCATTTATCCTTTTGGCCTAGAGAGACACATTAATAACCTTCTGGTCATGTGACATTATGAGTTTTATTAATGTCATGAAGCAAAGCTACTTTAAATGGATTATGTACCATGTACTTAAATATATTAAAGTTACTAGTGTTATTAAGTGACTTTATGAGAAAAGTACAAAGTACATATTTTAATATTAAAGTGATTTTTATGTTTTAAAAGTGACTTTATGAAAGAAAATGTGCACATGGTACAAAAACATTAAAAGGTGTCTAGAAGGCTCATTAATTGAGGGGGGGCACATGAGAGAAGGTGTCAAGAAAGGGCATGATCTCCACCCTTGATCTAATGAGCTAAGATTTAATCTCATCCATTAGATTTCAAGGGTTAGGGTTCTCTTCTAATGAGAAGACAAAAAGGGAAAAGGAACTTCATTCTTCATTCATTCTCATGAGCATTTGAGAGGAGGTGAGACAAAGAGCTTGAGAGGAGGTATTGTTTGCAGATCTGAGGGAGAAACAGACTACAACAAGGAGTCTAAGCCCGAGTTTCCAGCTGAGGGAAATAGGCACGCATACCGATATTTTCAAACTGAGAAAACAGGCCGAGATTCCAGGAATTTCCGGCCAAGAATCAAGGAGAAGGTCTGCCCTGATAGGTGAGAAGGCTGAGAGTGATTCTCAGCGAAATTTTCATGGAGAATCAGAGCAGTTCGAAGCCCTCATTTCTGGTCTTATAACAGATTTCTGGGCCACATTTCTAGGACTGTCACAAAATTTAACACACAATTCGAGGCAGATGGAAGGGACTGTTTGGCACCAGATTCAAGGCTATTGGCTAATGAAGATTCTTCTGAACCTAAGTCAAATTCTGAGCACTGATTTGTACAATGGTTCTAATGTAAGAGAGCTGAAACAGTGGCTCAAACTTCCAGATTTGTTGCTGAAGCGTAGACACGAATTTCAAGGATGCTGGAACTACATTTAAGGGGTGATAAGTACCTTAATTGTTATTTGCTGTGTAATTTTCTCAGTAGATTAGAAGCAGTATAATTTTCCTTACACTAGTTTTCCCCTTGTGGGTTTTTCCAGGGTCATTAGACCAAAATCACTATGTACAAATTCTGTGTGTACATGCTTGTCTTATCTTTCATATCAGCTGAAAAGAAAGGGTAGAGGTAGCTTGTGAATGTTTCAAATGAATTTGTATCAAATGCTTTACATCAGCTAACCTTTTGGGTGAGGACATTAAACATATATGCATAAACTTTGAAAGTGGGAGGGCTACCAGATTGCAAATTTTTCTACAGGGTCTTCTACTTGGAACAATCCTTATATGATATGAGGGGTAATAGACAACGCAAAAGTCAAAACAAGGATATGGTTATTCATCACTGCAGACATTTTATACAACTCTTTAACTGTTTTGGTTAGCCAAATGCCCTATTCCAAAATGGGAAGTTTGTATTTAAGGTTTTGCTTACTAACGTGTACTGATATCAACATATGAACTGTTATCTTTAACATATAATTGAGATATTTTTGGTGCTTCCTCTTCAGAAATGCAGATGTAGTTTAAGCAACATAAAGTTCACATGTTTCTTTTTATTGTCGCAGACCACCTGAGTAACTCTGCTACTTGTGGAATTGTTATTGCCAATGCAGATTGAATGTTATCAATTTTGGATTAAGAATGCAATTCTGCTATATGATACTTAAAATAAAAATTGCCTGCAGACTAAATCTGTAACAAAGACAGGCATATAGACAATGAAATGTGGGGACATTAGGATACTTAAAATAGAAATTGCATTCAGACTAAAACTGTAACAAAGGCAGGATCATATAGACAATGAAATGCTATAGGTCAATGGGGCATCAAAAATTCTTTCAAACATTGCAATTAAGTGCATAATTTAAATTGGACAAATCTTTGAACATTAAAAATCTATTATAATTGATACCAATTCTCAATGATAGAAGTGTTAGTACAAAAGAACCATCATTTAATTGGCCATACTGTAAATCGGTCAAATCCTTGAACATAATAGATCATTGAGACCAAATTCAATGATACATGTGTTAGTACGAAAGAGCCATCAATTAAGGTCATATTGAAAATCAAATGCTATAGGTTAACACACCATCAACAACTCTTTGAAACATTGTGATTATGTACATTCTGTAAATTAGTTAAATTTCTGAAGATTAAGTATTTGAGTCCAATTTTTGATGATATAAGTGTTATTACCAAATATGGCAGCAAGCATTGATGAGTCAGAATTATCACCTTAACATCTCGATGTATATGTCCATGACTGTGAAGATACTCCAAAGCCTTCAAAACTTCCCGCAAAAATGTTGCAATGATTGGCTCTTCAAACCCTTCTGGGTAGGCAGATTTCATTATATGAAGACAAGATCCCCCAGACATGTATGGCATTACAACCCAAAGACTATGTTCTACTATAAAAGAACAACATGCCTTCAAAACATTGGGGTGGTCAATCAAGCTCATTGTTTGTGCTTCTCGGCGAATGCCATCCTGTATAAAGTACAGGAAACACTAAATAGTAAAAAACAATGTTCATGCAAATAATAAGTTGGTAAATCTATTGTATAACATTCTAGTTCCAAAGCAATAACAAAACCCAACAATTTGCTAGTCACAAACATTAAACCAGATGTGAAATTTTCTTAACAGAAGATTTTAGATCAGGGATTGCACAAATCCCATCATAAAGGCAACAAGCCACGAATTAGAAAGACAAAAGCTCAGTTACTAATACTGTCGAATGTTTGTCTGTTTTCAATGTAGGAAAATTATATTTCGGACCAATTGCTAGTACATTAAACATTTTAAATTTATTTGTGCCACTTCATTAACAAAATCAGTGGATCTGTTTACCACCTAAATCCAATGAGCAAAGCCACAATATATATGAGAATTTGCCATAATAGAGCACAACTTTTCTGAACCAAGAAAAGAATTTGAAACTGCCACTGCCTGTCCAGCATCACATTCAAGGTGGGAGAGGGAACAAAAAAATCTCAATAGCAATCTCAACATCAATAGCAATCTCTATGTGAAGGTGAGCAGGAACCTGTCATAGACCCTTCCCATTCATAACCCTTGGCATTACAAAATTAAGCCTTGAGCTCCTACATCACTCAAAAAAAACTCTTCAACATTCACAGGCATTCTTAAAGAAATAGCCCAAGAAGCATCTCTAATTTTCATTGGATCTACAGAGATTCTGGCAGATATCAGTCGATCTTGGCAAATGCCCTTTGACAAATACACAGGTTTACCTAGGCAAAGGGCCTAGTTCAACCTCTCACCATTGCAAAAGGCAAACCCTGCAGTTTATGGCCCAGCTACCTCTCTATATGTTTTATGAATTAAAGTAAATGCAGCTCGAATGCCGATGCAAGATATAAATGAGATGCAGACTAGACTATTCTTATGTTTCCTACCTAGGAGTATGAAAACACCAAAAGACATGAAAAAATGAAAATTAAAACAAGCTGCATACAGGAAATTGTTCACTGAAATACAAATTGCCAAACTTCAAATACTTAAAAGTGTATTGAGGATAGCCATGAATATTACTGGAAATCGCATTTTCACATCAATTTGTCAGCACAACAATTAAGATAAAGCAAGAACAGATATCAAATACCCGAATAGCCAACAACAAATGAACATCTATTCTTACAAATTTCCATATTACCATGGGCAGCAAGAGTAGCATATAGTAACAGAAAAACCAGAATTCTCCAGCAAAATTGGCCAACAATGGCTTCTCAATTAACAAGAAATTAACTTGCATTGTCAAGAAGAACCCCCTTCTTGCAGTTATACAAAAATGAGAGAAGTCGAAATGTTTCAAATTCCTGACTCTTAAAATCCTACAGCTCAGGTGCCAAGAAGTTGTCCTACATTTATCTTATCTTTTACGTATTCTCTCCAAGCCTCATATGCTTTTCTAATTTCATGAGTGGGGAAATTGGTGCTGTTCAACTAGGAACCAATAGAGAGCTAAGTTATGCTCTCTTTTATTGAACTTCTTATCCAACTTAGACAGGAATGTGTTCACTGAGCTTATTTCCTTAGTTGGAATCTGTCCATTTTCTCTAACCCTTGCCATGCTGATTATGGGAATCTGTTATATGATACTCCTTCCTTAGTTTTGCCTTTCCTGTAATGCTCCCATCATTTTAGCTTGAGATAAGAATACATTGTCTGCTCCGAAAGGAGTCACTTTCACTGTGTTGGAACATCTGGAGGAGAGTCAACAGAATCTTGTCGCCATTCTTTCAAAAGATCAACATATCTCTGCCACCCCTCCTGTCTTTGCTTCCCATCTTGCACTCTCCTGGGCCAACACTAGTTTTGGAACTCATGCAATTTTTGGTAGAGATCTCTGTACAATGCATTCACATCATCTTGAATTTCCAAAACATATTCTACAAATTCAGCAATCTCACTTCTAGCTGCTTTGTAATATTCAACTTGATTTTTCAGATATGAAATAGCTTTCTGTAGTTCTCCACCTCTCAAGCCATTTGGAGAATGCTAGACTCATTCACATCTGATACTGGGTCTGATTCATTCACATCTGATACAGTAGTCTCTATGGTCTCTATCACCACTTGGGTTAGCAAATGTTTTTCTTTTCGTGTTTGTCTACCTAACAATTTGCTTTTGTTTTCTATTGAAAGAGATGTTAATTGAAGTTAGAGATGGAAGGATTCTGCTAAATTTGGCAGTGGGACCCACAAGTGAAGCTAAGGCGCAGTTATACTTTCACCATTGCTGATGTTCCAAATGAGAGTGAGGGGCCTGCTTATATACTAGGCAAGAGCCTCTTCATGGAAAGTCATGTCCCATTCAGACATGCCTCTTCAACCTCATTACTAATTAACTAATCATTATTACAATTATCATCATTATTTATATTTAATGTATTTTATTCATAACAAATAATTAGAAAAGAGTTTTCCAAAATGGTGATGTCTTGTACACCTCAATGGAGGGCTATTTTCAATCTCAAATAGAGACCATATAATTCAGCCTAATTGCTAGATTTTCCACCAAGTCCCCACGAGAATTGATCCACAATTATTCCTTCGGGATTAAGAAGCATCCCTCCCCCTATTGTTGTTGAAGAATATACATGGTTCGGTCTTCATAGTTGTACTTGAGTCATAATGAAATATAATCAAAATTGACTTGTTAAAGCATGGGTTTCATGCTTGGGTCAATTGTCATAGGTCAAGCCTCCATTGTAGGCTTTTAGGATTTGTAAATCAAAGTCAAAGTCCACTTTGTTATGTCAAAATCTTCCTCCATCAGGTCTCCTTGCAGTTGGCCTTCAAATCAATAGTCAACAAGTCGGCTTCACTAAATAGACTCATGTTAGCTCATTTACAGTGGGAAACAACTATATATATGAGTGTAGATTTCGCTCAACAAGAATTACAGAGATACAAGTTCGGAAATTTCACAGAAGAGTTCGGTGTATTAGAGTGAGGGAATTCAGTGAAGTTGAAGTGAAGAATGATTTGAACTTTAAAGGAGTTGAAGCATCAATGCAAGCCAAAATATTTTAAGGCTACCACCAAAACAAACCAAAGTTAACGCTACCACCACAGGACCGAAACTTGAGTTGGCACCACAAAACCAAGGCATGAATGTATTGCAGTTTTTTTCATCATTGTTGGACCGAAACTTGGGCTATCTCCACAGGACCGAGGACTGAAACTATACTGCAAAACAGACCGAAGCTCATTTGGGATATCAGAGAACCAAAGTATTGAAGCTTGTTTGGAACTCTCACGGGACTGAAGCATAATTAAGATGCCACAGAACTGAAGCACGATGTGCCAAGGTTGACTTGATGGATGGAAGTAGTCTTAAGTCTAAATTATGACTCATGAGGGTCTTGGTCATCTCAATGTTTGTTTTGAATCTACCGGAGGAAGAATTACTTGACTGAGTTTTCCCCTACGTAAGGGTTTTGTCCTGGCTGCGTGCCTACATCTTGTGTCATTTTCTATTTGTTGTTTGGCATTAGTCTTGACAATAAGAAATGATAAATCAAAAGAAAGAAAAATAATAATGAAACATCACAAGATAATGTCATAATAAGAGAAATCAATTAACTTGCCACCTTATTGGATTTCTCAACATGGTATCAGAGCTATGGTTGAAGATGGCAAGAAGGAAATGCAGTCTTGGAAGAAAAAGTAGAATATGGTCTGAAATCTTTGAAGTGTGAGGAAGGCTTTAAGTTAGGGCAATTATATGAAGATTGCTGGACATTGGATAAACCAATGCTCCCTGTGTGTTTCGCGACATGGACTAACCGCCTCTCGTGGATCCTTATCTCTGGCGATGCAATCGTTGACTAACATTTGCGGGTTTTGGTCTAACGACAATCGTGATTCCCAACAAGTTTTATCAGAGTGTAGGTCATGAGTTCGATACACACCCGACTTGCATTGGGGGCGAGAATGTTGGACATTGGATAAACCAACATCCCTCCTGTGTTTCGCGCAATGGACTAACCGCCTCTCTTGGATCCTTATCTTTGGCGATGCGATCATTGACTAACACCTACGAGTTTTGGTCTAACGACAATCGTGATTCCCAACAAAGATGTGTCTAAGGCCAACGAAGCCCTAAACTGTTTTGTGCAAGTCAAATAATCAAGAACAAAGTTCCTATTAATAACCAAGAACTGTAGGACCCTTTTAGTGCAGTCAAGGCTACAAAAGTAGGGGTAGTGAAGTTGTTTAAAGGACCAGCAAAGGGCTTTGATGAGTAATCACTTCCAGCATTTAAGCCCTACAAGCCTATATCATTTGTCTAAGGAAGCCTAGTATTGAAGGACATCCAAGTTAACACAGGCAGAAATTCAAATGAAAGAGATTGAGCCTTGTAACCAAAAAGGGCAGTCATCCTAGGAACATGTTGAACAGTATTCGATCCTGAAGTCTCATCAAACAAAGGGTACTCAACGCTCTAGGAACTAGCTCAAAGAAATCAAGTAAGTATTGTCATTGTTCCTTACTTAACAAATGCATATGCAACAAGTCTAATAGACTATCATCAAAGGTATGTAAACACAAGGTATGTATATTTATTTTTATGAGCTTCTAGATTTTCATATCTTAGATGGTCTATATAATCCTATTAATAGGAATAGAGTTCCTATTAATAAACAAGAACTGTAGGGCCCTTTTAGGGCAGCAAAGGCTACAAAAGTAGGCGTAGCGAAGTTGTTTAAAGGACCAGTGAAGGGCTTTGATGAGTAATCACTTTCAACATTTAAGAATCGCAGGCTTGTATCCTTTGTCTAAGGAAGCACTAGTATTTATGGCCATCCAAGTTAACACAGGCAGAAATCTGAATGAAAGAGATTGAGCCTTGTAACCAAAAAGGGCAATCATCCTAGGAACATGTTGAACAGTATTCGATCCTAAAGTCTCATCAAACAAAGGGTACTCAATGCTCTAGGAACCAACTCAAAGAAATCAAGTAAGTATTGTCATTGTTCCTTACTTAACAAATGCATATGCAACAAGTCTAATGGACTATCAAATCAAAGGCATGTAAACACAAGGTACGCATATTTATTTTTATGAGCATCTAGATTTTCATATCTTAGATGGCCTATATAATCCTTGTTTACAATTATAGTCTGGGATAAAGAATGTAATCCCTAGATGACATACAAGAACCTTAATCCTTATCTTCTAGGATTTATAAGTAATCTAGGATGTCAAGTAAAATCCTAGTGTTGATTGGAAGAACAGATAATTTGATTTTTATATAAGGTTTATAGTTATACTAGGATTCCATCCTCCATTGTTGCATAGAAAATCTAGATCGAAAAATTAAAATCATGTTCTTGATATCACATGTTTTGCTTGAAAATATTTATTACAGGTATAAAAGATCATGGCTTAATACAAAGAGAACACTTCAAGGAATCCTTACAAGGTTTGTCAAGGAACATCTCCAGGTATGTCTTAGACTATACACTTTATGAATTCTCTTAATATTAAAGGTATGTTCATCATCTTTTAGAATTTGCGTTAGGTTACTAACATCATTGTGTCAAGCTCCCCTAATCATAAAGATTCTTATTTGGGTGATTAATCATTAGATAAATCTACCATCTTTATATCTTTGATCATTCTTGTGGAACCCTAAAAAGGTTCTCTGTAAACCCTACTGTTGTTGAAGAATTTACATGGTTCGATCTTCATAATTGTTCTTGAGTCATAATGAAATATAATCAAAATTGACTTGTTAAAGCATGGGTTTCATGCTTGGGTCAATTGTCATTGGTCAAGCCTCCATTGTAGGCTTTTAGGATTTGTAAGTCAAAGTCAAAGTCCACTTTGTTATGTCAAAATCTTCCTCCATCAGGTCTCCTTACAGTTGGCCTTCAAATCAATAGTCAACAAGTCGGCTTCACTAAATAGACTCATGTTAGCTCATTTACAGTGGGAAACAACTATATATATGAGTGTAGATTTCGCTCAACAAGAATTACAGAGATACAAGTTCGGAAATTTCACAGAAGAGTTCGGTGTGTTACAGTGAGGGAATTCAGTGAAGTTGAAGTGAAGAATGATTTGAACTTTCAAGGAGTTGAAGCATCAATGCAAGCCAAAATATTTTAAGGCTACCACCACAACAGACCAAAGTTAACGCTACCACCACAGGACCGAAACTTGAGTTGGCACCACAAAACCAAGGCATGAATGTATTGCAGTTTTTTTCATCATTGTTGGACCGAAACTTGGGCTATCTCCACAGGACCGAGGACTGAAACTATATTGCAAAACAGACCGAAGCTCATTTGGGATATCAGAGAACCAAAGTATTGAAGCTTGTTTGGAACTCTCACGGGACTGAAGCATAATTAAGATGCCACAGAACTGAAGCACGATGTGTCAAGGTTGACTTGATGGATGAGGGTCTTGGTCATCTCAATGTTTGTTTTGAATCTACCGGAGGAAGAATTACTTGACTGAGTTTTCCCCTATCTAAGGGTTTTGTCCTGGCTGCGTGCCTACATCTTGTGGCATTTTCTATTTGTCGTTTGGCATTAGTCTTGACAATAAGAAAGGATAAATCAAAAGAAAGAAAAATAATAATGAAACATCACAAGATAATGTCATAATAAGAAAAATCAATTAACTTGCCACCTTATTGGATTTCTCAACATGGTATCAAAACTATGGTTGAAGATGGCAAGAAGGAAATGCAGTCTTGGAAGAAAAAGTAGAATATGGTCTGAAATCTTTGAAGTGTGAGGAAGGCTTTAAGTTAGGGCAATTATATGAAGATTGCTGGACATTGGATAAACCAATGCTCCCTGTGTGTTTCGCGACATGGACTAACCGCCTCTCGTGGATCCTTATCTCTGGCGATGCAATCGTTGACTAACATTTGCGGGTTCTGGTCTAACGACAATCGTGATTCCCAACAAGTTTTATCAGAGTGTAGGTCATGAGTTCGATACACACCCGACTTGCATTGGGGGCGAGAATGTTGGACATTGGATAAACCAACATCCCTCCTGTGTTTCGCGACATGGACTAACCGCCTCTCTTGGATCCTTATCTTTGGCGATGCGATCATTGACTAACACCTACGAGTTTTGGTCTAACGACAATCGTGATTCCCAACAAAGATGTGTCTAAGGCCAACGAAGCCCTAAACTGTTTTGTGCAAGTCAAATAATCAAGAACAAAGTTCCTATTAATAACCAAGAACTGTAGGACCCTTAGGGCAATCAAGGCTACAAAAGTAGGGGTAGTGAAGTTGTTTAAAGGACCAGCAAAGGGCTTTGATGAGTAATCACTTCCAGCATTTAAGCCCTGCAGGCCTATATCATTTGTCTAAGGAAGCCTAGTATTGAAGGACATCCAAGTTAACACAGGCAAAAATTCAAATGAAAGAGATTGAGCCTTGTAACCAAAAAGGGCAGTCATCCTAGGAACATGTTGAACAGTATTCGATCCTGAAGTCTCATCAAACAAAGGGTACTCAACGCTCTAGGAACTAGCTCAAAGAAATCAAGTAAGTATTGTCATTGTTCCTTACTTAACAAATGCATATGCAACAAGTCTAATAGACTATCATCAAAGGTATGTAAACACAAGGTATGTATATTTATTTTTATGAGCTTCTAGATTTTCATATCTTAGATGGTCTATATAATCCTATTAATAGGAATAGAGTTCCTATTAATAAACAAGAACTGTAGGACCCTTTTAGGGCAGCAAAGGCTACAAAAGTAGGCGTAGCGAAGTTGTTTAAAGGACCAGTGAAGGGCTTTGATGAGTAATCACTTTCAACATTTAAGAATCGCAGGCTTGTATCCTTTGTCTAAGGAAGCACTAGTATTTATGGCCATCCAAGTTAACACAGGCAGAAATCTGAATGAAAGAGATTGAGCCTTGTAACCAAAAAGGGCAATCATCCTAGGAACATGCTGAACAGTATTCGATCCTAAAGTCTCATCAAACAAAGGGTACTCAATGCTCTAGGAACCAACTCAAAGAAATCAAATATTGTCATTGTTCCTTACTTAACAAACGCATATGCAACAAGTCTAATGGACTATCAAATCAAAGGCATGTAAACACAAGGTACGCATATTTATTTTTATGAGCATCTAGATTTTCATATCTTAGATGGCCTATATAATCCTTGTTTACAATTATAGTCTGGGATAAAGAATGTAATCCCTAGATGACATACAAGAACCTTAATCCTTATCTTCTAGGATTTATACGTAATCTAGGATGTCAAGTAAAATCCTAGTGTTGATTGGAAGAAAAGATAATTTGATTTTTATATAAGGTTTATAGTTATACTAGGATTCCATCCTCCATTGTTGCATAGAAAATCTAGATTGAAAAATTAAAATCATGTTCTTGGTATCACATGTTTTGCTTGAAAGTATTTATTACAGGTATAAAAGATCATGGCTTAATACAAAGAGAACACTTCAAGGAATCCTTACAAGGTTTGTCAAGGAACATCTCCAGGTATGTCTTAGACTATACACTTTATGAAATTCTCTTAATATAAAAGGTATGTTCATCATCTTTTAAAATTTGCGTTACATTACTAACATCATTGTGTCAAGCTCCCCGAATCATAAAGATTCTTATTTGGGTGATTAATCATTATAGATAAATCTACCATCTTTATATCTTTGATCATTCTTGTGGAACCCTAAAAAGGTTCTCTGTAAAACCCTAACGTAAAGGTATGTCAATGATAATGTGTGAAACCCTAGCCTACTTAGGGTTATTGGTAAAGTCTAAGAAAATGTTATTCTTAATGTTTGAAGTTTTGATGATGTCATGTTTGGGGTTTTGGTATGGTCATAAAAACCCTAATCATTTAGGGTTGGATGGTGATGTCTGAAATCCCAAACCTGTGAAGTTTTGGTAAATTTGGTTTTTGTTATGTTATTTATTGAAACCCTAGATCATTAGGGTTTGGTAGGGTTTATAAGCAAGACCCTTATTTTAGATAATGTCCTAGGAATGAATCCCTAGGTATATGTTTGTTTGTCTGATCAAGTTTGATATATCGGTATGTGTTATTAGGTCTAGTTGATATATGTTATGATATGCTTATGCATAATGATGGAATCCTAGATATGTATATATGTGTTGACCTAATTGTTGATGATCATAAGTCCTAGGGTTTGTAACTAAACCCTTGTCGAAGTTTGATATTCTAAGATGATCTTGTTTAACCTTGATGATGAATCTAGGGTTTACAACGAAACCCTAGTAGAAATTGGTCATGTTGTTGAAACTTTAAATTGAGCTAGCTTAATGATTCATGTATGAAATCTAGGATCTTGCACAAAATCCTATTAGAAATCTAACATATGAATTCAGAAAGTTGTTAGATGCATTATTGAATTACACTTGTTGCTTTGAGGGTTTGTTATAGGTCATTAAAGAATTTGTCATATCTCTGAAGGAAATATCGAGGCTCTAGATAAAATGAGATTGATATCTTGATTGAGTTGTTGATATGATTTAGGGTTTGTAACAAAACACCAGCAAGAAGTTGAAATATAGAAGCATAGTCTCTTGTTGATTATGTACCTAACTAAGTTTGGGAATTTGATATATAAAGTCTAATGCTTCCATTATTGTATGATGTGGTTAACTTCATGCTTCTTTAGATTTGATTGTACTTGCTATATAAGATGTGCAGGTACATAATCTTCAAGATGGTGAAGATGTTCGTATGTAAAGTTGATATGATAAGCATGATGAAGGAAGTGATTTGAATAGTGATGATCAATATGACTTTAATAAGAAGGATGGAAGCCATGAAAGATTCTCCAATGTCATAAGAAGATGTTGATCTCCCTAAGCTAAGAGGGAGCCTGGATAGAAGAAATTTCCTTAAGTTAAGAGGGAGGACATATTATGGTCATAATAGATACCTTGAAAGAAGAAATTGGAAAATGAATTTTGAGGAGCTACTGAAATAAGGAAAGCAAGATCTGATTATAGAATATGTTGCTGCATGTGAACTAGGAAAGGAAGATGTATGATTGAGGAATCTTCTGTCAAGATTCATTTGAAAGTCCTACTATTACAAATTGAGAAGCAACATCAAGTTGTCTAAAAGACCTCAGAGGTTTGTGTCTACTTGTGTATATTTGAAAGTTTGTTAATGATTGGGGTTGTGTTTGTACAGGTAAATCTCTCAAAGGTTTTACATATTGGTTACCGATCAATTTGATCGAGAGAGATTTGTTACCAATTTGTTTGATCAAGAAGGATTTGCTAACGAGAATAATTGAGTGTGTTGAAGCTTTGTGTGTAAGACACATTGCCTAGGAGGACATCTAGTCGGCACATTGTGTTGATGTTTGGATGCCGAAGTTGGGAGGGTGGAATTGGTCATAGAGCTCTGACCTCAGATACGCACCTGGATCCCTAGTTTGATGGTTAGCAAGTTAGCAAGTAAGCCTGATGGTACCTAAAGAGGCTAAAAGCTTTAGTCCATCTTAGTCCCACCCGGATAGATTGCCCTGGTCAGGAATCTAGTCTGTGGCGCTACATGTACCTAAACTCTTTGTAGATCATGTGTTTTGAGATCTTCCATGTACCTCTATAGATATATGTAAGTATGAATACCTCCCTAGTTAAGAGGGAGTGTTGAAGAATGTAACTAGGTTCGTTCTTCATAATTGTACTTGAGTCATAAAGTGTTATGCTCTTAACCTGCAAGACGATACCAGAATACCAAATATGCGAAGAAATATACCCAGAACATACAACAATGAGAAATAACAGCAAGTATTTTATTATTTAGAAAGCAATGTTCACTTGCCTCTTCGAGGGGACAACCTCCAATAGAGCTGAGCTCAATTACAAAAATAAGACACGATGCTCCTCAAGGGGAGTCTCTATCCTTTATATAGGATTCATACATGCAATACCATGGAACAATACCATGGTTCTTATTAATACCATTTATCTAATACCATGGCCCATTTGCAACTAACTGTGGTCCCTTCATTAAATGCGGGTTAACCACTTACAATTATTAATATGGGCTTTACTGACTCTTTACTTAACGATAACTATGACTCGATCCTATTACATAAATAAGGGGGTTAAGGTTGGACCCTAACATGCCATCCCCCATAAGAATAGCCTTGTCCTCAAGGCTGAAGCTGCGGAAACCGCTGAAGGATAATGGTTGGTTCCCAGGTTGCATCTTCCGGAGAGGTGTCTTTCCACTTGACGAGGACTTCCTTGATCGTGCGGCCACGCAGGTGTTGTTCTCGTGTGTCAAGAACCTGTTCAGGTTGGAGCCCGATTGACCCTTCTTCGTCCACTTCAGGTAGACTGGTTTGAATTCTACAATGGTTCCCAATCACTTTCTTGAGGCATGAGACATGGAAGACTGGATGGATTTTTGCAATGGGTGGCAAAGCTAGCTTGTAGGCGACTTCTCCAATGCGCTGAAGTACATGATATGGTCCGTAGAATTTTGCAGATAATTTCTGACAACCCTTGTCTTTGAGTGATGTTTGCTTATACGATTGCAGCCTCAAAAATACCTTATCCCCTTCTTGAAATTGGCGTTCTGACCAATGTTGATCTGCATGTTGCTTCATGCAGTTTTGGGCTTGATGAAGATTCTCTCTAAGGTGAGCCAGCATGGTTGTGTGGCTCTGTAGGAGTTGATCCACTGCTTGTACCTTTGAGCATCCCTTGATATAAGTAGGCGAAGGAGGGAGTTGACCATAAACTGCTTCATATGGAGTCATTTTGGTGGTGGCATGATAATTGGTGTTATACCACCATTCTGCTAGAGGTAACCACTGTACCCAGAGATGTTGCTTTTTTGAAGTGAAACACCTAAGGTAGGTCTCCAGACATTTGTTGACTGCTTCAATTTGACCATCAGTTTGTGGATGATAGGAAGTACTGAGTTGTAGTTGGGTACCTTGTAGCCAGAAGAGTTCCTACCAAAAGTTACTGGTGAAGATCGGGTCACAATCAGACACAATGGAAGTGGGCATGCCATGCAATTTAAAGATCTGATCCATGAAATATTGAGTGACCAAAGTCAGTGTAAAAGGGTGGGGTGGGCGCAAAAAAGAGCATACTTAGAAAGTCTGTCCACAACCACCATGATGACTGACTTGTTTCCTGACTTTGGAAGACCCATAATGAAATCCATAGAAACCTCTGTCCAGATTGAGGTCGGGATGGGCAATGGCTGTAATGTGCCTGGGGATTTGACTGTTTCTCCTTTGTGGCGCTAACAGACGTCGCATTCAGCGACAAAAGTAAGAATGTCTTTTTTCATGCCTGTCCAAAAAAATGATCTTCGAGTGCGAGCATACGTCTTCTGAAAGCCTGAATGTCCTGCAGTGGGAGATGAGTGCAACTCCGCCAACATGCGGCTTTTGAGGGTGGATGTTGGTGATACTACTAGTCTGTCCTTGTAGCGAAGAATCTCATCCTGCCACGAGTAGCCCGCTATGGAATTTGGATCCGTCTGCAATTGATTAATGAGTTGGGAGAGCCAGGGATGTGAAAACCATTCCTTGCGAGCCTCTTCAATCCATTCTGGAATGGGAAGGGAAATTGCGAGCAGGGTACTTTCCTCCTCAAATTGGCGGGATAACGCATCTGCTACAATATTTTCGCGCCCTTTCTTGTAAATTATCTCATAATCATATCCCAGCATTTTGGCAAGCCATTTATTTTGTTGTGGTGAGGATAGGCGTTGCTCCAAAAAATATTTAAGGCTTTGATGGTCTGTGCGGATTTGGAAACATCGCCCCAATAAGTATGGTCACCAGGTATCTACTGCATGTAAGATGGCCATCATCTCCTTCTCATAGGTAGATTGTCCCAGATTCTTCCCACTTAGTTGTTGGCTCGTGAAGGCCAAGGGTCGACCTTCCTGGATTAAGACCGCCCCAATACCCGTACCAGAAGCATCACATTCAATCACAAAAGATTTGGTGAAGTCGGGTAGTGCTAAGACTGGAGTGGAACACATGGCATGTTTGAGAGCTGTAAAGGCCTGTTGTGCTTCATCATTCCAGAGGAATGAATTTTTCTTGAGGAGTTGAGTGAGGGGCCTAGCAATGCGACCATAATTGCGGACAAATTTGCGATAGTAGCCTGTGAGACCCAAAAATCCTCTCAAGCTCTTCAAGGTCTTTGGTTGAGGCCAATCCTGCATTGCCTGGATCTTTTTGGGGTCCACCCTGACACCTTCACGCCCCACAATGTGGCCCAAATACTCAACTTCTTCCATGCCAAAAGAGCACTTGGACATCTTGACAAATAATTTATGCTTGCAAAGCATTTGCAAGAGAAGATCGACATGCTAAAGATGTGCGGCCCAAGTGCGACTGTAGATGAGGATGTCATCAAAGAAAACAAGGACAAATTTTCTGAGATATGGTTTGAGCAGGTGGTTCATAAAGCTCTGAAAACTGGATGGGGCATTACAAAGACCAAATGGCATGACCAGGAACTCATAATGGCCTTCATGAGTTCGGAAAGCAGTCTTTGGAATGTCTACTTCTTTCATGCAAATTTGGTGGTAGCCGAGCGAAGGTTGAGCTTAGTAAAGAATTGAGCCCCATTTAGTTCATCCAGCAAATCATCGACAACCGGGATGGGAAATTTATCTTTGACTGTCAACTTATTGAGGGCCTTGAAGTCTGGACACATACGCCATTCCCCATCTTTCTTGAGCACCATGACCACCGGCGATGAATAAGGACTAATGCTGGGACGAATGACGCCTGCTTCCAAGAGTTCCTTGATTATTTTTTCAATTTCATTCTTTTGGGAAAACGGATATCTATATGGGCGCACATTTGGTGGTTGGGCCCCTGGGACCAAAGTAATGCTATGATCATGTTCCCCTCTCAAGGGTGGAAGCTCATGAGACTTGTCAAAGACTGGCAAATGGTTGTTTAAGATCGATTGCATCTCAGGATGAATATGAAGAGAATTGGGTTCGAAGGCCTAGATGGCATTAAATTGGGCTATAACTCCATGGTGGCCCTTTTTTAACAATTTTTCCATCCGATGTGAGCTGATGATAGAGGGAGATCCCGCCTGGAGTCCGCGGAGGGTATGTGTGTGGTTGTTCTACTTAAAGCTCATATATAACTCCTGGAAATCCATTGTGATTGGGCAAAGTGTGTGAAACCATTCAGTGCCTAGGACAATGTCGCAACCTCCCATATGGCAAACATGTGGGTCTTTAACTGATAATCCCCCATTTGAAGTTTGACATTTTCACAGTGGCCTTCACATTTCATTATCCCCCCATCAGCAGTTTGGACCTGGAAGTTAGAAACTGCTCAGACAAAACAATGCACTGCTTCTACGACTCTTTGATGGATAAAATTATGTGTACTGCCACTATCAATCAAGACTACTATTGGGCGATGCTTAATAAAACCTCTGATTTTGAGAGTTTGGGGAGAAGAAATCCCTGCCAAAGCATGCAGCAAGATAATTGGTTCTTCAGGTACATTGTCCTGCTGGTCCTCTTCTTCCTCCTCTGGTTCCTCAAGTGGTGGGGCTTCCTCCGATGAACTGTTATTAGTAGCATCAATTTGAAAGAATTTGGGCTCCTTGCATTTATGCCCGAGGGAGTATTTCTCATCACAGTAGTAACACAATCCTTTCTTTCTTCTTTCCGCCATTTCTGCTGGTGACACCTTTTGAACCTTGAGTGTTTGGGTAGTGCTTTGAGCCTGTGTGGGGCAACCCTTGGCGATGAAATTTGGGCGATTGGACTGGGCCGCTAACGCATGTTCTACTTCACGAGCTATCCTGCAAGCATGCAGCCATGAGCTAGGGTGGTGCAGTCGGACGTGGGCTTGTATGGCTTCTTTGAGACCACTGACAAAACATTCCACGTAGAACTCATCGTGTAAACCTCCAGTGCAGAAAGCTAAGGCTTCAAAGGCTGTAATATATTCGTTCATTGTTCTTGTTTGTCGGAGCTTAGTGAGATGACCCAAAAAATCATATTCATGGTCAAAGTGATTCGTAAGAGCTTTTTTGAATGTCTGCCAAGTCAAGGGCCTTCCATAGCAATGTTGATGTCGTTGCCACCATTGCCATCTTTCATTGTCCAAGTACATGATACCCACACTAAGCTGAGTCACATCATCCAGGATGTAATTCAGTGTGAAATATTGCTCCATTTGTGCTATCCATGCTGCCGGGTGAGAACCATCAAATTTATACATGTCCAGCTTGGGTGGTCGCGGATGGGATTGTTAGCGGGTGCCAAAGAGGTGAAGAGACTGGCTAGACTCGCCCTCACTATTTCCATTCTCAATATATGCCTCCCCATGTTCCTCCACCTTGTCCTTAGAGAGTGTTTCATTTAAGTTCTTCCGTTGCAATATGACATCTTGCAATTGTGATTCAAGGTTGTCAATCCTCTCAATGGCCATAGCTTGAGCTCTAGTTTGTACCATACACTGATCCAATGTACTTGAAATTTGGGACCGCCCAAAATTTTTGGCACTAACAATTGAATGGTACCACCTTGCCTAGCTCGTCGACCTGATTCTTATGGGCTAAGTCACCAATAAGCGCCCCGGGGGGTCTTAGACTTTTTTTCGGAGTTTTACTTCTTGCTTAGGAATACTGCAGTAGCCGAATCCCAGAAATGTCAATGCTGCCCAAAGTCCTGCGAAAATCACGCCTAGGTATAGGCACCCACACAAGTAGTCAGATCTAAATGGTGAATCTGATTGTTGCTACTGCTACTAGATTTGGATGGCGGATTTGATGGATCTGAGGGATCTGAATGGCTGATCTGATAGATCTGAACGGCGAAACTAATTGTTGTTGTGGATCTTATGGATCTGATAGATCTAAATGGCTGATCTGATAGATCTGAACAGCGGAACTTATTGCTGTTGCTGCGACAAAACCCCACCTGCGAGATCTGATCTGGCAAAGATTATGCGTGATCCAGAGATAGAGAAGGGAATTATGGTCTCCAGGAGTGTCAGGTGCTACAGATTGCAATATACATAAAGGTCTAACAGTAGTACTTGGCCCAATTTTTCAGGGCAGTAACCAAGGAGGATCAACCGTACCCTTAAGTCATACAACCCGACTACTCTATCGTACACGCGAATAATCTCTCCGAGTGTTGTTCTCGGTGTACGATAGCAACAAGATGGCCGACGATTTAGCTATGGCGAGGTTTCAAGGGAGCTAGGGGGCTTCCGATATACCCAGAGGGTACTTGGAAGACAGTCCGTGTGCGGTTCTATCTAATGTGCTACTACTCGAAGGGGTACCCACAAGGGTTACAAGGGAGTCAAACAAGCGTGACCACCTCTTGTATTTCCTGCATGCATGCCTCCCCAAATCTGCAAGTTTATGCGCTCAACGACAGATCCCGTGGTTTAAAGATGCTGGAACACGTCTCTAGCCAAAAAAAAATTGCTAAAAATTAGAAATCCCACCGGCCCTGGAGAGCGCTCTGATACCACTTGTTATGCTCTTAACCTGCAAGACAATACCAGAATACCAAATATGCGAAGAAATATACCTAGAACATAGAACAATGAGAAATAACAACGAGCATTTTATTATTCAAAAAGCAATGTTCACTTGCCTCTTCGAGGGGGCAACCTCCAATAGAGCTGAGCTCAATTACAAAAATAAGACACGATGCTCCTCGAGGGGAGTCTTTATCCTTTATATAGGATTCATACATGCAATACCATGTGGCAATACCATGGTTCTTATTACTACCATCTATCTAATACCATGGCCCATTTGCAACTAACTATGGTCCCTTCATTAAATGCGGGTTTATTAATATGGGCTTTATTGACTCTTTACTTAACTATAACTATGACTCGATCCTATTACATGAATAAGGGGGTTAGGGTTGAACCCTAACATAAAGAAATATATTTATCAAAAGATAAGCAAAAAAAAATTATTATTAATTAAATTGACTTGTTAAAGCATGGGTTTCATGCTTGGGTCAATTGTCATAGGTCAAGCCTCCATTGTAGGCTTTTAGGATTTGTAAATCAAAGTCAAAGTCTACTTTGTTATATCAAAATCTTCCTCCATCATGTCTCCTTGCAGTCGGCCTTCAAATCAATAGTCAACAAGTCGACTTCACTAAATAGACTCGTGTCGGCTCATTTACAGTGGGAAACAACTATATATAAGAGTGTAGATTTCGCTCGACAAGAATTACAGAGATACAAGTTCGGAAATTTCAGTGAAAAGTTCGGTGTATTACAATGAGGTAATTCGGTGAAGTTGAAGAGAAGAATAATTCAAAGTTTCAAGGAGTTGAAGCATTAATGCAAACTGAAATGTTTTAGGGCTACCACCACCACAAACCGAAGTCAAAGCTGCCACCACAAGACCGAAACTTGAGTTGTCACCACAGGACCGAGGCATGAATGTATTACAGTGTTTGTCATCATTGCTGGACCGAAACTTGGGCTATCTCCATAGGACCGACGACTAAAACTATACTGCAAAACAAACCGAAGCTCATTTGGTATATCACAGAACCAAATTATTGAAGCTTCTTTGGAACTGTCACGGGACTGAAGCATAATTAAGATGCCACAAAGTTGAAGCACGATATGTCAAGGTTGACTTGATGGATGGAAGTAGTCTTTAGTCTAGATTATGAGGGTCTTGGTCATCTCAATCTTTGTTTTGAATCTACTGGAGGAAGAATTACTTGACTAGGTTTTCCCCTGCGTAGGGGTTTTGCCCTAGATGCGTGCCTAAATCTCGTGTCCTTTTCTATTTGTTTTTTAGCATTAGTCTTGATGATAAGAAAGGATAAATCGAAAGAAAGAAAAAAATAATGAAACATCACAAGATAATGTCATAATAAGAGAAATCAATTAACTTGCCACCCTATTGGATTTCTCAACAACTTCCACCCCTATTCCCAACAATTTATTTTATCAACCAAACAAATTTTGAATTGTTGAAAAATAAAATCATTGGTATTTTAAAATCCAAAAATTTATATGCAGCGAAAATAAAATCGAGAGATCAATCACACATTACAACAAATAAACACCCACAACAATTCTCCTTCATTAATTATTCTCAAGAAAATTAGGGTTTTGACCCACATAGAAATTACAAGGAAATATGCATTAACTGGAACATGTAACTCGGCCCACTAGAAGAATTCAAACCCAGGAATTTCGGCCCAGTGGAAATTAGCAACTGAAGAAATTCACCCTAGATATTTTCAACCCACCTCTCACCAGCCACTCAGCCCTACGGCTTCCCCTTGAATAGCCTTTACGCCTCAGGAATTTCAGCCCTAGTAAATCGGTCTCTCCAACAAATCGACCTCCTTCCCACTCCAGCAATTCAGCCTCCTGGAAATGCTCTCCACCTACACTATTCCTCCTCTACGACTACAATCTAGTTGAGCCACTCACTCTAGAGGAAAATCGCTTTTTCTCCTTGTCCTTAGAGCCACTCGCTCTAGAGGAAAATCGCTTTTTCTCCTTGTCCTTAGGCTTATTTTATAATCTTCATCAAGCCTAAATCCCTAACCCTAATCTCCCTTGTAGAACATCTAGGAAATCAATGGTTGAATTCATTTCTAAGTCACTCAAATAATTTCATTATTTATTCTTGAAAATTGACTAAATAGTCCACAATAATTAATTGACTTTAAGTATTGTACTTTTCCTAAGTTCAACTTAGGAAAGAAGACATCACTTACTCCACCAAGCAAGCACCTAAAGAGGCGATAAATCATCTTCCACATGCTAAGACACCAAGCCTATGCAGAAGAGTTTCCAAAGCTACCACAAGCTTCAACAAATTTGAAGCACCTTCCTCCATCAAGAACATTTTCAACACAAGACATGCATGATAGAGAGGAGGAAGCATTATCATGGAATACAATCCCATTATAGGGATGTGCCACTACTAATAGATTGTAGAAAAGAGCTCAAAGTCAAAAAATAAAAAATAAAAATAGTAGAAAACAATACTATATATAAAATGCAACAAAGAATGACACATTGAACAACAATGTCCAAAGCCAAGTGTTTTGCCATTCAGAAAATAGTGACTAAGCATGAAATAACAAGGATCTATAGATCTATTTGGCAATGAGGAAAGTTGTAAAGTCTATTTGAGGTAATCCCCAAGCTGGTCAATGTACCAAGGATACTACAAAAAAATTTAATATTAAATGTAACAAATGCCAGAAGGTCACAAATTGAGAACCCCAACTCAAGGATCAAATAGACTTACAATGCAAGGACAGAACTGTAGAGAGCGAGAACACCTTACCCATCGCTGTTCATCTCGTCATAAACAACCAAGACAATCTGTTTTGTTATAAAAGCGGTCCAGTCAAGGGACCCCAAGGATAAAGATTGTACACATCATGTCATAAAGATCAGTTTAATTATACAAAATCTAGTGTTTAGGAAGCTCTTTGTTGTGACAAGGAATAAAACCAACCATCAAAAAGTGAAGATCTTTTAAGAAAGTGCAAAAGAAGCGCACTGGACCTACAAAAGATTTTGAAAATCAGCAGGTAAATTACTCATGTGACAACTCCATAGTAAAGTGACATAAGATGTAAAGAGGTTGGCTTATCATGTAATGAAGATGAACAAGCTTGTTAAATTAGCATAGCATATCCCGGATGCGAGTGTTTAGGCACGCAGGTATGAAGCAGTGACCTTGGGTTGGCAAGTGGCGAGGCCACCTGGCCACCCACACTTCCACTCAGAAGCATATACAAAAAGCCATCGCCGATATTAATGGCACATTACTGAACTGCGCAAGTCGAGGCTTCATCAATTTGGTTTTCAAGATGGCCTCTTGAAACCGTCTTCCCCGGCTCCGCCTCCTCTGAACTGCAATTGTCTCCCTGCTGCTACAGAGTCGAGCTCGCGCACGACAATGGGAAGACGCTGCCAAGTTCTATGCTGTATTGAGATGGTGAATGGTGCACATTTCTCGCAAAGTCTTCTATGCTGCCTACGGACTGGTTCTTCAGTGTTGAATCTCGCTCTGAACCATTGATTACAAGTCCTTTTGTTCCCATTGACCACTCATTCTTTGGCACTGCTCCTTCCCGTCCTCGACCGCTCAATTTTGCCTAGGTGAGCATGCCTCGTTTGCATCATCGAATGCGTTGCAGGAGGGGCAGTAGCAGAGGAAGATCGCTCCCCCTCTCTAACTCGTCCCCCTGTGACTCATCCTCCCCTTCGACTGTGCATTTCTCTGGACGCTACCTAGCCACTCACAGCAGTCAGGGGCGGCTCAGACTGCAAGTCCAGTCTGTTGACGTTGCTCCCCAGCCTCCTGTTGCCTCTATTTCAATTTCGCTGCACGCTGGAACATCCCTGCCTAATAGCAACTATCTCAGTGGCATTTAGAGAGGATCCACAAAACTCTGAAGACCCAGCCCGCAATACTCAGGCGCGAAACACCACCAGCAAGAAAAAAGCCCCTGGAAACAGCTCAGGGATGCACAGAAGCAGCGAAGCAACTCAGGGACGCACAGAAGCAACTCAAGGACACACCAATCGAGGCTGCTTCAAGAACATGGAAGAAACTCCGAGAGATAAACAGGATGCAGAAGATGACATGGAGACGTACAGGTGTCTGATAGTGGAAGAACCTCCTCCCTCTAACGACACCTAGCTGGTCAATGTTTTTCAGGTTCTGGGTTCCCGGCTCCCAATACTATGGGTCTATTTTGATGTTTTTTTTTTGCAAAGCTGTTAATTTTGATGATTGTTCAAAAAACCCGTTCCACTCTAGTACTACAAGCTGTTACCCCTGCGTGGGCAGCAAACTCTTATAGATTTGCACTGGTTTCCCCGGTGTGGGCAGCCTCTTTCCAGTATTTTGTTGTTAAACATGGCATAATTTGGGACTTGCTCTGCAGAGGCCGGTGCCTCCTTGTAATACTTTTGTTACATTAATAAAATTAGTCTAATTTAGAAGAAAAAAATTAGCAGAGCATATTAATTGAAAGTTACCATTGTTGAGAAATATTTAAAATGTGGGTAGGCCATTTGAAGGAAGTTCTACATAGGAGGATACTCAACAGAAGAAAATGTTGCTGATCAATGAGGATAGTCAAACACAGATTAGTCTCAGAATTATGGGTACTTCACTATACAATACAATCGAGAACATCAATTGGGTTTAGCTTGAGTGGGTGGGAGGAATAATTGTCATCCTCCCCATCCAATTTCAATTCCCACAAGTGACATGTTAAACTCATATTGAGTATATTGTTGTAATAACTTTGAGACTTGTTGTTGAACAACCTTGAGCCCTGAAGAATATCTTACCTTGCCGACAAGCTAGAGGGTGGGTGCTTGGTTACATGGAAAAAAAAAATACAATTGAGAATGGGAATTGAGATGTAATAGCAAACATGATGAAATCTGATAGAAGTAGGGCCACCTAACATTATAGCCATCTCAGACTTCCTTCATAGACAAAGTGGGAAGGAGAAATAATATATTAGGATTATAACGAAATAAATAGGATGACTGTGATATTGTGTTGTATTATCTCATAATTTATTCATATCAGCACAACGTAAACAGAAAGACCAATAAAAATATCTGAGATAGAAATTAGAACAAACTCTCTCGCCATGGTTGATCTCAGCTACTGAACGAACTTGAATGGATAGGTTGGTAACATAGTCTAAATCAATATCATCAGTTGTTATAACATGACAGACAGAAATCCTCATCATGTATTCATCCCATCAGTTGTTATAACATGACAGACAGAAATCCTCATCATGTATTCATCCTAATGTAGACACAGCCCATACACCCTTTCACAGTGTTTTGATTTCTCTTTTAACAACCTGAAGGTAGAATTAGCAGATCCTAACAACCCAACTAGTTTAACTGTTTATCTTAATCCATGCTTCTTCCCACTCTATTATAAACCTTCAACAAATAATCACTTGACTATAACCTGAAACAGTTAGCTATGCTGACCTCAAGGAGTTTAACTTCATTGCACTAAATTCTAATCAATGATTATGTTGTCCACTGCAACATACAAGAGGGTGTGATTGAAAAACATTTAATTGACTACAATGCAACTTCCCATGGCCACATGCAAGTTAATACACAAAAAACAGGACAATCATGTCTCCAATTTCACTTGTAACAGGCTGGCCTAGGTGCACATTTTGCAGGCAACAGAAGTACATTAATGAGCAACTTAACATGGAAGACTTCATCTCATGAATGACTTAGTTTAACTTCATTGCACTGAATTCTAATCAATGATTATGTTGTCCACTGCAACATACAAGAGGATGTGATTGATACACATTTAATTAATTACACATGCAACTGCCATGGCCACATGCAAGTTAATACACAAAAAACAGCACAATCATGCCTCCAATTTCATTTGTAGCAGGCTGGCCTAGGTGCACATTTTGCAGGAAACAGAAGTACATTAATGAACAACTTAACATGGAAGACTTCATGTCATGAATGACAAATCATGAGTTAACTTTTGCTGCTTTTTAGCTTGTAGATAAAATGATTTAACAAACTGATCTTCATCAGATAAATTTCCATCTTCTTAACTTTCTAGAGTTTTAGTGAAATAGAGCTAGCATTCAAATAAAATCTAGTAATCGGACCCTGAGAGATATGGATCTTTTCCTTACATTGATCGTACACACATCACATGTATCAGTGTGTATTTCTTCAATTCTGTAGTGTGTATGCATTTGATCAGTTGTATATTGTGTGTATTTGTTCAATTTCATATGTTTACTATACCTATAATAAGTAGGATAATTAACAATTTTTTCTGCTATCACTGTGTGCATAATTTCATAATTTATTTATATTTTACACTTCAAGAATTGAACAAATCCTTTAAAAATCTGTTTCTAAGACATGCATCAGAATTCTCAGATATTCCAACAACATTGGTTTCATGACATTCAACAGTTCAAGGTCCAAAGCAATGACAGAAAATTGAAAAATATAAGCAAGGCATATGTTTGATTGCAGACTACATGAATATAAAATACCTTCCATGTATTTCACAATCTTCAGAAATGCAGCATCTTTGTTAATTCTAGACAAGAAAGAAAAAAGATGGCAGAAGACATACCAGATTGCTATTGCACTTCTCCAGGTCCAAAACTTTGACAGCAACAATCTCATTGAATGGTACACAAAGTGCCCGGTATACAGTTGCACTAACACCTTGACCAACCTCCTCGTACAATTTGTAATCAGATGATGATGCTGGATATTTTTTCTCAGTTTCTTGGTCCATGATTCTTCTCTGTCAGAAAACCTTGTGCTAAAATCTGATCACACTTGTACCACAAGCATTGCAACCAACCAAGGCTCCAAACATACCCTGAGATTAAACATAAAACTTAATCCAGTCTATATAACCTGCTTTACAATGTACATTGCATGAAAAAGCGCTTTGACATCTTCCCAATTCAGTTAATCTCTTTGAAATTTCGCATAAAACAGTGAGGAGATCATTCTAATCATTACTTTAAATTCTGCATTTGACGGCATATTTGTCCAACATTCTATCATAGGCTAGCATACACAAGGATCCAACAAAAGTGTCCAATACACCCACCAAAAAAATTGCTTCAAGAAGTTTCATCTGACCTCTTAATTCAGTAAGCCTTATAAATACACTGTGAAACAGACCAATTTTGTGAAACTCCGTGAACATAATTAGATTGGACTGCTAGTAATCTCTGTCTCGACTCTCGATATGCAAATTTCATCCTGCCCTAAGTCAACTTTCATAGCTTCCATCACTGACTAATTCAAGGATCACCATTCACTAACAGAAGCCACCCACTGTGAACAAAATCAAGATCCATGCTGCTATAAATTTTCAACTAGAAAACCCAGATAGAAAATCATGACTGATGTTCTCTAATAATATCTTCATCTCACCAGCAGTAAGCAGTTTCTCAGAAGATGTCGAGTTACAACAAAATGAATCTAGTTTTCAGGTATTGATCACTGGAAAAAGAACCAAAGGACCTCGAATACCTGTTTTCATAAAAATAATCACACTAATGTGAATAATCCAATGATGATCAAAAAGAAAATGCCAAGCATGCCTGTCACAAGCTTCAAAAACTAATATAAGCAAAAGAGGACTACCCAAGTTAGTGTTTTAGTTTAGTCATGTACTTGTCTTAAGCTCACATTGTCATTTGGAGCAGTGCCTTCTACAAAGGAAACTCACACTTGTTCCATCCTAAATTCCTGATATCTCACAGACGGGGTCAACTCCATTAGATGATATAACTGATCACAGGATCATGTCATTTATCAGCTCAAACAATAATATCAAGGATATATTTTTGTAGACTAGACATGAAAGAGTATAATCTGTTTGCCAACTAATCAATGTGAAAGAGTTATTTCATTGCACAAGTAAAGCATAGTGCTGCAAATATGCAAGAACAAAGAATATAGTAGAATAAACCCCATTTATAACAGAGAATAGGACAAAAATTAAGGAAATATCCACAATGTTTATAAAATAGCACAAAGAATCATAAATTACACAAATATATTCAAGAAGGGAAGCACACTTCTTCCAGGTGATGGGCTACACACTGCCTTCCCTGGAAAGATAAATGAGGGCACTCTGCCATCCAAATGGAAGACACATAGCCTTGTCCATGAAACAGAACAAAAATAAAAAGGGTTGAAATATCAACATAGAGATATGTCATTGTAATATTAAGCTTTACAATTATTATGGACATCACATAAAACGATCACAAAACAAAAGAATTCACAACACATGACACCAAAACTTTCAACAATGTCAGTAATACTGGTGTGAGGGATGGATTTAAATTGAGAAAAAGTCATCCGTTCATCGTAATAATTTAACAAAACCTCTTCCTAGACTTGGGTCATGGCTTATATGCCTACACATAGCAAATTGATTTTGAGAGGCATCTAATAAAATGGCCAAACATATAAGATGACCTTGGTTGACCCATTATATTGAGTTATATGGCTCAACTAATTCCGAGGGAATTATAGAATCCATTATAAGAGAAATATTACAAGACATGCATATTGTATGTTGTGTCATGGGCATAACATTTCCTCCCTCCTTAGAAGCTTCGTCCTTAATTAGAGAATACCGAGCAATAAGACTTCCTCAAGTTTATGCTCATTTGACACTATGATCCATTATCCACTTGTGGTTGCCCAATCCTATACCTAGATCATGGACGATAGGCATACACACGTGACAACTTGAATTGTGAGTATCTAAAAAAGGCCAACCACAACAACGATCTTAGTCAGCCATTATATTGACTTATGTCTAAGTCGCATGGTTCAGATTCAAGTTCAAGTTCAGCAATGATTAAGTTCAGTTCAAGTTCGTTTTTTTTTATGAGGTTCACCATTACATTTGTCTATATATATATATACATACATATACATATATTATCTTTAAAATTACATTCAACATAGAATAGTAAGAAACAAAAGATGTTATCATGGACTTGGAAACTACAAGAATAGATTACAAGTTTGAGTTGTGACATAAGGTTATGAGTTTTGAACTATGGACTTGGTCAATGGCTATGAGGTTCAATGGGTTCAACGAACCTCAAAAAAAAATTAGGTTCACCAAATTTCAAACCTCGAGGTTGAAGTTCGATGAACCTCGTGACATAGACTTATATGACTCAACAAACCCCTAAAGCCCCAATAGAATCCAATATTATGAGAGAATACTTCTGGTTTCCCTGAAGTCGAGATAAAGCAATGGACTGCTAATGGATTTGAAGTATCTTGTTAAAAGCCCTAGAAAACATGAGAGGTCTCAAAAAATAATGCAAGTTTGGGTATGTGCAAGAGTTGGGCTAAATAGCTCATGAAGGCCATTAATCAAATCTGAAGATGCTAAAGTCCTCCTTCAACAGCTAAGCTACCTATCATGATAAGAAGTCTATGAAGAGTTTTTTTTTAAGAATGTGTTGATCTGACGCACTCTTCTGCGAATTAATTTCTAAGGTATTGCGTCCCTGTGTAGCAGTGAATCTACTGTGGAAGATTGGAATTTTTTTCTCTTGTTTTCTGTTTAGGTCACTCGCTGAAGGAGCAGACTGTTTGAGGTTACTCGGCCTCAGCCAAGATCATCTGTGGCACGATTTTGTCATTTTTGTTGGGCTTAAGGCTGTGCTGGCTGTGGGATCTGAACCTTTGATTGGCCACCAGTGGAGGATTCTCAGCCTAGTGGTAGGGCAGTAATCTAGGCAGAGTATTCGCAATATTCTATGGTTTATGGCATGCATCAAGGTTGCAAACGCTTGAGACTAGTGCGGCTCCTTTTGACAAGACTTCAGCCCTCTAGGAGGACTGTGGTAATTCAAGGCATCATTATTCTTCAAAGTGAAAGCATTTGTAATTGAGCCACAGCAGCCTTCAGTACGAGTCATTATGTTCCCCATCTATGCAGAGGAATTTAATGTGGATCAATTCATGGCATCTTTGTACATTACTTTGAACGCTTGATTCTAAGTATAAACAAGGTATTTTTTCCATCTGTCTGAAGCAATTCTGGAGGACTTCTTTGCACAATTAGAATTGAAGGGTATTTTGCTTCTGTTGCTCTTGATAGTGCATCCTTGTTATCAGTTTGTTATTCTCATTGTTCTGAAGAAAGATAAATGCCCTAATCTGGAAAAAAAAATCTGGCAGTTGTGTGGACTTTGATACATTGTGGTCACTGGACTATGAGGCCCTAAAAGGTGACTTCATTTACAGCTAGAAGGGTGGTATCCTATAAGTCATCTTGAGGAGGACTTGTCCTAGAATTAGTGGCACAACATTATAAAGGACAGTTCTAAGGCCCTCCATAATTTAAGGAAATCGAGATCTTGTATGCATATGTTTGCAAGGTATGAATTGTAGCCTTAAAAAGACAACCTTTGGGCATCCTATGTCATCCATGTTGGTAAAATCAAGGAACCCTATTTTGTGTATAGAAGAAGAGGCTGAGTCATTGTCAATGTTACAAGCGCATATATATATCTATATATATATAATCCAGTTCCATTGAAGCCGACTTGCAAATCAATAAGGAATATATATTCATGTCTTTGAAGCCTTCATAAAAGGTGCCCTAAAGTCAATGAAAATACAAGATGTAGTTATGAGAAGGGATGGTCTCTTTAGACATCAATTTGAAAATGATTTTTGAAGAATAGTAAAAGCCCTCCATAATGTCATATTGTTGACTAAGTTGCTCATTATCTAGCAGCTGATGTGATTTTGAGAAGGTTTAGTGGCAGCCCTCCATGTGATCCTATTTTTGTCTAGCAGCTGAAGCAAAGGAAGTTCATCTAAGAAAAGTATGCAGCTCCTTTATGTTGGCACCTTTGGATAAGGATGATAGTACCCTTGAAAGTCTGGCAGATAGAAGAAGTGCAAGGCACTTTGGAGCAGACCCCTGTAGCAACCTGTATGAACATAAAATCAGAGGTATGGTATCTCTCAAGGTACTTGTAATGCATTTATTTTTTTATTTGTTTTAAGGGTCTTTTGATGGAGGGTTTGATTTGAATAAGAACCCTAGATGGCTCATGGAAAACCCTAGCTCACATATGAAACCCTAACCCTATTATGTTCCCTCATAAGAAACCTTTTCTTTTGATTTTTAGGGTTTATGGATTCTAGGGTATGATTGATAAGGATGATTAAATTCCATCCTCCTTTAGTGTATGAAAACCCTAGATTGTATCTCTTGCTTTTATGATCACATATTGCGCTTGGTAGTGCTTGTCTATGACTATTGCAGGTGCCTCATGAACAAAGCATTGAAAGAAGGATGTGCATGGCCGATCCTATGTCTTGGCAAGCACGATGAGCAGAGGAAACTGTGAGGACCATGATTTTGGCATCTTGATTGGGTCATTAGGCACTTTGATGCGTTGTGCCAAGATCTTATGAAGGATGGTCTTATGAATATGGATGCATGGATACGAAGGACCCCTCCTCATCATGGATTGGGTGATTTAAAGCATTAGTTGTAGTCATCTACCAATGAATGATAATGCAGCTATCTTGGGAAAATCTCATGGGAGGATTTCTTCACTCTAGTTGAAGAAGGACCATGATGATTCTTCAGAGTTTATTCTCTGATCTTAAGCAAGCTTCCTAGAAGTTTGTTGTTGCAAATGCCTCGTGGAAAGTCTTATCCCTTGCATGAGAAGCTCATGATTGAAAGCTAGATGATCACGTGAAGCAAGGCTTCAGAGGGAGCTATAGAATCCCCGACAGTATGACTCGATGACTCTTCTTGCCCAATGTCTATTGATGAAGGCAAGTCATGGTTGTTGATTATGATTTTGATGACTCTAACGATGCCTTGATATATCCATGTTACTTGAGAGGCTGCATGGAAGCTACATGATTATGATTGATGACTTTGGCACATGGACCTAAGGAAAAGGGACAGGCTACAGGTGGCTCAATGATTATGTTTTAGCAAGGTCACTTTCCCTATATTCAAAGGGAGTTATGGACATGCCATGTTCATTGGATTGTAAAGATGATGATGTTTGATTGATGACCCTCTCTTTTATCAATGTAAGAGGGAGTTGACTTTTAAAGTCAAGATGGAAGACTATAATGTCCCTTCTGAAATTAAATTGTTATAGGTTTATTTATTCTACAATTTCGACAATTTTGGAGGCCATGGGACCCATGTGATTTTTGGAAAAGACTTAAGAAGGAAAAAGGGGCCGAAATGTTTTGTTGGCATAGCATGGGGGCCACCCACATGAGGAAATACACACCGCCTTAGAGGGAAGTTCGAATGACTAAGGAGGGAAAGTCGAACTGCTAGTTGGAGGGGGTCCACATGGGAAAAGAGGCCCATGAATTATTAAAAAATGAGGCTCAGCTTCATTTGGTATCTTTTGACATATTGAACTCAATCTTAGTTGCTCGAGCTGCTTAGTCAAGTTACTATGTTGTTTAGCACACGAGTGTCTCCGAGCGGAGATCTCAACCCTTGCTTCATTGGACTTCGAGTGCCAACCCTAGAATGGAGTTCTTCTTCATTTCAATTCGTAGCAGCAACAGGGAGACGACTTACAACAGTTGTAAGTCAAGTACCAGCAACAGGGGGAGTAACAACAATGCAGGGATTGCGCAGTCACAACGTGAGGTACTTCGGGAAGTTGGGGAGTCAAGGGAGCATTCTTCATCATTTTCAAGAGTATAGAGGGCAGCGACAGCCAAGAGGGTCATCCTACATGCAGCTCTCATTTCATCACATGCAGCACTGCGTCATCTCCTCCTTGACTGCACAATCATTAGAGTGAGAATCTTTGGAGCAACACCATCCAGGGGAGTTTGGAGCTGGGAGGCTGGGAGATCATTTGGAGGGACATTTGAGGAGGATTTTTGGAGTTGGGAGAGCAAAGATTGACAGGATCAGTCACAGCAATAGAATTCGAAATTGGAGGAGGGCCAAGCTATGAAGGGTCAATTTTTGAAATTTGGAAAGGGAAACCCTTTCTCAATTTTTTGGGTTTTGGGCAAAGATCACACTCCTAATTTTATAGAATTTTTTTGCAGATATAAGGGGTCAAACAGGGGTCCCAACTCAGCTAGCAACTAGAAGAGCTAAGGGGAACTTGGGCCAAAATTCTGAGGTCAACATTTGGCCAATTCCTTTGTGGATTATTCTGGGTATTTGGTGGAGAGGCCGAGGTTAATTTCCCATAATTTTCTGAGCATCGGAGGTGAGGTTTCCAGCAACATCTTTGCAACAAACAGCACAGTTTCACAAGGGCAGTGCAGGGCATCATTGCAACAGTTATTTATGCCATCTAAGCTTGACATATTACCACCTGGGCTTGATCATGCTTGCCATTGAGGCAAGCCCAGGTGCACCACTTCCACATTATTGTACTTTTCTCCCAGATTATAATAAAATGGCTCAGCTGTTGGTTATTCCTGGACTTTTTATGGGTGTGCACTGAATGTTTCAATTTTATGGTGTTGTTTTTATTATTTGCTTTACATAGCACTATTTTTCCTAGTTTGGAACATTACAGTAGTATCAGAGCATGATCTTGGCCTAGTTGTGGGAAATTAGCCAGAAGATCATGGAAGCTTTGGGTATAAGTGCATAATGATGGGTGAAACCAAAGACAAACCCATGGCTTAAGGGAAATCTAATATGCAAAAATTTTGGGGTAGAATTCATTGGGACAATGAGAGGTTGGCCCAGTTGAGGAGGGTGACAAACCAAACCCATCCTCACCCTTACAACAGAGACGTTAGAGATGAGCAGGCCGTGGGGGTGCAGCCATCTACATCATGTGGGGAAAGCAGGCCAGATTAGGCACCAAATCTCCTAAAAAGGAGTAGGCAGGACAGAGGCGGTTAGAGGGTGAGACCAAGGAGCGCTTTTGCTGGTGGAGACCTGGCTTTAGATATCAGGAGTCTGAGGAGGAGGTTGAGCATGATGCTAAGAGCCCACAAGATGGTGAGGAGCACATCAATATACCCAGTGTGGTGTAGGAGTCACCTTTATTAGAGACCTCTTTGATAGCCCCAGTTGACACCTTGGTGGAGAGGATAGACCCTATAGACATAGAGCCATCTGTTGAGGGGGTGCCACCCATGGACGAGATGCCAACAGTTGCTGAGGTATTTGGAGTTGTGACTGAGTTTACAAGTGATAGATGCCCACAACAGTTCCACCAATTTCAGGCCGACCTTCTAGCATTACAAAGGAAGATCGCATTAGTGCGTGAGGCTATTCTGCAGCAAAACGAGGAGTTGGAGGGCATGAGAACGATTTGTGCCAAGTCCATGACCAAATTGACTCACGTTGGGGAGTGATTGGATTCCCTAGTGGTGCAGCAAGAGTGCACATTAGGGCGTGAGAGCAGCGCTCTTCGGGCATACATAGACAGGGTTGGCAGCACTGTTAGGTTACCTTGGCCCATTGGACAGAGAGAGACAGAGCTACCTATTCAGATTTCATGTATTGACCACGATAGCGAGATGAGACAACCTGAGTTGCACAAGGTGCAGCACCCGCATGCTAGGATTGTTCTATGTGTAGGAGTTCATGCATTCGATCCCTCTTGGGGTTGGATGGTGAGAGATTCCGAGTTGGTACCTTGTGGAGTGGGTTATGGAGAGGGTGGTGGACTTGGGTGTAGCTCAGCAGGAGCTTCCAGGAAATGGGGATATTGGCAACGCAAACGGGCATTGGGTTCCCGGTGGGACTACCTATCATTTCCCAGGTATGTCGATTGACTACAACCTGGATGGTATAGTTGACCTAGCAGTTGAGCATGCACATTCACTAGGGGAGTCCCAGTCAGCACCAGTGACCAACCAGTTTATGTACAAACTCTTTTGGTTGTCTTGGTATGGCATTTGTACACAAAATACTGGGTGATCAGCGTACTCTAGCAGGATTTTGTCGGAGGAGGTGGCATTGGCAGGCCACCAGATGATGCCTTGTATGGAGCTAGGGATTCTTCGCATTTGTGTGGGACACAGAAGAGAAAAGCAGTGGTGGCATCGCTGCTAACACCTGAGGAGATTCACTTCTTGGGTCCCTTAGGGAGGACTTGGAGGGGAGGTCCCCTCATCGGAGAGCATGGTGATGCGACAGTGGAGGTGATGATACAAGTTGGATGCGAGCCGACGCATATGGACACAGCTTTAGGCCATCTCATTCAGGGAGGGGTAGGAGCATCTAGCATGGAGTAGTGGTCTGCAAATGGGCATGGAGGTGTCGTAGTATGTTGGATTGCGTTGTGGAGTGGGAGTGCCTCACATTGCATGGAGTACATGTGGGGAGTGACAGGTACAATGACACAGGAGGGACACAAGCCAATGTAGGATGGCATAGTCGTAGTCGAGGATATCCAGTGATGTACAGGGGTAGGCTGCAGTGTACAGTGGCATGTCCAAGAGTATTGGGATGATTAGTGGTATGTAGGGGTGTATAGTACCGCACAACAAGGTCTGGGAGTGTCGTCTCCAAGGAGACCCTTGGAAGGAAACACTGGGCATACCTTTGGGCATAGTTCAACCAAGATCGATGAGGACACAGATAAGTGATACTTGATGGTATCCGCCGAGACTCACACGCTTGACCCTCTTCTACATCCCTCTCGGGCGCAGTCGATTTTGCTGTCGACTTTCTGCACTCTAGGCATGAGCAATGGGGGACGAGGAGCTCACATATTTGGGTGACACTCAGCGCACTAGGGGGGAGACTTTTCAGCAGTGGCATTAGGTTGGTGCATCAGTTGACAGCCACAAGTTGGGTGATGAGGTGATCATCTGCATGGGTGGCATATCGTTCATCACCGAGCCTACACCTAGGGAGCTAGTTACGAGGGAGACATGTGTCACTCTTTTCTCAAGGCATGTCGGGACCAAGCATGAGCAGAGGATACCAGGTACAACTGAGGTAGCTTCCCAGTATGTGTCCGGGCTCCAAACCTTATATTGGCACATTATCGAGAGGGTGGATGGCAAACCTAGGGGAGATTGTTGGCAGGGACAAGAGGGATCCACATACTCTGAGTTGATTACGAGTATCGGATACCCATTTTTTGGTTGCATTCAGGGGGTAGCTATTTGGCACACATGGCTTCCAGCGATCATCGGTACTACACAGTGGTAGGCACAGGGCAGAATAGCATGCATCAAATTAGCCCACAATATATGGAGCCTATATATTGATCACAAGTAGGGACTAGAGATGAGGCATGGATGGATTCCTGCAATTGTCAGAGCTATATTGCAGCAGGTCCAACTAAGGGATGCAGGGATTTAGTTGATTGATAGATCACTCTATCTCGTGATGGTCAGAGCCATGGCAAAGAGTGGCCTAGTCCACTCTGAGATTGGCACATGGGGGTACACAGTGGCCTTCATCAGATGGTAGGGCATGCTTTCTTTGTGGCTGCACCGGTTCGGAGTTAGATTTAGATGGGTAGACTTTGGCGTCATGGAGATGTTAGGGTAGGATGTGTCTCACCTCTATCAGTATTCCACCATCGAGTTCCAGGAGAGGAGGATACAGTGTACGCACGATGGGTAGTTAGCTAGAGCCAAAGTGGTGCAGTGACAACAAGGTGGCACCCTTTTGTGGCTAGCATGGGACCCAGACATCACAGTACTAGACAGCTCGGTGACCATTAGGGGTCAGTCGGCTACAACAAGGTGAAGTCACTCAGGTCTTCCTTTGGGCTTTAGCGAGTCATCGATGGTATGGGGGACTTCTGGTATTTATACCGAACAGGATAGTGAGTGGAGCAAGGGGAGCTTCAGGTGGGACAGGATGGATTAGGATCCTGGTATTGAGGGATTCTTTCATGTCAGGACAATGCAGGGACCTAGGATGACTGAGCGGCACATTTGGGACCACAGTATTACTGATGTTGATAGGGGTAATCAGCAGACAAAGGAGGCACTTGTTCAAGCTTTACTGGAGGACAAGCGATTTTTGGTGCATTGGCGGAACTTACCGAATGAGCATGCCACCTGGGAGGGTGAACACATATGTGAGCATTCGGTGTTGAAGTTGCTTGGGGACAAGCAACATTTGGGAGGGGAGGACTATAATGTCCCTTCCAAAATTAAATTGTTATAGGTTTATTTATTCTACAATTTGGACAATTTTGGAGGCCGTGGGACCCATGTGATTTTTGGAAAAGACTTGGGAAGGAAAAAGGGGCCGAAATATTTTGTTGGCATAGCATGGGGGCCACCCACATGAGGAAATACGCACCGCCTTAGAGGGAAGTTCGAATGATTAAGGAGGGAAAGTCGAATTGCTAGTTGGAGGGGGCCCACATGGGAAAAGAGGCCCACGAATTATAAATAGAGGAGGCTCAGCCTCATTTGGTATCTTTTGACATATTGAACTCAATCTTAGTTGCTCGAGCTACTTAGCCAGGTTATTGTGTTGTTTAGCACACAAGTGTCTCCGAGCGAAGATCTCAACCCTTGCTTCGGTGGACTTCGACTGCCAGCCCTAGAAGGGAGTTCTTCTTCATCTCAATTCGTAGCAGTATCAGGGAAACAAGTTACAACCGCTGCAAGTCGAGTACCGGCAGCAGGGGGAGTAACAATAGCGCAAGGATTGCAGAGTCACAGGGTGAGGTGCTCCGGGAAGTTGGGGAGTCAAGAGCATCTATCATCATTTTCAGGAGTATAGAGGGCAGATGCAGACAAGAGGGCCATCCTACACGCGGCTCTCATTTCATCACAAGAAAGACTACGTCATCTCCTCCTTGACTGCACAGTCATTGGAGTGAAACTCTTTGGGGCAACACCATTCGAGGGAGTTTGGAGCTGGGAGGCTAAGAGATCATTTGGAGGGCCATTTGAGGAGGATTGTTGGAGTTGGGAGAGCAAAGATTGATAGGATCAGTCACAGCGGCTGAATTCGAAATTGAAGGAGGGCCAAGTTGTGAAGGGTCAATTTTTGAAGGTTGAAACCAAGGGAAACCCTTTCTGGGTTTTTCTGGGTTTCAGGCAAGGATCACACTCCTAGTTTTATAGAATTTTCTGGGTAGATCTAAGGGGTCAAACAGGGGTCCCAGCTCAGCCAGCAACTGGAGGAGCTAAGAGGAAATTGGGCCAAAATTTTGATGTCAACATTTGGCCAATTCTTTCGTGGGTTATTCTGGGTATTTGGTGGAGAGGCCGGGGTTAATTTCCTGTAATTTTCTGAGCACCGAAGGTGGGGTTTCCAGCAACATCTTTGCAGCAGACAACACAGTTTCACAAGGGCAGCGCAGGGCATCATTGCAGCAATTATTTGTGCCATCTGGGCTTAACATATTACCACCTAGGTTTGACCACGCTTGCCATTGAGGCAAGCCCAGGTGCACCACTTCTACATTATTGTACTTTTCTCCTAGATTATAATAAAATGGCTCAGTTGTTAGTTATTCCTAGACTTTTTATGGGTGTGAACTAAATGTTTCAATTTTATGGTGTTGTTTTTATTATTTGCTTTGCATAGCACTATTTTTCCTAGTTTGGAACATTACAAATACCTAGCCTTGATGCACTATTCTCTGCACTTAAAGGTCTAATGAGATGGAGAAGTTGTTAGTTTGCATATGTATATCTTGTGGGATCCTTAGTATTCTTGATAAACACCCTATCAGTGATATGCCTTGCTATGAAGACTCTGAGTCGATCTATGGATGAGCCTCATATATTGGATAGCTGCTTATTGAGATATTTCTGTGATTCTATTATCTATAATCTGAGGTACACTGTGGGAATCTAAGATTCCATGAATATTTTGATATTGGCTCAGTTGACAGTGTGATGGATGGAAAGAGCACATCTAGTGCTATATCTCTTGATTCGATTGCTCTGGAAGCACTATTGAGGTTGAATGTATATAGCAGCAAGTATGGCTTATTATGAAGCCAATTGGTTGAGGAAGCTCTTCAGTGAGCCATTTGAGCACGTGTTGGTAACCATCGTTGTATATTGCGATATTCTTGCGTGGAACTCATTTTTCAAAGAATCCATGTTCCACTACAGCTCCAAGTATTAGGTACCACTTTATCTTTATATGGTACATTGGAGAGCTAACAAGATACATCATTGTTGGTTGGATGAGAAGATTATTGTCATCCTTACATAGCCTCTTGGTAAGGTCAAGATTATCTTTATTCAGAGAGAGGCTAGGAGTCGTGGATAGACCCTACTAGGAGGGTCTAGGTTGAACATTGAGCTCTAGGAGATGAGAACATCAAGGAAGAGAAATGATGACTCTTTCTCTCACCAGGTCTTTCAAAAGAAAGCCCACGATGAGCAATACCTCCATGCTAACTCCCATCATTTTTGGCTCAAAAGGTTGGTGTTCTCAACACTTTGGTCACTCGTGCTCTTACGGTCTCCAATAAAGATCACTTGGAAGATGAGAAAACCCATCTCCTTAAGGTTTTTAAGAATAATGGTTATAGTTGGTCCCAAGGTCTCAGAGCTTTCTTGAATGCTAGCAAAGGTCCAAAATTAAGAAAAGATCAAAGAGAATTGGTTACCAATGTTCAACTTCCCTTTATCCAAGGTACCACCGACAAGATTGCTCGAATTTTAAGGAAGCACAGGATCTCTTCTACTTTTAGACCCCTAAACACTATTTGTAGCTCCCTTAGATCCGTCAAAGACCCGTTGGATCCAAAAGACATGAAAGGTGTTTATTTAATCCCATGTTCTTGTGGGACCCCCTACATTGGAGAAACAGACCGCTCTATAAATCAAAGGATTCGTGAGCATGCAGCTGATATCAGACATTGTAGGACATGCTCTTTGACTTTGGCGGAACATGCTGACAAAACTAAACACCACGTTTGTTTAGAAGATTCTCGTGTCATTGCAAGGATCAACCACTTCCATCACTGTAAGCTAAGTTGCAGGAAACGTGGGTTCAGGGTTCGTTTCCGTATGGAAACAGCGAAACCCGTACGGTACAGCCCAGAGACTCGTTTCCGACCATACTCGCCCATTTCTCAAGGAGGAAACGTGGCCAATATGGCCGGAAACGAGTTTCCAGGCCATACGGCGTAGTTCCCCACGCAAATTGACATTTTCTTCTTTTTTTATTATTTTGTTTTCTATTTTTTTATTAGGTGACTAAAGTGGCTTCTAGTTGCTTCTAGATGCCTCTCTCAAGTTATAAAAGTGACCTTCACCTCATTCTCTCATCAAACAATTGAGCAAGTTGTTTCTCTTAGAGACTGGCGATTTTAGCAAAGGAGAAGAGAGGAAGAGAGTAGTGGTTTCAGCTAGGGTGTTTTCAACAGTGAGCAAAGGAGATTTCAACAGCAAGAGAAAGAGATTTCAGCCGCAGGTTTGGAGTGCAGAGTTTCCAGCTACGACATTCTTGGCCTTTTGGCTCAGCTACAGCCATATTTCTCGTCTTTTCTGGCATTTTGGGGTAGCTTCAGCTACATAAAATTAATTTGGGTAAGCAACATTCATTTTCTTAGTTTTTTCCTACTATTTCTTCAATTTTTCAAGGGCTTATGCTGCCAAAAATATGAAAAACGTTTTTTATTTACACTTTTTTTTTTTTTGCAGCAATGGCTTCCAACCAAAGTGCGACTGCAAGTTCAAGCCCTAGGGCCAACCCAGGGGCTGAATATTATCCTCTTTGGAGGCATGTTTAGAAGCTTCAAAAATGTGGAGGTGGTGGCTCATGGGAATGGCAATGTAATCTTTGCAATAATTCGTACAAGGGCTCCTACTCAAGAGTGAAGGCACATATTTGGCATGGAGGAGGACATGGGGTTGTGGGTTGCATAAAAACAGCAGATCCATTGGCAAGGAGGGCATATCAAAGAGAGCAAGATGAGGCAGATGTTATTAAGGAAGGCATGATGAGCTTACTAAAGCTACTCCTCAAACTCCATCTAACATTGAGCCGAGGATTGTAGTTGAAGCAAAAAAGAGGAGAGTCGATGCCACTCAACAACATGAACAACCACCACCCAAAAATACCAGAGGGGCATCCCCTTCAATGCAGGATAGCAAAATTGCTAAATTGGTGAATGTGCAAGCGAGAGAAGAAACTGATTCCAGAGTGGCTAGGTGCATTTATGCATGTGGTATCCCATTCAATGTTGTTCGTTCTCCTTACTGCCAAGATATGATAAGGGCAATTAAAAAAGCTCCTAGGGTACAAGGGGCCCAACTATGAGAAAGTCATAACTTAGCTTCTCAAAAATGAGGAGCTTGTGGAGGATATTTTATCACCAATTCATTCTTACTGGAGTAGCTCTGGGGTTACCATAGTCTCAAATGGATGGACAGATACAAGGATATTTTATCACCAATTTATTCTTCCTGGAGTAGCTCTGGGGTTACCATAGACTCAAATGGATGGACAGATACAAGGCGCAGACCATTGATAAATATCATTGCCACTTCCCCCAAAGGAGCAATGTTTATCAAGGCGGAGGACTGCTCAGGAGAGGTAAAAGATGCACAGTTCATTGTTGATGTTATTATAAAAGTTATTGAACAAATAGGGCCTAACAAGGTGGTGCAAGTTATCACGGATAATGCACCAGTTTGCAAAGCTGCAGGTTTAATTACTGAGGGGAGGTATGACCACATCTTTTGGACACCATGCATTGTCCATAATCTGAATCTGATATTAGAGGAGATCGACAACAATGTTTCCTGGATAAAGGAAATCACAGGGGAAGCAAGGGAGATTGTCAAATTCACCACCAATCTCAGGTCATATTTCGAGAGTACTCCAAATTGGAGTTGTTAAATGTTGTGCCGCCTTGTTGAGGTTAAGAATGCATTAGTTTCTATGGTGGTGAGTCAACTTTGGATTGAGTGGAGACAAGCAGATTCAGAGCGGGGATATATGGTGCGTAGATTGTGCCTTGATGAGGACTGGTGGGGAAAGGTAGATTTCTTGCTAAAGTTCACAACCCCTGCATTTGAGCTTCTTTGGAGCGCTGACACTGACCAACCTTTCTTAGGAGAGGTAGATGATGGCATGGATTCCATGGTTGAGAAAACTATGGAAATCACTTCGCAAGAGTCTCCACAACTTTTGTTTGTTGATGATCATTTTGCTGGTTTAGTCAAGAAAATCATTGTTGATAGGTGAAACAATTTCAACACTCCATTGCACACTTTAGCACATGCCTTGAACCCCAAATTTTATGATGAGGAGCTTATTGCTCAAAACAATGGGAAGAAGAAGGCACCCCATAAGGATAGAGAGGTGGCTATGGGGTGAAAAAAGCCCTTATGAGAATGTTTCCTTCTCATTTACACAGTGAGGTAAAGGAAGAATTTGCAAGTTTTGTTGCAGGAATAGATGATTATGCAGATATATCAGCTTTGGAGGAGAGAAGCACCATGAATCCAGTAAGGTGGTGGATTTGTCATGGAGAAAATGGTGTACATTTGCAAAACCTTGCCATTCGTATTCTTTCACAAGTGGCAAGCTCTTCATCAGCAGAAAGGAATTGGAGCACTTATGGTTTTATTCATTTTGTGAAGCGCAATAGGTTGAGCTCACAGAAGGCAGAGGATCTTGTTTATGTGCACTCCAACCTTTACCTTGCATCTCGTAGGGGTCTAGAATACAACAGTGGTCCTTCTAAAGAATGGGATGTGAATGCAGAAATCCCTGATTTGGATCTCTCTCTTGCTACTCTAAATATTGAGGTCTAGCCTGGAAATGGAATTGGCCCATCATCTTCTTCAGCACCACCATCCACTGTTGAGCATGGTTCTACTTCTATTTTCGATGAGGATTATGATGATGAGGATTAGTCTTTTGTCTCTATAGTTCTTGCAGCCTTATAGTCTTTATTGTACTTGCAGCCTTATAGTCTTTATTGTACTTGCAGCCTCATATATTAATATATAATAAAGGTTGATTTTGAGATTTGGATATATAATAAAGGTTGTTTTTGGATATTCCAATATTTTTATTTTCATTATGTGATCATTCATGAGTAAATGTGATGTAAATTTAATCATAATGTTTAAATGTAATAAATTATAATGTATCATGTATGTTTTATGATTGCACATATATATATATATATATATATATATATATATTCACATTTCCCCGTTTCCAAAATTTGAGGAGGTCGCGTTTCGTACCCGTGCCCGTTTCGGAAACTCATACCCATTTCCCCGTTTCGTGCAACTTAGACCGTAAGTTTAAGAAGGCTATCAAAATTAAGAAAAGGACTGTCACGTTGAATAGTGATGATGGGTAGAAGATTAGTTGTTGTTGGATCCTGTTTCTTTTTCCCTAAGTTAGTGCCCTTCCCCTTCTCCTTTTTTAATGTAGTTTTCCCTTCTTTTAGGTTGATTCTCAAATGTTTTTCTTTTTCTTGTTTTCCTTTTTATATTATTGTCTTAATCTCGTCTTATTTAGGTTTCCTTATTTATAATTAATTTATACCTATTATTATTATTATTAATGAAATTCCTATTTATTTTCTTATTTTTTTATATTTTTTTATTATTATTATTGTTTTTTTTCGCATGGAAAAATCGTAATTTTATTCATATTGGGTAAAATTACATGTTGTAGATGTTGAATCAGCATATGCTTTATCAAAACTTGTCCTGTGCTTCAGGATCTAAAATGATTTTCAGTATAAACTATGCTTTTCTACCTTTCTTTTTTTCCACTTTCCGCCAACCTTCATTGTTGGGTGTGGCTATTACAATTGCCATGTGTGCTTCGTTTGTAGTTTCTTTTTCAGAATCTGAGCTTTTTGTAGAGTGTGCTCGCTTGTTGCCTCCAATTTCTTGTCCTGGGTTGTATTTCTCGCTTTGCTGCTGTGGACTGATTTGCACTAATGCAAACCCCATTTGTTTTTCATCATTCTGTGTTCTGTATTATTTCTTGTATATTCTGCTTCTTGGGCTATGTTGATATCTTCTGTGTTTTCTTCTTCTGCTATGCCATTTGTGGCTGAAAACTGCCATCCTTTCGGCTTTGGTGGTTGTCTTCTTTTCTTGTCTTTTTTGTTTTAAGGGCACATACTTTGTAGATGGCCAGTTTGACAGCATATGCGGCATCTAAAAGCTGTGTTTTCATAATCAAGCGGTTGTGCCCATTGCTTTTCGTTGTGTAGTAAGAGGATGTGGTCTAGTAATCCTTGGCTGAGATCCACCTCCACACAAATCCAGGCAAAAGTGTAGATGTCCTTGGATAGGCGTTCACTATCTGCTTTTAAAAATTTCCCCAGTGTGTTGCCAATGTCTGCTAATACTTTATAATGCCAAAAGTGTAGGGGTAGGTTGTATAATTTTACCCACATGGGCATTTTGGTGACCATAATAGTGTTAGGGTCGAATTCTGGGAACCAAGGTGTCAAAAACAGCCCAGAATTGCCCTGGAACCATGGTCCCTCGTTCAATGCATATTCTTTGTCATTTACTGTATCAAATTTGACAATAAAGAATCCTTTAGAACAGAGATAGATGTCGCAGTTTGTTGTCCATATGGAGTATATCCATTGACGAAGGGCTTCCGGCTTGGGTCAAAAGCCATTGAACCTGCATATCACAGCTTTGGTTAAATAATCCTCATGTATTTCATTTACCTCAGGTGCAAAAATTGTTATTGCAGGGTTTTGTGCTGTCTGCTCAATGATGTAGGGTCCGGGGATTGTAACTTGCAGATCTGTATGTGCTTGTGTTTCCTTCTTCCCTTTCACTGCATCTTTGAAGGAAACAGGTCCTTTTGAGCTCGTGCCTGGACTTCCTCTACAGAGTCTTGTGCTGATGTAAATGGTTGAGTCTTTGCCTATGCCATATTTGTTTAGTTTGTGCTCCTCCTGCAGTATTTTTCCTGTGTAGATCAGGATTTGTTTGCACAGTGGGATGCCTGTCCTTTCTTGTATCCTTTGTTTGAGCGTTTTTATCGCCTCCCAGCTCCCTACCCTGATACATATTGTGTTCCCTTCCATGGATCTAATAAAGAGGTTGCTTTGATTCTCCTTGGGCACTTCAGGAGCAGATGCTTCCAGATCTGTCATGTCAAGAGCGTGTCCCCATATCAGATCTGCGATCTGGGACTAAGATCCAATGCGGGAGGGAGCATCTGTGCGTATATGCCTCCAAATCTGAGCTTGATAAGGGTTGTTCTCTCTGTTTAGTGCCAAATCTGTTTGTTCAGTGGCAGATCGGTGATTAATATACCCTCCTGAGGTGTGGGAGGTCGATCCAGGCCCATGAATGGCAAGTATTCCTCGTTGGGGGGGCAAAACCCTTTCAGTGCCCATGCATTTTCAGGCGGCTTTCGATCTAGACCATGGTGTCGGTTTCCCCAGCGATTGTTCTGCTCCTGTGCCCTGGAGTCACGTACATACAGCCCCCTGCCCTTATGGACTTCATCGATCTGTGTTGTGGCTTGTAGAGAGCTTGATCCCATCATGTGGTCTTCAAAGCCTCTTCGTCCATGGATCTGGGCAAGATGCAGATCGGCTAACTGTATATTCCTTCGCTTTTCCTTTTAAATACGCCTTATTCTTGCTACCCGTTCGGCCTTTGGTCAAGTCACTCGGGCTACTTTTCTTATATTCCAGATCTATTTTTTCCGATTCGTTCTTCTCCTTTCCGTCGCTGGAACAGCGAGATACCATTCGAGTATTACCTTCCGTCCCGCTGTTGCTGATCTGTTTCAACTTCATGTCCAGGGCGTGGATCAGATCACCTGCGGCTGCGCATGAGTCAACTGTGGGAGTGACAGCCATTTTTCGCAGGAAGTTGAACTCTACCATCATTATTATTGTTATTATTATTATTATTATTATTATTAAATTTATTTATTTATTTATTTATTTATTTACTTTTGAAATTATAATTATTATATCAAAGTAATAATATTAAGTCAAAGTAATAATATTAAATCAAAGTAATATTTATGAAATTATATTATAATATTAATAACATACTATTATAAACATTTTTATTAGAACTAGATTTAGTAATTTCTTTTTAAGTTAGTTATTTATTTATTTATTTTTGAAATTATTAGCATTATATCAAAGTAATAATATTAAATCCATGGTTTTAAAACTCGGACTCAGAACTGGCCAAGGGTCAACTCCGACTCAATGCCGACTCGAACTAGTTGATTTCATTGATTCCTAGTAAGACTGGGCATGGGTATGGCTCAGTCAACCAGGTTGATTCCTAGTAAGACCGGCCTAGTTTTAAAACTAAATTTAAATCAAAGTAATATTTTTGAAATTATATCAAAATAATAATAACATATTATTATAAACTTTTTTATTGAGACTAAATTTAGTAATTTCTTTTTATATTAATTGTTTAACGTCTATATTAATTCCTTTAACGTTCATTTCTCTAGTCGTTTGCATCTCAACAGTATATAATTGTTGGTTGGATCAATACTTTCATCCAAGTCCTGACGATGAACCACACTTAGTGGTTCGAAACGCCTTGACAACAAAAATTGAAATGTGATTTACCGAAAGTATTCTCTCATAACATTATGAATCATAGAAGTTTGCATTCTGAATTCTAGAATCCAATATTGTGTGTTCTATTGGGGGCACAATTAATTTTGTTCATTCCCAAATCTAAAACAAACAAAATATATTTAAATCACAGTTCTCAAACTCACACTTTGTGAGGACAAAAATTACAACTCAATGTGGAATCAACCTTTGACTCACTGAACAACTAGATCAAATAAAAAATATATATTACATCTAAAATATAAAACTATGATATATATATATATAGTTTTAAAAACCATCCATTATGAACTGATAATCGGTCGAACTAGTCAATTTGATAGCCCTAGTCATCGAACCAATATAAAAATCTAGTTAGAGGGCCAGTTATGTACCTAATCAGTACAAACTGACCCGGTCCAAATTGTGTACGCTAAACTTCCCCAAAGTTACAATCAGAGTTGTAAGATTTTCCATTATATTTTGCAATAATCTTTGTACATATGCAAACCCAAATGTAAGACATGGAAGCATCCATATTCATAGTTTGAATTGTATGACATATACTTGCTATGGTTTCGTATCTTTGTTTGAAAATTAATATAAAATACACTCGTTTCACAAAGCCATGGTCCCATGGTGTGCAAACCACATTTGCATCGAGAAATCAATATAGAAGCTTCATGTTGTGAGTGTTAATTTTCTTTAAACTTTGTGCACTACTTAGATGAATTACTGAAAACACCAATATACAGAGTTTCTTAACAATCAATAAGCAGTGGAAGAAAACACCAGAGATTAGTAGCGGAAGAATGATCTGTGATCTTGTGCCTTCTTCCCTGGGTTTTCAAACACTTAGGTATAAGGTTTGATTTTGGATCTGTGATCAATGTTCATGTCTAAAGGCGCTTTCTATAGTCTAGTCGAAAACAATTACCATTCTAAGGTAATGCTTGGTGCGAGGGTAATGCCTTTTCCTGCAATTGTAAACATCACTACACTGGTTTAGTCACCTGAAACCCTAGCCAACAAGTTTACTGGGAGCTTTGGTTCAAAGGTTAACCTAGCAATTCGTTTTCTCTTAAGCTCACTCATAGAGGAAGTACACATAGTGGATTTCAAACTAGAGGTAGACAGTGATACCCAAATTTAGGTATCCACCCTTGATTTCAAGGCTAAGTCGAAGGAGAACAGAATGGAAGCTCGAAGGAATTATGAACCCAAACCTATCTCCGCATCAATCCTGAGTACTCATGGGGGTCCATTTGGAGGATTGGTAGAAGAGTGAACTTTTGTGGCTTTCCCAAGGGTAGACAGGCACAGGGAGAAGAGCCTAGGTCTGGAGGTGTGGAGCCGAGGTTTCACAGTGTCGTCTTGGGGTATTTCAAAGGTACTCTTTTCACCATAGCCCAAAACTCTCTCATACAATGAACCAACAGGAACAAACATCCCGAACTACTAATTTTTTTTGCGAATACTAGACTCTGTGTGGGTTTTCTCCAATCTAGGGTCCTTTCGACCTCTTTCATTCCATCACCTTAGCTCTCAACAAACAGCATTCTGAGAAAATTACTAGCATCTGACGGGGAACAGGGTAAACATCAAGTAGATTTGGGAAAGGAAGAATCTTCGGGAAAGCTTCATTCAGTCTCAATCAAATCTCAGAGCTCTACAGAGCAAAGGGGGAAAGGTATTAAGCAAAAAAAGAAGAAACATTTTACCAAAAAGGCTGACAAGGCCAGACTTTCATTGGTTCTAGGCAATGAAGTTCTAATGCAAAATGCCAAAGAGATGGCGAAAAAGACCCTAATTGGACGACCCAAAGGCAAGAAGTTTAGTTTCGGCTTCATTGAGTCTTGGGTTGAAAGGGAAATCTCGCCTGTGGGTCAAAATCCCTCCCGAGGTGGCAGTGTTAACAAGGGGTTGGATCCATTTGATGTTTGCGAAAGAGGGAGATGCCAAGAAAATAGTGCACAAGGTATGGAAGTTGGATTCCACCTATTTTCTTTTTAAATTTTGCACCCCCTTATTCAATGTCAAAAGGGAAAGACTGGACGAGGCCCTAATATGGATTCGAATTCCCGTCCTTCCAACAAATTACTAGGATGCATGGGTCTTTTGTGACCTTGGGAACACCCTAAGGAAGTACCTGGAACATGATTCCTCCTACCTCTAGACAAGGTTTCGCACTGTCGCCCGCATATTGGTGCACGTTCACCTCTGCAAGGGATTGCTGGAAAAAATTGACAAAGGGGAGAGAGTCAAAAAAAATCAAATGTTGGATTATGAAGGGTTACCCTATAGGTGCACGAGATGTCACCAGTATGGGCACATTGTAACAAATTGTGAGGTTCCATTCCATAGAAGGGAGCAACAAACCTCCTCCAAGTGAAAGAGTCCAGATCCAAAGGGCACGAAGTTGGAGCCTATGATGGAGGACGCAGTTGGGCAGTGGTCATCCGATCACCATGGTTTGAACAAAAATGAAGCACAAAAAGGTCAAATGGAGGCAAACTATCCTCCCAAAGAGCAACGCGTATCGAATGAAGGTACCTCCTCTGTCTCCTTTCCCTCTCCCCCTTCCCATAATGTTATCACATTTGTTGCACACATTGTTCCTATATCTCATGGCTCTAGTTCTATTTCTATTCCTTTCAAAAATGAGTTTTTCCCTCCCATGGGATCTATCCCTCTTTCCTCATGTTTTTGTCCCTGTCAACCTGCTCTGAAAGGCCCCTCCTCCCCTATGACTTTGTCCTCTGAATCCCCCTCCAAGAACACAAAAGTTTGTGACATCATTTACAACCTTCGATCCCACTCTATTTTGCTTAATTTAAATAGTTTATCAATGGGACTTGGGAAGGTTTGCATCGCCTCTAGGGAAACCAGAGGCAAGGGTAGAAAATCTCATCTAACTAAAGTAAAAGAAAAAGCTCATGAGGACCTAGTCGCGAGCAAACACCAAACAATTCATGGGGTGCTCAGAGCTGTGAAAGCCCTAGGAGGGGTTTCCCAATGAAATTGCTCTCTCTAAATTGTAGAGGGTTAGCATCCAAAAGGCGTGCTTTGAGGAGGCTCATATAGATCAATTCCCCTTACTTGAACCTCCTGCAAGAACTTTAGGCGATAGAGACTCAGCAGTTGGATGCCTTGAATCTCTTTTGGGTGGATGGTCCTTCATCAGCCTAGATGCTAGAGGAAGGTCGGGTGGTCTAGTTGTGGGATGAAATGGGTGGGTCATCCAAGAAAAAAGCTTTTGGAGTGTAGAGCAAGGCCTAAGAATGAAAGTATTTTCAGTGAATTGGCCACTTCTGTTTGGGTACTCAGTATTTATGAACCCTCAAAACAACAGGAATTTTAAGACCATCTTTTTGACTCCTCCCTCTTAATGTCTAACAATCTCATTTTAGGAGGGGATTTGAATTTCTCATTGCATGAGGCAAATTTATGGGGGCCTAGAGCGAGGCCAGACCCCTCACTGAATATTTCCATAATAAAATTGACAAGAGTAGACTAATAGATGTAGACCTTGTCAAAATTGTTCCCAACTAAAGAAATAGGCGCACCTTGGAAGACAAAGTAGCAAAGAGAATCGATAAATTTCTAATCCCCAAAGTTATCCTGGAACGTTTCAATCTTCTAAAACAATGGGTTGGAACGGGCGGGGGGGACCTCAGACCACACCATTTTTTTTGGAGATAAAGGGAGCTTTCCTGAAGTCAGACAATCGTTTCAAATCAATTCAAACTAGTTAAAAGAAGAATTCATTAATCTCATTAAATTTCATTGGAAAGTCTTCAATCCTCAAGAAAGACCCTCAACACTTGATCAGTTTGAAGCCAATCTAAAAGGAAACCAATGAGGAGTTCGAAGGAATTGAAAACCAACTACCATTGTAGTCCAGTCGGGCAGGGGAGGGTTTTGAATCGAATGAAGCACAGGCAGAGCTAATAAGAATGGAGAAAAGGAGAAACGAGATTCTGGAGGCTAGGGAGGTTGAAAGGAGACTCAAAAGCAGGGCAATTTGGTTGGAATGTGGGGATGAGAATACAAAATTCTTCAAAGCTTATGCCAAAGGTAGAAAGTTGAGCAATACCATATGGAATCTCAAGGATGTTGAGGGCAGAGAAGTCTCAAACTTCGATGGGCTTGTAAATCTAGGAAAGACCTATTTTCAAACTTGTTTCAGGCCCCTAAAGAAAATCCATAGCAAAAATAATCAAAACTACAATGTTTTTTCCTAGGTTTGTAGAGGTAGAAGAAAACCTATTTTCAAAACCTGTTTCAGGCCCCTAAACAAAAATCCATAGCAAAAATAATCATAACTACAATGTTTTTTCCTAGGTTTGTAGAGGAAGAAGAAAGCAAATCCCTCATGGCAAAAATTTCCAAAAGGACAAAAGCCCGGGGCTGGATCGCTAGACGGTTGAATTATTTATGGATCTGTACGAAATTATTGGGAATGATTTGCTAACAGTCATAAAGGAGTCCAAGAGGAATCAAAGAATGCTTCCTACTTTCAATTCCACATTTATAGCACTCATTCCTAAAGTTGATTCCCCCGAATCCTTCGATGATTTTCGGCCTTTTTCACTGTGCAATGTGATCTACAAAGTAGTTGCAAAAGTGATTGCAAATAGCATGAAACGTATATTATCTAAAGCAATCTCAAAGGAGCAATTCGCCTCCCTAGACAATTGGCAAATTCATGAGGAAATAGGCATGGCACAGGACGGCCTCCACAGTATAAAGATTGTGAATCTAAAAGGAGTTGTTCTAAAGATAGATCTCTCAAGAGCCTATGACAAGGTAAATTGGATATATATCCATCTCCTCCTCACTTTTATCGATTTTAGCCCAGATTTCGTCTCATGGGTCATGAGTTGCATTCAAATTGTTTCCTTCGCAGTCTTGATAAACAAATCGGCTTCTTCTTTCTTCCATGCCCTTTATCACCCTTGTTATTCCTTCTTGTTATTGAGGAACTAAGTTGTCTCTTAATGGAAGCTAAGCGTTGAGGAGACTTCTAGGGAACCTTTATAGCCCAAACTTTATCTCCAACTCACCTCTTGTTTGTTGACAACACTCTTATTTTTAGCTATGGTTTTGCAAGAGACATGGATAATCTCGTCAAGATCTTGGGCCTCTATGGAAGAGCCACGGGTATGTACATAAACATCAGAAAGTCAAGCCTTTCTTATCATAGTATTTTTGAAGAGGATATGAGGCTTGTACCCCTCCATTTTCCTTACTTGACCAAACCTTTGGAGGATGGTTTAAAATATCTATGGTTTTATCTAGAATTGTTACAGTAAGGTAGGCTGGCCTTGGCTCATCGCTAAGATCAAGAAAAAAGTTCAAAAGCTAGAGCCTTAAGTGGTTATCCAATGTAGGTCACCTGGTGTTAATTAAATCTGTTTTGTATGTGATTCCGGTCTTCTGGATCTCTCTTGCATGGATTCCAAAATGCATTCTAAAAAAAGTCAGAAGGTTATGCTTCAAATTCCTTTGATCTGGGAATCAGGAGAAGGGGATCCTCCATTGAGTCAAATGGAGAAAAATAGCAACTCCAAATATATTGGAAAGATGGGGGCTCAAAAATATCTTCATGTTCTCAAAGGCCTTGGCAGCAAAATGCAGTTGGAGACTCCTCACAACTCAAAATCTCTGGACCATGGTCGTCACGCAGAAATATATACCCCCAAGCCCTCTTGAGGAATGGATTAGATGAGAGTACAAACCACTTACAAATATTTCATTTACATGGAGAGCAGTTTTAAACTTGTTTGATCTTACTGGTAATGGACTGGCTTGGAAAGTAAGAAACGGTGAAAAAGTGAGAATTGGCTCAAACCCTTGGCCAGGGAGTGGAGTTGGCCACATCCTCCCCCAGCCTTTAATTGTCTCGTTACAGGACAAAGGCTTTTCAAAATTAGCCCATATTGCCAGCTAGGAAAACACTACAATTTGGAGGCAAGGATTGAAATTATCTGGGGAGATAGGGCTCGAGACTAATTTCACTGAGGTTTGGAATGGTTATCTGAACGCTCTGACTCATAGTCATATAAGAATCACTGACTGCGAGGATGAGCTAGTATGGAGCAACTCCCGTGCCAAATATTACACCCCAGCGCTTGGCTATATAGTTCTTAATGCTGACAGAGTTCCTAAAGAGCCTAAATGGTGATGGGGGGCAGTCTGGAAATCTAAATGCCCAGTTAAAGCCAAAATTTTCATGTGGTGTCTTAAGAAGAAGAAGGTTTCCACATGGGACATCCTTCAGAAACACTTTGCCATTGGGTCAGGATGGTGTTCCCTTTGTAAAGGAGATGAAGAATCCACTGAACACTTATTCAAGCAATGCCCTTTCTTTAAGCAGGTATGGGATGTATGCAAGCTTGTGACAGGTTTCAAGTTTCAACTGTTTGTGGGAAAGGGAAAACTTGGAATCAGCATGGAAGGAATGGTACTCTTACCCAAACAATTGGGCATTCGGAGCTTTTCCTCTAATTACTACATGGGAAGTGGGGGGGTTTGGTTAGCTTGCAACAGGGCTATATTTCAAGACAAAATTTCAGTACCTGAATGTATTGTTGCCAAAGCTCTTGCAATCTTGGCCCATGTTCCTCGAGAAAAAGGCTCCAACCCTCCCAGAATTATAGTAGATGAGAACCTTGATCCCTCAAAAACAAGGGCATATTTTGATGGGGCTTCCAATGCATCAGTGAACAGGAGTGGGGGTGGTTTCGTTCTCTTCTAGTTCGCCACTCATTCTTTTTATGTAAAAATGGGCTTTGGTCCTGGCACAAACAATCAGGTAGAACTATTGGCTTGAAAACACTTACTGGAATAAGCAAAAGAAAAGGGTTGCACTCATCTTCAAGTTTATGGAGACTCTATGATTGTAATAAATTGGTTATTTAGAACTCGAGTTTTCACGAATCTTCTCTTGATTCCCATATTGGAGGATTTATGGCAAATAAAAGACTCATTTTTCTTCTTTTGCATGTTCACACATATACAGGGAATGAAATGGGTAGGCAGATAGACTTTCAAAAGCAGGTCTAAACATGGAACAGGGGTTGTGGCACATTCAGGGGCAACACAAAGGTTCACCTTCAGAATTCTATCACTGACCATATATAGACCATGCTGGTCAAAGTTGAATACTGTATATTTTGTCTGTCTTTATCTGTTGTATGCACAGTGTATGTTGTTATCTACAACTCATTAACAGGAGGATAAACAGGGCCATATCTCATTGTTTTCTTGATGTCATATATATCTGATCATCCCAGGTTTAAAACTGGTCTTGTTCCGGTCAGTTTCTTTTTGGACTGCACTTGTCGAACAGGTCTGACATCTGACCTGTCTCTTTTTGGACAACATTCAGTCAACAGGTTTCATACTTGTCTTTATGCTTGAAATGCACTTGGGTGCATCTGCAAAATGTAATTTTGTATCTTTTCTCCTGAAAGAATGAAAATTATGGATCTTTTTCCTGTGAAAAACAAAAACAAAAAACTTTTCATTAAAAAATAATTATTTTATGTATTTTTTTCAAGTTTGGTTCATTGAATCTAGTTTAATTCAGTTCCAATTTCAAACTTGGTTAGATAGGTGGCCCAATTCAAAACCTACTTCCAGTTTTTATAACTATAATACCATCTATGCACGCACACACACACATATATACATACAAATATGTATGTGTGTGTGTGTGCATGTATGTATGTATGTATGTATGTATGTATAAATCTCACTGATGTGATTAGATTTCAAGGGTTTCATTATGTAAGACGTCCAAAGTTAGAAACTCATGGTTGTCGGGAGGAGACACCAAAATAAATTTAGCTATGTTAAGGGTTGATGTGGTCTAGGCCACATGCAATTCCCTGGTGACTCTGCCAACTTAGATGCCCCTGGGTCACTGTTTCGTTGACCATAGGATAGTCTCACAAGTCAGGGACATTCTAGCAAACAAACAAAAAAAAATATATTTCAGGTACACACTAGCAAAGAAAAAAAAAGAATATATGTAAATGTATGTTATGTCAATTGGGCTTATCTTGAGTGATTGGGAGGAATGGTCATTATCCTCCCTGCCCAAGTTTAATTCACACAAGTGACATGATGAGCTTTTTTATAATGGCTTCAAGCCTTGTTGTTAAGTCTCCCACAAACGACATCATGAACCTTTTTGTAATGGCTTCAAGCTTTAATTCACACAAGTGACATGATGAGTTTTTTTGTAATGGCTTCAAGCCTTGTTGTTAAGTCTCCCACAAATGACATGATGAGTTTTTTTGTAATGGCTTCAAGCCTTGTTGTTAAGTCTCCCACAAATGACATGATGAGCTTTTTTGTAATGGCTTCAAGCCTTGTTGAGTCTATGTAGTCCCTTGAGGACCATACATGTAATTCCTCACTATGAAATATAAAGATATTTATCATGGTAATATATATATATAAACACGCAAAAAAAACCCTCGATCGAGGTGAGCAAGCGAATGATTTCACGTTAAATGCCATGGGGGGATGGGACAAGCCCACTGTCGTCACCCTGCTCAATAAAGGTAGGAGGAGTGGCCATCGGCATCCCACCCTCCACCTATCCCTCCCTCAATCTCATCATGAATTTGATGGCACTCCATGCATCTCATTCATTGCACAGCATGAAGGCTGTTTCAAAGGATCTAGAAATGCCTGTGATTTTCAATATGTTCAACTAAGAGGACTTATTTTCCATTTTTGTTTTGCCATTGTGGCAACTTGCCACCCTCTAGTCCACCTTACTATTTCAATCTATTGTTTCTATCTTTCCTTTGCGTGGAGGATCAGGCCCCCCTAACTTGGCGTCCCTTGTGAACTTCAATTTGCAGCCTGTCTTTGTTTACAAGGGCGTAGTGGTGGTCAGAGAATCAACACTGTGTCTGTCGTGTGAGAACTGAGGGTGGTGGGCACTCATTATCGAGGTGGCCGCCCACAAGTTATTCCTTTGGCTTCTTTGGCTCATATTTGCCTTAATTAATGTTGTCTTGGAATTGCTTGGGCCTGTCCTCTCATTTTGTTGCTTTGGCGTCTGGGGTTGCTTCTCATTCCTATAATACGACCCGAACCCCTGCTCTAGCCAACCTGTTTGATCTCTTTATCGCCACCTCGACTCACGCCCTCTCAACTCCTCATGCCCTTCACCCTTGCCTTGTTGACTTGACAATGATTTCCTTTCTTGAGTGGCACCTTTCAACCCCTTCTAGCATCACTCCTTCCCTGGTTTTGACAGACTTGCCTTGATAGCAAGCAAGGAGCCGCAGAGGCTCCTCTCGCAGAGTTGAGGGCAGCATGAGAGGCCATCAGCATGCCCATTATGTCACCCATCGATATCATTCTCAAACCCAAGACCACATTCAGTTAGAACTTAACCAAGCATTAGCAGAAGCCATGGCCGACAAGGATGAATTTTGTTTAGCCTTGGTTGTTGAGTGGGTCCCTGATCCTAGTCACACCCATGGGAAGCAAAATCAATATCTTTGTACCATTGAGTTATACTGGCATATTAAGGCTCTCCTAAGCAAAGTCCTATTGGAGAGAAATGAAGCCAAGAGAGAAATCTCTCTTCAGTTGGACGATATGCAGGTGTCTCTCGAGCATCGTGACATGGCCCTTTGGCTTGCCTAAATTGAGGCTATGCTTTCTAGAGGCAAAGGCCCAGTATCCCTTGTACTCCAAGAGCTCCAATTGATATTTCCACCTCTACTTGAGCATCATCGTGGCTTACAGTTTTGACCGTGACAACTCTCTTCTAAACTCTTTTATATTTCCTACTTCTATGGTCTATGGGCAACATCACTGAAATTTTTTGAAGTTTAAATCTACGTATAACATTAGTAGCATGCTTTGGATGTGGCTTGGTTTCTGTTAAGTTTTATGTGAATTTTTGGATGTGGCTTTTATGTGTGTGTGTGTCTATATATATTCACACACAAAATATGCTAGTCTATTGATTTATATTGCAGGTAAGGGTGTAAATAGTAAATACGCAAAATTACATCAAGGTACATAAACAATAGACTCTGAGATACATAAAATTTTCTGTGCTATGTTCAAGTCTAAGTTTTAACTTCTAAACCGTGTTGTTAATCCTACACCATGTTTTAGTTTCAGACTAGAAGTGTAGCTCAAGTCCTCTTTCATGAATAAGTTCTTCAATCTGCTAGCAAAGCAGTTCACAAGAAACGCAGATCGAAACTCCTGTCAAAGCGGCTCCAAATAATCTCGAAAAATACACCACCAGACAATGGATTCTTCAGCTCCAAATGGCCCAAACAGCTATAATGAGGAGTAAATGAGGAAAGAAGGGAGGCTAGGATTAGAGTTTTAGGACGTTAGGGTTCCTCTTTTTGCTGACTGAACCAACAGGCAGGCATCCAAGTGAGGATCATCGGGCTAAGCGCAATCAAGTCTGACTCAACCAAGTCACCAGTTTTTGTGCGACCTGGCCAATTCAGACTGAGCCAATCGACTGGTTCCAAGAGGTTTGGGCCAAGTCCGATAACAATGTTTCAAATGAATCATATGAAGTAATTAGACTATAAAGAAAATATCGGTCCAAGAACTATAATTTCAGCTCTGAAGTAATATCGTATCAAACAAAATTAAAAAACCTTGGATCAACCACAAAGAGGTGTTAGATTTAAATCTGTTAATGGAAGAAGTTAAATAAGTCCTTCGGAAGGACACATTAAAGGAAACGGCTTTTTGGCAGAGACCAGAGAAACATGAAAATATTGGCGCATCTTTATAATGTGAGCTACGTAAAGTTTGCGAGTGTTTACGGGTTTTTACCATCCTCTTATGCCATGCATGCCAAGCATTGTTAAATTTCCAAGCAAATTGATCCTGTTTCATTTAATTTAAGATTAATCTGCTTTCAAATTGTGAAATCTTTCGAAAAATTAGTCAAATGCAAAATACGAGCAACTGAAATTCCGCTAATCTTTTGACAAAGTATTGAAACCGTACACAAATTGTAACCAGGACAATGCATCGGAATATCGGAATGGGGAAAGATGGTAAGCATCCAATTAATATCGCAACAACTTACAGTATTCGGATTTTCTCAACAGAAAACATAACAGATTGTGTGAAAGTAGCCCTAAGCCCAGACAGCGAATTCAATAACACCTCCGCGCAGAAATACGGATAATTTCAATCGGTATCACAAATTTAAAGACTTTTAATGACGGATTTTGCAAGCATCCGCAACTTTTACATGTAAAGGATCATTTGAATGCTAAAATACATTGAATTGTCTAAAAGAACATAGACGTGATTTATGTTTTAAAGTCGCCATACCTTCGATTTCATCGGCAAGCCCAGCCGCGATCGTTCTCCGAATTCGAACAAGGCCAAACCGCTGCACAGACCGAAAGCAGCGAGGGATAAAAGGTAGTGTCGGCAATAATGAAGTTCCGTCAGGATTACTCCCCTGCACGTAAACTTGACCTTGTCTTCAAACCCTGGCAATGGCCATCAGCATTTGTGATGAGGATTTTCAAGCTTGATTATATTCAGGACCATAAAATCCATAAGCGCCGGTGACAGTGTAGAAGAGACTGCATATGAAATTATTTTTCCTTTTAAAGCGGATGGCATGCCTCCTCAAGGGGTATGTGCGCACTTAACCATCGTTTAGGAAGAGTGCCCAAAGTGTGGTTAGGGTTAAAACTTAGGGTCTTAATTGGGACAGTACGCCTCGTGGTTGCTGCCCGTTGTCTCCGAATTTAGCGTTTGACTCTCCACCCTTAGCAGCGACTTCTAGGTATTGACCAGCGCAGCTGTGTTTGCAATTGGGCCCGAGCTGTTCTATTTGTTCCGTGTCTGAATAGGGAGAAGCGGTATAACTGCCGCGCCATTCGCGGAAATTATATTTATCAGCGAATCTTATATTAATCTAAATATTTGTTTTAGTCGCCGGTTAAAATAAATTAATGGAGGAATGTGTGGATATTCATGGTTTTCAAAAATATAAAAATAACAATTCCAGTTATTAATGGAGGAATGTGGGGATGTTCATGGTTCTCAAAAATAAAAAATTAAAAACAAACAATTCCAGTTATATTCCAAGAATGCATGAATGTTCAGGAATTTTTTAATAATATTAAAAAAACTATTTAGACTTAATTTAACTAAATTTAGGTTTTCCTTTTTAGATTTCAACAATGGAATGCACACGACCTAAATTTAGTTAAATCGTAACTCTAGATAAAAATGTTAATATTATTAAAAAAATCCTGAACATGAATACATATTTATATAATTGGAATTGTTATTTTTATATATTTGAAAACCATCCAGGTTTAAATTTTACTAAAAGTTGTATTGTTGATTCGAGTTTTTTTTCTTTTTTTCGAAGGTGGCAAAACCTATAGGCATTCATTTTATAAATTAAATTATATTTATTATTTAATTTGAAATATATTATAATTAGATTACTTTAATTCGAGTTAAATAGGCATTCATTTTATAAATTAAACTATATTTATTATTTAATTAAAATATATTATAATTAGATTATTTTAGGTGATTAGATAAAATGATCGTCATTTTTCTCACTTAGATTCGATTTTTTATTTTTTATTAGTAAAATGATAATAATAAATATTGTTATAGTGATTTTGTATTTATAAATATTGTTACATTAACCTTCATTCAGCTAAAATAAAAATAATATTCAAAAAATTAATAAATAATAACATGGCTAAAACCACACCATGTGACATAACCGGAGGTGATAACATTATCTTAAATATAAGTGTCGTGTGCTATTAATTCAGGTGATAAAAATTCCTTTAATTTATAATTTTATATTGTGTTATAGAGTGACAATAACCCTTTAAATAAAGCATTATTTTTTATTTCCATTATATTCCCACGTTATATTATAATTAATAACTTTAGCTTGAACCCAGAGTCCCGCCATAATTGGCTTTGATCGTCATTGCCTTTATTGAATATAACAGTTGCTTCGTAAGCAACTATCGTGCAAGTAAAGAGAGAATCTTTTGTCCTTGATATAACAGCTATATTGTGAAAAAGAGGGTGTTATTTTATTTTTTAAATTTTTTTATTAAAAAGGGGAAATTTACAAGTTCGTTAATAGTTTGTAATTTCAAAGAGGGTTTGAAAGGGTTCGTGCGTATTAACAGCTATATTGAGGAAAATAGGGTGTTATTTTATTTTTTTATTATTAAAATGGGTAAATTTACAAGTTAGATAATATTTTGTAATTTAAAAAAGATGCGGAAGTATTTTTTTGCGGATTTTTATTTGAAGAGGTATTTTTTTCAAGATATCACAATAAATTATTTTTTTTTAATATTTGAATTTGGGTGAAGATGGTGAAATTTATATTTTGAATTGTGATTTTTTTATTTAAATAAATTTTATTGTTGGAAATATTTATTATTTTTTTAAAATTTAATTGGAATTAGTTTAATAGTGAAAATTGTGTATTTTTTATTGTACTAAGAGGCATTTTTCATAATGATAAAGGTGTTGCAACATTTTAATTTGGTCAAAATAAAATAAAAATATGTCTTGTATGATAGAGATGTTATAAGGTAATGTAATGTAAACATTTTAACTACATCAAAATAAAATTAAAATCACTATATAAAAATAAAATAATACTAAAAAAATGACCCATGATATTGAGAACCTATGGTATTCATGTGGAATATAGTCAATTTATAGGGAGAAATTAAACCAGCCTAGATCCATCTCAACTATGGATCTATCAAGCCTCGAGTGGGACAGCCTAGATCCATCTCAACTATGGATCTACCAAGCCTTAAGAGGGATTAAATCTCTAGGTGCTTGGTATATGTAGAGTTAAGATGGATTTATGCTAGTTATAGGTTATTGAACGAGAGGCACTCTCTAGCCGAGTATGGTAGAGATGTTGTAATGTAATGTCCTATATAAACATTTTAACTCGTCAAAAACACTATTATTTTTATAATTTTTATAAATTATCAGTATTGATGGAGAAAAAGATGTAAACCTTTTCTCATATTATTAATCTAAATTATTAATCCAATGTTATTAAGTCTAATAATATTAGATTTAATATTAATATTAATATTTTAATATTAATATTAATATTTTAATATTAATATTAAATTTAATATAAATATTAATCTTTTAATATTAATATTAAATTTAATATTGATATTAATATTTTAATATTAATATTGATATTAATATTTTAATATTAATATTAATATTAATATTAGATTTAATGTTTTTTTCCGATAGTGAATCAACAGAACACTTGTTCTTGAGATGCACCCCAGTACAGCAAGTATGGAAAAACATAAAACCATTCACACATTTCTCAGGGGAATGGAGCGGTATTGACCTAATAAACGCCTGGATAGAATGGGGCAATCTGAATAAGGGTTCGAAAGCAGTGAATCTACCCATCATAGTCAATTGGACCATTTGGAAGGCTAGGAACAAATCGATTTTCGAAGAGAGGATGATCCAATGGCCCCTTATAGAAGCTGGCATCATCACAGCATTCAACGAGCTTCCTGATCCGCCTCCCCCAAAAGTGCGCAGAACAAACCCTCCTCCCATCATCGATCAGGGTACCCCGTGGGCTTTTTTTGACGGAGCCGCAAATGATCAAAGCTGTGGGGGAGGCTTCATACTGCATAAAACTGAAAACCACTCCTACACCATAAAAGCGGGTTTGGGTACAGGAACGAACAACTTTGCTGAGCTCATAACCCTGCGACATCTGTTGCACTTTGCATTAAGCCATCATTGCACTAGCATCAACATTTTCGGAGATTCACAGATTATCATCAATTGGTTCAATAAAATTTCTACATGTCACTCACACTCACTCAGAGTCATTCTTGATGAAGTCTATCAGCTCAAAGAGGCTTTTAACCATATCACTGTGTCTCATATCTACAGGGAACATAACCAGGATGCTGACAAATTTTCCAAGGAGGCCGCGCTGATGGAGCAAGGATTCTGGGAGATAACCGAGTTTTGGAATCAGCAGGAACAAAAGTTCTATCACCGACCATATATAGACCCGGCATACCCTATAGCGGGTCTACACGCATCTTAATTTAATAGCAGTTTATACAGCAGCTTTATATATGACAGTTATATGTATAAATCTTTTTTGTAACAGACTGAAGGATGCCAAAAAAGGCATCAAACACTATACAGCCTACATAGCATTTTGAGCAGAACCAAAACAGCACAGAAAACAATTTTGAGTAAAATGTACAGAGAATCAATGAACATGGCATATGCGTTAAGCATCTACATATGTAATCTTTTCATATTAATGAAATGTTACGGATTTTTCCAGTGGAAAAAAAAATTAGATTTAATGTTTTTTTTAAATGGCATAATAAGTCAATTTAATTAAAATATATATATTAAAAAAATTGGAGTAGAATTTTCATTCTTTGTGTTGAATTGCATTGTATTTTTTATTTTTTATTTTTTGGGTCCACATTAGTTTTATTATTATTATTATTATTTTATTATTGAAGACGTGAGAATCCAAATAAAGAAATGTTTATTTAATTAATGTTCTTGGTGAATTGTATTTACCTTATATCAATTTAATTATTATAATAAACATGTTCTTCCTCCTATAAGACATTGAAATTTTAATTTAATTAATAAATATAGTAAATTGTTTTTATAATAAAATATAGATTAAATATGTAAAACAATATACAATTATATTATTAATGAAAAAAAAATCAGAGGTCACGATTGCGCGATAGAGGCATATGGATTATTGCAAGGGCTCCTTCTAGCCAAAGAAGTAAACATCAAAAATTTAGTGGTGTTGGGAGATTCATAGTTGGTTATTCATCACTTTGTTCATGGATCTTTACCTAAAGATTGCAAGTTGCCAGGGATTATTGATCGAATCAAGTATCTAGAACTAGTTTTCTCCACTATTAACTTATTTAAAAAATATATGTGAAAAGAAATTTAAGACACGTAACTATTACAAATATCTGTAAATATATTACATGATTTTAATTTAATATTATTAAAAAAAATAATAATAATAATAATATTTTTAAGTGGAAATATCAAATTCTCCTTATAATTATAAATGATGACTTGTATATGATAACCAGAGGTCCCATTTTCCTTCAAATAATAATTAATAAAATGAGGTCTATTAATAATAATTAATATTACGAGGTCAATTATTATAATAGATTCCATGACTATGTGATTAATATCAAAAGTATGTGTTCTTGAAGAACTTAATGATCAATGGTGGGGTTATTATATAACCCTTTTGCAAATTGCAATTTATGCACTTAATGATCAATGGTGGGGTTATTATATAACCTCTTTGCAAATTGCAATTTATGCGTGGTAATATTACATCAGCTTTTAACAAATTTTAAAATTTGTGAAGGGATTTAATTGTGGTTTTATAACATAATTTTATCTAAACCATAATTTATGTAAATGTTAAATTTTTGTGGTTGCTATGTGATAATAATAATAAAACAATAATTAAATTAATAATTATAGAAGGAATTTTTTTTTAGAATAAATATGATGTATGAGATTATGTTTTCTTAATGTGTGTGAGAGAGACAAATGGTACAACTATAATGAAATAGTACAATGAAAGGTTATAACTGACATAAGAATATAACAATACAAATGTAATAATTCAATATATGAGGCTTAATAAGAGGTTTTAGGGTTAACTTATATAAGGTGTGTGTGAGAGAGAGACAAACGGTACCACTATAATGAAATAGTACAATGAAAGGTTATAACTGACATAAGAATATAATAATACAAATGTAATAATTCAATATATGGGGCTTAATAAGAGGTTTTAAGGTTAACTTATACAGGGTTAACATGTCATACCCCATGCCCTACCCCTTCAAACAAGTGTTGTTCTCAACACTTGATTGGTTGTGGATGTTTCTGCATGAATAACTCAGGTTCCCATATTACCTCTTCCACTAGTAGATTCTTCCATTTGAACTATAAATGGGGACATTTTTTATAAGTATGGAATGTTGTGTTGTACCACCATTCTACCAAGGGAAACTACTTGAACCATCGTGTCTTATTAGATATAAAGCAACATACATATCCTTCTAAACTTTTATTCACAACCTTAGTTTGTCCATAAGATTAAGGATGGTATGATAATTTGTGAGTCAATTCAGTACCCAAACAAAACAAAAAAATTCAATCCCAAAAATTTTAGTGAAAATCAAACCCTTGTCACTTACAATAATATTTGGTATTTCATGTAGCTTTTGGATTTTTTCCATGAATGCTTATGCCACTATGCTTTCTTTAAAAGGATGAGAAAGAGAGCAAAAATGGGCATAATTTATCATCCAATCTCCCACTACCATAATGACATTCTTTCCTTAAATTTTGGGTAAACCTATAAAAAAATCCATTGAAACTTCCTGCCATTGTTGTTTGGTACGGCTAATGGTTGTAGGAGCCCTGGAGTCTTGATTGCCTCTCCCTTATTCTGTTGGCATACCACACATTCAACCACAAACTTTTGCACATCTACTTTAAGACCTTCCTCTTAAAAAAAAAAAACTTATGGTATGTTTTCAAGAACCCTAAATGCCCTCCTATAGGAGAAGTGTGTAATTCCAAAATGACCTTCTGTTTGAGTTGAGAATTCTTATATAAGTAGAAAATATCTTCATACCACAACAAAACTTTATTCCACACAAGTTTTCTTACTACAACTTGGTCCTCCTGTAGTTGCTAAATGATATTGCATATACTCTCATCTTGCTTCCATTATATCTTTGCTTCTTACAACTGGTCAAATTGTGGAATGGAAATAGTGCATAGTAAACCCTCTGTGTCCTCCTCTTTACTCAAGAATCCATCTACCACAATATTTCATTTTCCCTTCTTGTATATAATTTCGAAGTCAATCCCAACTAATTTTTTCTTCTTTAACTCATGAACTTTGACCAAAAGTTTTCCCAAGTTGTATTATTTGTTATGTGATTCCAATTCTTTTTTAGGAGCAAAGTTTACCATCTTGAATTCTTTGAAAGTGGTACCTAGTAGTGGATCACTGTGGAGCGTCCCTAAGAAACCATGTTGTCTTGTGTTTCTTGTAAGTCTAGTAGGTCTTGTAATTTGGGCAATTGGTTCCATGAGTCTTCCTAGAATAAGGCTAATTCACCATCTTTGATTTCCCAAAAGCTATGATTTTCTATTAGATAATGATTTTGTTAGGAAACATTCCAGATATATGAACCCTTTATGTCACCTTCTAGTCTAATGAGGTTTTGCTCCTCTATGTTGGGAGTTTATTTTCTCCTCCACAATTTGCTTCACAACTCATTTAGACTATGTATCCATTGCCACCACATTTTATACCCTGCGATATTACTGAGTATAGCTATATCTTTGATGCCCGATCCTCCTTTCATTTTGGGATGACATGTCTTTTCCCAAGAAATAAGGGCACATTTTTTTCCTACGTGAGGAACGATCTTTGAAGGTTGTAAATCTTTTTTATGTGGCCTCAAGAGTTTCCAAAGTCGAGAACAAATTTAGTGGCACAACTTGAAAAAGTTACTTAGGAAGGATGAGTCTTCTACTATGTTTAGTGCCATGAAAAGCTAACTTCCTAGTTTTTTTCAAGTTTAAGAAGAAGATCCTCCTAGGATGCATGACAAAGAGCATTATCCACCCAAGGGGAACCTAAGGATTTGCATGGAAGGGACCTCTATTGAAAACCAAGTATGCAAGATATATGGGTCTGAATGGTGAGGGGAGTATTAAAAAGAAATATCCATGACTTTTTTTTATTGATTAAAGTGTCAGAGACAAGCATGAAAACATTTAGAATATTCTTAAAATCTATTGCTTCTTGAATATTAGGTGTACCCATTAAGATGGTGTGATCTAGAAATTGTTGATGAGAGGAGGTAAGATCACTTCCATGTGCTTTAAAACATTCTAATTTATTAGAAACTACTACAACTTTCAATGCACATCTTGGTCCTTCTGCCATAAGAAGAAACAAAACGGTTGAGAGAAGATCACCTTGTCTTGTGCCTCTAGAGGGGATAAAAGTAGATGAGGGTGAACCATTAATAAGGATAGAGAAGAAAGCTTTAGAGATGAGGGAAAGGAACCAGTGAATCCATTTATTAGGAAAACTGAAGGTAGAGAGAATGTGGAAAATGCATTACTAGATGAGAGTATCAAAAGTCGTAGACAAGTCCAATTTTAATAGCATACCAAGTTTTCTTTAAAGACTTAAGTGAGTGGATTAATTTGTGTGCTAAGATAATGTTATCAAAAATTTGTCTACCTTCGACATACCCATATTTCTCAAAGGAAATAAGCTAAAGGAGAAAGGTTTTAAATCTATTGGCTACAACTTTAGAGATAATTTTATATATGACATTGCAGAGGGCTATAGGCCTAAAATTTTTAGGATCCTCTACTTTATTCCCTTTGGGTATAAGAATGAGGAAGGTGGCATATAGCAAAAGGAGAACATTGGTAGTTCTGCAATATATTTTGGCAAGCTCCTAGACATCCTTGTGAATGATAAACTTACAAGTTTGGAAGAAATCATATGTGAATTTATCAATACTTGGATACTTTCCTCTAAGAATCTCCATAATAGTTTGTTCAAGTTTTTTGGGGGTGATTTCACAAAGAAGGGTAGCATTCTCTTCGATGGTAACTAGAGAGGGAATATTCAAAGTATTTTTTCTAATTTTTCGATGTATGCCTGGTTTAGTTTCAGTGAGCAATTACTAGTAGTAGGAAACAAATTCCTTTTTAATGTCATGGTGGTTTTCCAATTTATTGCCATGGGAGTCTTTAGGTTAGAATATTATATTGTATTGATGATGTTGGATCATAATCCAATGAAAGAATCTGAATTTCCTTCGCCCTTCCTTAGGCCACTACACTTTGGATTTTTGCCTCTACAAAATTTCTTCTTGATTGTAACGATCCTCTAATTGTACTTGAACAACATTTTCCTTCTGTGTCAGGTCCTCTGTTTTTACATCCAATATTGTTATTTGTCATATTAGCTCCATCTATGCATTTAGTTCTTTATTCACTTCATGTATATTTCCAAACCCTTGTTTGTTTCAGGTTCTTCACTTTGCTCTTGATATACCTCAAGCATTCATGGAAACTGTGCACAACCAAACCATAGTTAGCTGGAGCCTCCTTCCACTATTTCTTTATATTTTCATTAAAGCTTGGGTGTCTTACCTAGAATGATTAGAATCAGAAATCATAGTTCTTGGTACTTCTTTCCAGTAAATATATTAAACACATGGGCCAGTGATCGGAGCCATGTCCTTGCATAAGTGAGGCTTCCACCAAGAGCCCTATGACCATCAATGATTCTAAGAGTAGAATTTAATTAAGATGCGGGGTAACTTGGGGTATCATTCCTCTTCTATTATTCTATGTGTAAACTCCATTAGTTATCTCCATATCTACTAACTTTAGAGAGCCTAATGTTTCCTTGAAAAGGGTTGAGTCTCCCTCAATCTTTTAATTGCTCTTTTCTTTTCACTTAAAAACTTCATGAGATTGAAATACTCTCCTATTATCTAATATTTGTCTTCTATAAATCTGTGAATGTTTTGTAGAATTCTCAAAAATGTTGATTTCTTCCACTATATATTGGGACCATAAACATTGGTAATGAACCTGTAGTTTGCTAATCCATTCAGTTGAAATTTGGCTAAAGGAGTTATATGAGTTGATGTGAAATTTGATAGGGTAATTTATGCAGGGCTCCACAAAAGCGCAATTACTCGTTAGGCCCCCTAGGCATAAATTGTTATTGGCAAACAACATTTCCAAACTGATGTTGCTATTTTGGATATCTATTCACTTAAACATTTGGTTTCTCAAATCATAATTATTGCTTGGTTTTCTCACAAAAAAATATTTTTGAGAAGATAGTGACTTAATTTACCATTCAAACATCTCATATTCCATGAAATTACTTTGATTGATAACTGGAGGGAGCAAGTAGTAAAGATTATATCATTAGGCCAATCCTTATAGAGTTTACCAACGTTTCACCCAGTTCTTGTATTAATTGTCTATTTCTCTTTCTCACTACTATTTTGTCCTCCTTTACAAGTTTAGATATTTCCTCATAAGATTTTTTTTTACCCCTAGAGAGGAGGAGGATTTTGGGCTTACCTTGAGAGCATTGATGTAGAATATCCTGCAACTTGATATAGGCCTAAGTTATGAGTTATACTTGCTTATTAGCATTGAGATCGAATCCTAACTTTTCAATGTTGTAGCAATGGATTGAAGTTCTAGCTCTTCTAGTTCCATATCTCCTGCTTCCTTTCACTTGTAATGTTTCCACTTGTTCATGGGTCGTTTCCACATCCTCAAATCCCTTGATTTCATATTCGTGGTCTAGATTTCTTCTTTTGGTTAAATCATCCATCTTTTCTCCTACTATTTTAGAGTGATTTATTTTCCCTTCTTTCCCCTTTGGGTCATTCTCTATAGAGTCTAGTTATATGTTTGAATGAATTGCATGTTTGTTATTGCTTCTTACACCTTTCGAGAATGCATTATTTATTAATTTTTTGTTGGTATGCCTCCTGCTTGAGACACACTCAAAGTCATCTTGATCCTTTAATTTTGTGGCTTAGAAGGTCGCAATGACACATTTAAATGGAATTCTGTGAATAACTGATCATGTTCATAACATCTCGTACACTAGAATGGAATGTGCCCATAATATATGGGTTAATTCTAGAGATTATCTTGACAATTGAGAGAGATGTTAGTTGATAACAGCCTAGAAATGTTTATGTACACATAGATATGTGTATGTGAAATATATCTTCTTTGTTTGGTGGTTTTTGAAATAATGACAAAGGTCCCTAGTGCACTCTTCATTCCTTCCAATATCTCTTGGTTCCAACATATATTTAGCTTTTATACCCAAAGAGGTTCATGAATTAATTAGACCATTGAGCTTTCATTTTCTATGGTTTATGAGCATGGAGAGAAGAGGTTTAACATATGTTATATGGTATCAGGTTACATTACCAAAGGACCAAGGGGGTTGGGGTATCAAGAATATCCACTTCTTTAGCAAAGCCACAACTACAAAGAGTTTTTAAAGGTTGATAGGAGATAAGGGATTACAATGTAGAGTTATTAACATAAATACATTATGCCTAAATTAGTGGAAGGCTATATTGGTATCTTGATAATAATAAAAAAGTGGCATAATGTCGATATCATTTGGAAATAAATGGTGAAAGCTTTTCTTGTAATTGGGAAAGGTTTTGTTTGGAAGGTTGGGAAGGGTAATATGTCAAAATTGGTATAGATCCATGGGTTGGCTATGGAGAGGATTATGGATTGTTGGAAGGAATGATTGAAAAAAAAAACAATAATGGGTATTCCTTTCTTACTCAAATAACTCCCTTAGATCTTACTACCACTAGGTACATCGAACTACCAACAACACTATAATGGGGAACATAGGACATGTCCTCTTCCTCTTCCTATGTCTTGAGACATTGGTATGTAGATAACTTCATACCTACATGGATAGAGACCTTGAAAAATTTATATGTTTGCATATTAAACATCACTACTACATTTGGTGTCTATGTTTGACAAGCAGTTTTGATGATATGGATAAAATCAACTATATCATCAAAAATTGCTAAGTAATTACAAAAAAAAATGTTATTTTTTTATTTTTGTGCCCCAATATTCATCAAAATCCTGATTATGGGTAATTGTTTATAAAGTTGTGATTCCCCTTCAATGGTTTGCAATAAATACATTTACCAAACCACTGGGGGAATGTGTTGGTCTGTCATAAAATGTCATCAAATTTTTCATCTCATGAGTGCTTTTGGTCCATAGGGTCTTAATTATGTTTTTTACAGAGACTGAAAATGTTTGTCCAGGATTATTATGCTTTCTAAGGTGCCTCATATGCATTTCAAAGGCTCAATGTGACATGTTGGAGCACATTTCCACCTGTGAAACGGTGACGAGTTGCAACTACTGTTGCAAGTATAATGTGAGGAGAATTTTATAATAGGATTTCATAGTCCCTTTTCAACATCAAATAAAACCATGTGTAATCATTAAAACTCTTTAAAAAACCAAGAAAGGCTTGATATTATCTCATTAATGCTTAAGTGCATGATCAAGAGCTATTGTAATTTAATAGAGCAAATCTAATTGCCTACAATGATTTGAACTAATGGTTCGTAATCCTCTCAGTAGCTTTAGTGGTGTGATTGATAAAATAACAAAAGGGTATAATACAATTTTCTAGCCTATATCATGGTTTACCACATCATATTTTGACTGATAGTGTTAGTGTCAGTATTTGCATACTGCCATCAGTGATCAAAAATCCTCTTTTCATATCATATTAGGTTCCCATTCTGAAATTTTTGTCATTCCACTAGGTTGTCATGCAAAACTTTGGTCATTCAAAATTGAATTAGGGTTTCCTTTACTCTTTTTAGAAATTTACCCCTTGCTGGCTCATTTCAACCTTGCTGAGTATCCATTGTCCATAAAGTTAATGACATCATGCCATCACATCAGCCATGTCATCTTGAAATTCAGTCCTTCAAGGTCTCATTAGGTCTTTTAGGGTTTTCAAGGTTCCAATAAGTCACCATATCACTCCATAAGGTCAGCAAAATATGAGAGTCAAGCAAATAATGTCTTTTTTCAGTTAAATAAAGCTTTCCAAAGCATGTAACCATAGTTACTGAAAGCCCTAAATTTGATTTCAAGAAGGGATTTTATCCCAAGTTTGTAAATTAGAACTGCAAACAGATGTAATAATTTTTATTTTTGTTTATGTAATTTTATGTCTATCATATGTAATAAGTACTTTTAGCTGCATACTCAAGTCCATTGCCAAAAGCATCCCAAGCAGAAAGTCAAAATCAGGATTGCCAAAGCATCATCCACCTGTCAAGAGCAAAAAAGGTCAGAAAGTCAAAAAGGCATTAATATGAGAATTTGGAAATGACAAAGAACATTAGAAAGTGGGTATGCAAACTCATAAATTAAAGTCAATTCAAGTATAAAGCCTCTCAAGACACTCATGAAAGCCTCATTTGCACTCTAGCACTCTCACAACTCCTTAGCAAAAGAAAATTGGCGATTTTAAGGTGAAATTGGGAAAAACAGAGCAAGAGGACGTGTTCAGCAAGGGTCGCTGCACTCCTGTAGAGGTCACTACATGTTTTCTTTACAGTGTAATTTATAATGGTGTTGTGCTCCTATAGAGGTTGTTGCACGTTTGACTAGGTCGCTACGCCTTTGCCCGGGTCGCTACGCATTCACCTGGAAGGAGCCAAACGTTCTAAAAACCCTCCATCGCCACCACGTTTCCAAGTTAATCATCATTCACTCCAAAAAATCAGGTTGGTGGCAAATTTACTCACTCCTTCCCTCCATTATTCACCTACATAGGGTTTAAATTGTTTGTTGTTATTCTTAAGATCAAACCCTAGTAATACATTCCCGCCATCCCAAATCACATTTCCTAGCTTTCATTACCATTCCCCCCTCACTTAACAACTATCCTCTATCACCTCCCTCATTCCACACATCCCCATCTCCTCCTCATCATCTCTCCTCACATCATTCCACATTTCCCATACCCACAGTCCATTCTACCATTTCCCTAGGGTTTTGATAGCAACAAATCATGGCAGAAGAAGAACACCATAGTCAGAGTCAGAGTGAGGAAGAAACACAACAGAGGAGGAAATATAAGAAAGGAGGAAAAATTATCAGATATGAGCCAACCAACACCAGAGAGCTCATGGCATCTCCCATCACTGTCACAAGCTTCAAACATATGGGCTGTTTTGAGTTTTGTGAGAAGGTGGAAAGAATCCAGCATCATTCTGAATTGACCAGATAGTTCATCATCAACCTCCATGACAACCAGGCAACCCTTGCCGGTGTCACCTTTACTATATCTTCTGCTATCATATCAACTGCTACTGGGATCCCAAATGTTGGGGAAAATGGTTTAAACAGGCAAATTTGGATTATTGCTACTATGAGCCATATGTTAAACCCAACCACAAGAATGAAAGGAGGATTTTCCCTTTTTCTTAAATCCTAGACAGATATGTTCCTATGATGAAAATCATCATGAAATACTTCACATGCGAGGGATGGTTTTCTAGGCTCTATTCCTATCATATTTGGTTACTCGTGCATTTTACAAGAGTTAGAATGCTCAATCTGCCCTACTATCTTTACCGAGATATCGACAAGATGTCATACATTGCCTAAAGGAAAGATCATGATCATCAAATGCAAAGCATATTTCACCATTCTCTCATCAAGATGATAGTCTTACACTGCCTTGATCATCTTAACATTGCATGGGACACTTTCATATCCAATAAGATTTTCACAGTCCCACCTATTTAGCATGGCCAAGAGGCACCTTCATCCTCTCATCCATCCACCTCCATTCCTCCACCTCAATCCATACATCATTCATCTTCATCTGATGAGTTAGCCACACCATCACCTCCATCATCACCATTTCATGAGCCTATTCATTCACTTGGCAGAGATGAAGGCACTGGGCAAGAGCATATTGAGCATGGTGAGAGCAGCAAGCCCAAAAGGGTTGGTTTAGGTACCTTGGCACATACCTATCAGAGAGGGCATAGGAAAGTGTTTTCCCCACTAATTGTGGGAGGGGCCTTGCCTTCTTCATCGACAAAGCAGGTACAGAAGGGTAAGGAAAAAGTTGTAGAGGCAAAGATCCAACAGCAGGAGGAAGACCTCCATGAGATAGAGCATGATTTTCAGTTAGTTGACTCAAATGAGCATGATGACAGTGAAAGCACAACTATTGTCATCAAGGAGAATAATGCACTCATAGGTGAGCTCGAGGTCAACTTGTAAAGGGCCAAATGGATCATTTCCTACTATGAGCAGGAAAATAGGTAGTTTGAGGTCAAAAATGAGCTCATGGAGATTCAGCTCAGAAAGGCAAAGGCCTTACTTGATGAGGCATATGGGTAGTATGGTGAGCCACTTGATGAATAGGTGCCAAGAATAAGGCCAAGGACTAGAGGCCTAAAAAGAGCCTTGGAGCAGGAAAGGAAAAGGGAGGAAGAACTGGCCAATTAGCTCACCTTGAATGAGCAATTTGCCAAGATGGTAAATGAAAACCAAGAATATTGGCTTGAGAAGGTAAATTATCATCTGGAGAACCTCCTAGACAAGGCCAAGAAGGACAATGATATTCAAAGAAGGATGGCGAAGCACTATGCTATGAGAGACAAAATTGCAAGAGCCAAGCTCAAAAGAGCTCATGCAAAAATTGAGGCTTTGACCAAGCAAGAGGAGAAAAAGAGGTTGGATATCCTTTCCGAGGCATCACTCCATGCCTCAAACATATAGACAGTTGCCAGCCACCAATTTTGGCCATTTTTGAACAATTTTGGTAAGATATGTTTTGTTGTGATTTTTGAATAAATTTTGGCACAGTCAACATGGTCAAACGCGCAGCACCTAGGACACTACGCTTTTTTTTTGGAGCATCCAATGAGAAAATGGTTAGCATTTTTAGATTCAGAATTATTAGAACATGCAACCTGTACTTTTTCTAAGAATTTGGAGCAAAAATGATCATCGAAAAGGGTAAAAAACTACCAAAAAATCACCTTTCTACCTCTTTTATGGCATGGTCGCTGCACGTTTGAGTAGTATTGGGAGATTTCAATTTTGGAGGGGTAAATGAATACCATTTTGAAAACCAAGGGATGTTTTGGAAACTAGACAGGATAAGCTTTCCAATGAGCTATCCTGGGCTAGATTTGGACATCGGGAAGGCGGTCAAAAGTCAGCTTGAAGAGGACACTGCGCGTTTGACCAGGGTCACTGCGCGTTTGACAGTTTTCCACAATTTTCACTGTTTCATTCCAGGTTGACTTTTATCTATGGGAAATTCAATTTTTACCTATGTAATTGATCTAGATGATGTAATTATCATGTTTTTACTTTTACCTAGGGTAGATACATCAGTTAGATGGCCTATGTGGCATGTAATGAATCAGTTTGCTAGAGTGAGGGATGAGTCACTTTGACCACCCTACACTCCAGCTATCAGTTCAGCCTTTCTTGCAACTGCTCCTCCACTCATGGATTCGACCCCTGAGCCTAGGATGAGTTGGTTGTTGGCCTATATTATGTATTTTCTCAGTCATTTTATAGGTTGGATTCAGTAGGGATGTTATACTAGTGATCAAAGACTATTGTATCAGATTTTGGCCAATTTCAATAGATGAGTTGCAGCTATTTTTTTGGGATACATGTGGTATGAATGTTTAGCATTGTTTCTTCTTTGTGATCATTTGTATGAATGTTTTATCAATTCATAAACCATTTCATGTCTGTTATATGGTAATTTTCAAGTTGATAGGCAGAATACATGCTTGCTCATGCTCTGTTTTGGGAAATTTATCATACTTTGTCCATTTTTCTTCAGTTTAGGAAGAATACATCTCTTATGCTCTTCCTAACTCCTCATCAGTCTTAAACCATCTCATCAAATCACCTTTTAAGTGTTAATCTTCATACCTACCTTGCCCCTTTGAATGTCTGCAATCATATCTCATTTGCCCTGACCTAGTCCCTCTGACCTAAATCACCCATCCTTGTGACTACCCAACCAAAATCAAATCAAACAACCCTCTTCACTTTACATCTAGCCTAAAACCCTAATCTATCCAGCCCTCTTGGCTGTGATCCCTTGGAGAGAGCCCTCTCCGGCTTGGTAGGGCTAGCAACCAAGTCAAAAGATTGGTCCGTGGTTACCTTAGCTGGACTCTTCCTTAGCCTTGGAGATCTGGAGGAGTGCTAACAGATAGTAGGTCAAAATATTACATTTTGATACCACTCGAATTTTGAGCCAATACTTTTGCTTACGCCCAATACCTTGTTTTCCCATTCCCTCATGTCATTTCGTCAAGTTTTGCAAGAATATATGGTCATACATAACCTCTCAATAGTCAAAGAGTAAATTTCCAAGTAAACTTCCCAAAACATTATGAGCTTTTAAGCTTCTAATAAGAGTTTTGTTTGAAAAAATTTAGAAGAGAAAAGGGTTCATCAAATTCAATTTTAGCGGGCTTTGAACCAATAGGAAAATGGAAAAATGGTCCCAAAAAGGAAGACAACAAGTCAAAGGCACAATAATATAGAAAACCTTAAAGCTAAAATATCGTATGATAAAGACCACAATATATTTGAATGAGGTTATTGGTGGGTTTATCTGAGGAAATGAGAAATGAAGTTTTTTTCTAGGTTTGATAAAAGCAGAGAGGATTTTATTGTATGGGATAATGGTTGATATGTTTTTGTATGATTAGTTTTGTTGTGCTAATAACAATTACATATTTATAAATATATGCTTCCTTATTGCTCCTTGTGCTGATGTAAGAACCGTAAACATATGTACAGAAAACAGTAAGGGATTTAAAGCATGAACCTGTAACATTTTCAACAGAAACTTGACAAAATCAATTAACGGCACTGTTGAGGTACCTACCTGTACTCCTACAGTTGAAGATGCGTCCGACTATGCTGCTACAGTTACCGAGAGACCGAATCCACCTAGCCAGACTAAGCAGAGCCTGGCTGCTCAATCTAGTAAGCTTCTTAACAATAGCTGACTGTCCCCCGTGCCCAGAACCTCAGAACTCTCAAGCTCTTCCAATGGTTGATTCCCTTCCCTTCCGAATTCTTCCTTCTGGTTTTTTTGTGTCCCCGAATTCCATATCCCGTGGTTTTTATGCTCTGGCTTGGCGGTGGTCGCCCTTCCATCTACAGCCATCGCTCACCCTACAGAGGAAACGCCTGTGCTTACGCATCCCTTCCTGGTCTCCTTTCCAGTTGTGAATGAATACGCCTTTATGGTTGAAACCATATGATATTTATTAATTGTTCTTTTAAGATGACCATTATAGTGAATGAATACGCCTTTATGTTTGAAACCATATGATATTTATTAATTGTTCTTTTAAGATGACCATTACGTATATATATATATATATATATATATATATATATATATATATATATATATATATATATATATATATATATATGTATATCATTTAAACATTATAACGTTATATATATTTTTAACGTATTACATTGTTTTATATATATTTGTTTTTAAATATGGCATTATAAACTTTATACTTGGATCCCCTTTTAAATTGATTATTTATATTAATATTTAATATTTATTTTATTAATTTATTAATATATAATTTTATTAATAATCTAGAGCATATAATATATATATATATAGTCCTCTTTTAAGATATAACCATACATTACACAATATTGGTGAATGAGTAGAACTTCTATTCCAAGAAGTGTCATGGTTTTTAGCACTTAAAATCAATTTAGTATAAAATACTAGTGCGGTGTATGCGACACATGCATATGTAGCTATCATATGCATGTACCATATACCTGCTATTATGCTTGCGTTCTTTGTATTTATAGATGGTTCGTTACAACTGAGGTTTCATTAGTTGTTTGTGCATACAATCAGTTAAATTTCCTTAAGTTTTAAAAGACATTCATGAGAAAAATAGATTCAGAAAGAAATATTGAACAACAAACATGTACAATGCAGCAAACCATCAAAGAGACACATTAACACAATGTTTTGATGAAGGAGTTCACCCCTCCTGGGCTACATCTCCTTGGTCCAACTTCCATGGCTTGGGCCTCTGTATTAGCTCAATGTGGAAAAAATGTTGTTTACAAAGCTCTATGGCTCCTAATACCTGCACCAATGTGTTTAGAATGTCCAAATTAGCCAAGAACAACTCTTTCTAAGCTCCATTTGGTCGAAATTGCTCAAGATATGCTTCATTTAATTTTTCCCTAGGAAACCCCGCTAAAACTGGAGAAGACTCCAGTTAGCACTCCCAAAACTAGAGAAGACTCCAGTTAGCACTGCCAAAACTGGCAGTCCCTCCATTTTTGGCGCTCCTCCAAAACTGTCTCTAAATTTAATTACGGATTAATTAACTTTAAACACGGATTAGCAGCATTAAACACGCTTATCCATTAGCGTTGGCTTACAATTCTGATTGCATGGTCTTATGGAGAGGGGGCTGGCCCTCAGGGCTGGCTCCCTCATCTCCCGTTGTTGTCTCTGTTGTCGCATTAAATACAAAGTCATGGGCCACCATTTACAAGACCTGCCACTTGGTCCAGGGGTAAGCATTGGAGTTTGGAAGGGGGAGGTCACGGGTTCGACCCGTCCTCTCACCATCCCTTAACACATTTTGCAATACGATATGTTCAGAACTTTGAATATAGTTTGGAACTATACCATAAAATTTAAAATGTGCCATTCCAATATTATATATGTGGATTTGTATTATGGTTTGATATATATATATATATATATATATATATATATATATATATATATATATATATATATATATATCCACATAATATTCACCATGAACCATAATTCCACCTTGGAGGACATTGGGCAATTTCACCTTCACAAAACCAAACTGACGAATCCTTAAGCGAAACTTGTCATAGTCTCATTGGGAAAAAACTAAAGAAGATTACTATCATGCTAATTGTACTGCCATGTCATCATTCTGTCATGTTCTGCAATTTTTTTAGTTGTGTAGGAAGACGGACAACAGTCCTTTTCTCCTTCATCCGAACTCAGTTTTCAGTGAAATGAATTGCATTGCGATCGTCTTGACAAGACAGACGCAGTCGTATAGGTTTCAAGCCAATCTAAGAACTTTGAATTTTGAGCTAAATACTAAACACCTGATCATTCCTCCCCACTCGAAGCCTTTTGGACCCCGAAAGATACTATCAATTGTTTAACAGGTGAGAATACAACTCCCTCACCTTCTCGGCCTACAACCATTTGGCTTGAGAAGGCTTTTTTCCCTTGAGTCCCACTCTAAGGTATTCAACATCCCCTCTCTTTGAAGTTCTAGTTCTCTTGTCAAGCATGAGATCTTGCTGAAGCTCATCTAGATATTCTAGTGAGAAATCATCTAGATATTCTAGTGAGAAATCATCTATTGATGGCAGTTAAACATGCTCTCCTTGATCATCAATAAAGGAGGCTCAAACAATCTCAAATTCTCAACATTAACAATAGAGTATATTTTCATATAAGGAAGCAAATCAAGCTTAAATACATTGTTACCAATCTTTTCCAAAATTTTAAAAAGACCATAATGGATTGTTTTAAGCTTTTTACCTTCCCCTTGAAGTCTCTCTTTGCTAATAAATAACCATACTTCGTCGCCAACTTGAAATTTGTGATCAACCCAGTGTTTGTCACGCCTTGCCTTGTAGTTGCTTTGACTTTTCTCAAGCTGTTCCTGCATTAAGTGATGTATCAACTAAATTTTATCTATGAACTTCCTTGCCTTATCGATGTCACTGTGACTATCGATGGAGACATCTTTCTCAAAGATGAAGTCCAATGGTGATCTTGACAAGTACCCATAACATGCCTCAAATGGCGATGTGTTTGTGGAAGAATGCTTTGCCTTTTTGTATGCATGTTGCATGTAGTGCAACTATGCATCCCACAACTTGGGATGTTTGCTGCAATATCCTCTATGAAGATGAATAATTGTTCTATTGACCACCTCGGTTTGTCCATCTGTTTGTGGATGAAAGGTTGTACTCTTCTTCAACTCTATGTCCATCATGTCCCACAAATTTGACCAAAAATTCCCAACAAATTGAGAATCTCGATCAATTACAATAGAAGTAGGAAGACTAAAATGAACCCAAATGTTTTGGAAGAAAAGATGAGTTGTTTGTCCAACTGTAATTTTCTTTTTACATGGTGTTAGTAGGCGCATCTTGCTGAACCTGTCTACAACTACATACAAGTAATCATGACCTTTCCTTGACAATGGAAGACCTCCTACAAAATCCATTGAGATACTCTCCCATGGATGTGAAGGTACCAGAAGTGGAGTGTGTAAACCAAGTTTCCTATTTCTAGGCTTGCTTGTAGCACATAAAGAACATCCTCTTATGAAACGAGAAACATTATCCAACTTTCTCCAATATTGTGCTGCTCCTAAAAAGCTTCTTACCTCTGTAACTGTACTAGGCTTGGGCCAATTCAGAATGACCTCAACCTTAGAGGGGTCTATATTCAGCTCACCTCCTCCAACAATGTGTCCCAAATACACTAAAGAAGTCTTGCAAAATTCACACTTCGACATCTTTAAAAACTATTGTTCTTTTCTCAAGACATCAAGTACTTTGTTTACATGCATGACATGTTCATCTTGACTTGCTGAATATAAGGATATCATCTAAGTAGACAATGACAAAATCATTTATAAATGGTCTCAATACATCATTCATTACCCTCATGAAAGTAGCTGGAGCATTTGTAAGACCGAAAGGCATAACAAGCCACTCAAACAATCCTTGTTTAGTTTTAGTGCAGTTTTACAAATGCCTTCTTCAGCTATCCTAACTTGATGATAACCACTTTGTAAGTCTAACTTAGTGAAATACTTTGCATACCTCAACTGATCAAGCAAATCATCAATTCTTGGGAGTGGATAACGATTCTTTATCGTGATTTTGTTCAGTGCATGGAAATCCACACACATGCGCCAAGTTCCATCCTTCTTTGGCACCAAGACAATGGGTAAACCACATGGCAAAGTAGATGGGCGTATGATACCTTTGCTCAGCAATTCTTGAATTTTCTTTTTGATTTCCAAGCTCTCCATAATAGACATGCGATACATGCCAATGTTTGGAAGTGGAACATCCTGTTGCAACTGAATCTCATGCTGAATTCCCCTCTTGGGAGGTAACCCCTTTGGTTCTTGAAACGTCTCACTATGTTTTCTTACCACATAAAACAAATCAAATTTCAATTTATCATCACAACCTTCAAAAGGTTCATAATCAATATCATTCTTTTTCTTGATCATGAGAAGCACATAATTTTTACTTGTATTTAGTAGTCTCTTCATTTGCCCTGCATTAACTAAAGAAATTTTCATCTTTTTGCGATGAGCTCTCACTATGTACTCCACCCCATTCTTGAGTGATATGTATTTGTTGTCATGGCGATAAAATACTGCTTTTCTATCATACAAATAAGGACTACCCAAAATGATTCCTGAGATGTCAAGTGGAACTAAATCTAGCTCAACTTGATCAATGGACCTTTCAGTAATGGCGAACTTGAATAAACACTTCCTTGTAACCTGTAAGTTTGTATTGTTTACTATCCAACCCAATGGATATGGCTTATGATGACAGTTTCAAGGTTTAGTTTTTTAACCAAGTCTTTTGAAATCAAGTTTGATTGTGACCCACTATCAAATAATGCATCAATTTTTGTATGATTTGAAATCATTTTAACATGAAACAACTCCATTCTTGACTCTTCATTTGGAGTGTTATTTTGACTATGTGATGAACTAGTGCTTGTAACAATTTCTTTTCCTTTTGTAACCATGGTTGAAATCTTGGTCTCATCACTAGAATCTGGACCAAGGTCATGTTGTGTGGTAGCGGTCGTCTTTTATTTTCCCTTATTATTTTGTTTCTTAGGCCTTAATTCGAGATGCAATTTCCAGCAGTGGGCTTCATCATGCCCCTCTTTGGAACAATGTTTGCATGTGATTTTCTCCCCTTCTTTCTTCACACTTGCATTCTTCTTTCCCTTCCATTTTCCGTCCTTCTCTTTCTCCTTACCCTTGAATGGCTTTCTCTTACTACTTTCTTCCTGAATGTTCTTTCCTCTAGATTCAAGTTGTGTGGCTTGCACACATACCTCATCTAAATTGTTTGGATTAAACATAAGGATAGTATGTTTCAGATAGGAATGTAAACCCCCAATATATTTCAGCAGTGTGTCTTGGGAATTCAAATTCAATCCTAATAACAAAGCCCTTTTCCTAAAATTCTGTGTATAATCTTGGACTGTTTGGCCTTTAAGCTGCCTAAAATTCTGCCAACTCATAATGGCTTTTTGCATATAGGCTAAAGGATAAAACTGTCTTTTAATTGCAGAAACAAATTCAACCCAAGTGATGGATATCTTACCATGGATTCTCATTTCCTCTTGAGTCTTTTCTTCCCACAAAACTAGTGCAACTCCTTCTAGCCTTAGTGAATCCAACTGGATCTTTATGTCGTCTTCTTGAAGGTTCTGAATTCTGCAGTATACCTCCAACTGTTGAATCCAATTGTCCAACTTTTCTGCATTCACCTCTCCATTGTACATGGGAAGTTCGAATTTTATGTCCAATTTTAGTAATGGAGTCTTTCCTTTTGGGGTTTTGGAATGAGTATGGGCAGTTTCAGTGGTGGTAGTGGAAGATGATGTTGTGTGAGATGATGGAGATGATGAGGATGGTGGAGATGGAGGTGGATTTCCACCATTCCCTTTGGAATCCTTCTTCTCATATTTTTTGTCCTCTGAGCTTCCTTCTCCATGTGGAGGTTTAGAACTCTCTCCAACCATTCTAGTGTTCCTCTCTTCATAGAGGACTTTAACCATCTCAGTCAAAGTGTAGAAAGCTTTCTTGAATTCTTCCTCTTCTGAAGAGGGACCTTCAGGCTCTCTTTCTCCAGACATAATGGCTATGGATTCAGGCTTAGAAATTTGTACTGCTTGTACCTCTTCAATCTCAATTGAAGGCAAAACTTGAGGAGTTTCAAGTGTAGATGGAATTGGAACTTTGGGTGGTGGAAATTGTGGCCTTTTAGCTCTCCTTCTTTTGGGCATTATCTAAGGAGTTGTAACCAATAGCTTCCATTCTCTTTTCTGTAACTTTAACCTTGTAAGCATCACAATTTTGCAACCATTAAAACCCTAATTGCACAAACTCAAGCAATCAAGCAATTCAACCTTTGCTCTGATACCAACTTGATCTGTTTTTGTATGATTAGTTTTGTTGTGCTAATAACAATTACAGATTTATAAATATATGCTTCCTTATTGCTCCTTGTGCTAAGGTTTCATTGGTTGTTTGTGCTTACAATCATTTAAATTTCCTTAAGTTTTAAAAGAAATTCATGAGCAAAATAGATTCAGAAAGAAATAATAAATAACAAACATGTACAGTGCAACAAACCATCAAAGAGACACATTAACAAAATGTTTTGATGAAGGACTTCACCCCTCCCGGGCTACATCTCCTTGGTCCAACTTCCATGGCTTGGGCCTCTGTATTAGCTCAACGTGGAAAAAATGTTGTTTACAAAGCTCTGTGGCTCTTGATACCTGCACCAATGTGTTTAGAATCTCCAAATTAGCCAAGAAAACCTTATTGAGATCCATTTGGTCGAAATTGCTCAAGATGTGCTTCATTCAATTTTTCCCTAGGAAACCCCGCTAAAACTGGAGAAGGCTCCAGTTAGCATTGCTTAAACTAGTAGTCCCGCCGAATTTGACGCTCCTCCGAAACTGTCGCTAACTTTAATTACGGATTAATTAACTTTAAACACGGATTGGCGGCGCTAAGCGCGCTTATCCATCAGTGTTGGCTCATGGTTCTAATTGCATGGTTGTACGGAGAGGGGGTTGGCTCCCTCCTCTCCTGTCGTCAACTCCGCTGTCGCATTAAATACAAGGTTGTGGGCTACCATTTACGAGACCTGCCACTTGGTCCATCGGTAAGCATTGGATTTTTTTTTTTGGGGGGGGGGTCATGGGTTCGACCCATCCTCTGCCCATCCCTTAACACATTTTTCAATACGATATGTTTGAACCTTTGAATATAGTTTGGAACTATACCATAAAATTTAAAATGCGCCATTACAATATTATATCTGCGGAATTGTATTATGGTTTGATATTTAATATTTAAAATTATATATATATATATATATATATATATATATATATATATATATATATATATATATATATATATATATATATATATAAACAATTTCCTTATAATATTCACCGTGAACCATAATTCCACCTTGGAGGACATTGAGCAATTTCACCTTCACACAACCAAACTGGCGAATCCTGAAGTGACACTTGTCATAGCTTCATTGGGAAAAAACTGAAGAAGATTCCCATCATGCTCACTGTACTGCCATGCCATGATTCTGTCTTGTTCTGCAATTTTTTTAGCTATTTAGGAAAACTAACAACAAGCCTTTTCTCCTTCATCCGGACTCAGTTTTTAGTGAAACAAATTGCGTTGCAATTGTCTTGATGAGATAGACGCATTCGTATAGGTTTCGAGCCAATATAAGAACTTTGAATTTTGAGCTAAATACTTAGCACCTGTTCAGGGGTTAAGCACAATCAATCATACTTGCGAGTCACAATTTTCCAAAGTCTATGCGCATGTACCCTGTCCCATGATCCTGTTAACTAAAATATAATTGATAGAAGTAAACTTCTTTCTATTGTCCCTATGTTAGAAAGGGTTATTTTAGAATTGCTCATATTACTAGATAACTATGAGAGAATATATGAGGATGAATTAGGACCATTTTTTAGTTCATCAAATACTAAGGAGAAAGTATTTAATCAAAGTTGTTGCGAGTAGGGAAAAGGTTGGCAAAGCTGAAATTAGCTTTGAGTTCTTATATTTTCAAAGAAATTATTAGGGAAGTAATATCAATGACTTACATAATCTTGAGCTATTGTGATGACAATTTTGTAGATGAAATTGTATCAGGGTTTATCCTTAGAATTACCCAGTCAACAAGATTAAATTATGTTGGTTATTTACTTAATACCATCAATGAGTAGCTAGAGAATTTTAAGATTGAAAATATTTCAAACATAAGTCTTACTTAGTTTATATTCTCATATACTATCATTCAACATATTTCCTTGATATTATACCAAACAAGATAGATTAAAAGGGAAGGGTTCTTCTAGCCTTTGATGGACATGGGTCTTGAAAATAAACAACACCATGATGATTACAAGCAATTTGTGGGTGATTTCATGTATATTGTGTGCTAGGGTCCTATAATAATAGGATTCATAATTTTGAATTGGCTATGGTTAGTCTTGTAATATTGTACATACTTTTGCTTTCTGCAAAATGTTTTCCCATATTAAAATTAAAAAATGTAAAGAGTGTATGTCCTAAAAGAATAATCAAAGGACAAAAAGAAAAGAAAAAGATCAAAAAGGTGAAAAATATGAACCCCAAAAAAGAGATTAAAAATAGATCATGAAAGTGTGAAAATTCAAATGCCACTCCTTTTACTTTACTTTGCAAAATAACATTGTGTGTAGCTTGTCAAAAATGCCACAATCCATGATGGTCAAAAAGTTTAATCTTGACTCATTCATGCTTTAAATTTCATGTTGATAGATAGAGAATAAACATCTAGCCAAACTGTTTAATCTTGGTAGATCAAGAGTTAGGTAGAGAATAATAATGAGCCCATCAGTTGAATCTGAGCCATTGGAAGTTATAAGGTTAGAATTAGATAGTTTGCTTATCAAAAGAAAAAGAAATAAAGGGTCAGCACCCATTAAAATGAAGATAAAATGCTAGGGTAGATAAAGGGTAGGTAGAAGAAATGTTGCAAGTGCACAAGGTTACTGAGTCAAAAGCACATTCATCATGCTTAATCCTATGTTTCATGTGCAGGAGGAATTGTGAAAAAGAAAGGATATTCACCAAACCTTGTTTACTAATTTCCCCTCATTTCACTACACCCCCACATACTTATTTGCTAATTTCCCCTCATTATCCCTTCATTACCAGTAAATACCCTTTCCCCTCATTTTAACCTTTTACCCCTTGGTTTCACACATATCCCTAGATATTACCCTTCAAAAATCATTCCCCCTTCCCAAAAACCCTTTTCCCTAGTGTGAAACCCATTCCCCATTACAAATATCACCTTTCCCCCTTATTAATTTCCATTTTCCCTTAAAAACCCACAAAAATCCTTTGTCCTAAGTTTTTCCTAAAGTCCCACTTTGTAAATCCCCCACGTTATAAATTCCCCGACACCCCTTTTTAACCCACCAACCCTTGGTGCAGTTAAAAAACCCTGCCATATAACCTATGGTCCCACCTTTATTAACCATTGGCTTATATTAAAAATCCCGACATTTTTTGTTAATTAATTACAATTCTTTGTAATTAAACTTCGGGCCCCGCCAACCACTATCCGGAATTCGTTCGTGCAACTCAACTGTGCGATATCCCTCCGATCTCCCACCCCTAGATCCAACGGCCCACAGCCATATCACACAGATTCATCGTCCGACTCTTAACGGCCCGAGAGCACGCGAGATTCGCGGTTTTGGCTCGGCACTGTTCTGCTACGTGGCGACACCAGGTTATATCTCGTGCTCATGAAAATACCGCCCGCCATATAAAAGCGATGTGATGTCGCACAAAACCACCTCCCCACCTAAAGGCAGAACTGTCCACTGTTCATTTGCCAAATTCCACGCCAAAATGTAACCGTTATCGGTTAAAATGCCGAAAATGCCCCAAATTGCTCTTTTCGCTTGTTTTTCACTGCAAACCGCTGAAAACCAATTTTGACACCCTGAACCTCTAAGTGATCAATTTAGCCACCTTTTTCCACCTAGAGACACTGTGGACACTAAATTGAAGCAAAAAACAACCAGTTCAAGCCTCAGTACCCTCTACAGTTACCATAGAACCCCATCTGTGCACCAAAAACCGTCAAATTCCAGGTATTCTTGAAAGAACCAAAATGACCCTGTAAATTTGAATTATAAACAATAATTCTCAAAGGTTAATTGATTAAATTAATTAAAAAACCTTCCTGAATTGAAGAGAAACCTATTTTACATCCCAAACCCTTTTTTACAGACTGTAATTACCCTCCTAATGTTCCTTTCTAAACCTCACTCCTGAAGCCACATAAAGCATAATTCAATTCAATAAACCCAATTATGGCTTCCCCAACCTCTCTGGATGTAAGACCTTTGCAAACAACTCACCTGGATATTGATCACCTTGCATTAGCCGATAGAGACTTTCAAATTAAAGACACTGCTTCCCCTGCCTACCTACTAAAACTCCATTATTGGTGTAAAGACAAGTTTTTAAACCAGAATGACGACGTTCACCTTTATTACCTTTAGTTGTCACCTTTATTACACCTCATTAATGTGGGAAGCGATATAGAGGTGTATGGTTCAATCCACACTGAATACAAACTTTGCGAATTCTTTCTAAACCCGAAATAAAATGTGGTAACCATGAAAATACAATGGAGTCTAGGCATGTACGATATTAACTGTAGTGGCTGAGAAAGGTTGCCAAACCCGAAATAAAACATGGTAGCCATAAAAAGATAATTCATTCGAGGCATGTATGATATTAATTGCAGTGGATGAGAAAGGTAATGGTAAGACTCTACGTAAGTTATGATTACAAAATAAGAGGCAACTTAATTGAACCAATAAGAATTAAAATAAATAACAATTAAGCAATTGAAAAAATTAATTATTTTTGTTTTATAATGTTAGCCTTACCCCTTGTAAATTGATTTTCGGTCATATAAAAGATTAATTCGAGGTTAACTGAGTTAGCGAATACGTTATACCAGCCATCGACAGGATAATAAAAAGACAGAGTTCAAATTAAGCATAATTAGCGCTAAAATAACATTTTTATATTGCTTTCTTTAAGTAAACATGATGATCATTTTATGACATCGGTTTTGATGAATAAAAGTACATAATTTCAATATAAAATATTAATATTAATATTATTTATAAAATTAAACAAATTGGTATATACTCATCACTCAGAATTGGAAGTTGAAACATCTTACACAACTATCTATTAGGCACATTAAATCTTGCAATGTGAAAGATTGGTTAGCTGCATAGATCAATGACACCAGAGGATTGCACACACAAATCACCATGTTCTCTTACCCTCTGGGTCCCCATCTAATCTAGAGTCTGATGTCATTAAGCTAAATACGTGGAGGCACACAAATCACCATGTTCTCCTGCCGTCAGGGTCCCATCTACTCTATAGTTTGATGTGATTGAGCCAAATATGTGGAGAACCAACGATAAAAAACCACACATAGTTTTCGAAAGTAAATGTGATTATGGATACTGGAAGGTATAGTAAATTGTATCAGGAGCTTTGTGAAAGTAGAAGATTCAACCAAGAGAGGAAGGTGCACCTCTTATGCACAAATATGTGTATACATGAACATAACAGAACCCTTGCTGAAGTTCATAGAGTTGGAGTATCAAGATGAGGTATGACAATGGACCTTAGATTACGACCACATTCCCTTTCGATGCAAAAGATGTCATGAGTATGGGAAACTATACAAGGCATGCCCTCTAAATCAAAGTGAGGCGAAAGACTCGCCAGAAGCCAAAGATAATGGGAAACAGAAGGAGGACAACGACGAATTCCAGGAGGCCCAAAAGAAGAAACTGACCCCAAAAACCCCAGTAACCATGAAGTAGCAGCAACTGAAGAAAGGATTGAGTCAAATCAACTACTTCGAAGTCCTGATAGAGGAGGAGGAGGAGAGTATTAATGAATCAAGGGGCTTGATCCACCCGTATAACTCTAAAAACCAAATCAAAGGGCGAGCAAAAACATAAAAGAAAAGCAGAAGAGGAACCCCAAGAGAAAGAAACCCCAACAATGCAAGCAGAGCAAGAAAATATGGAAATAGACAGCTCGAAAGAAGAATCAAGACAAAGGAGAAAGTGATGAAAAGGTTATTGAATATATGGAAGCACTTGGATGAGAGATTCATTCTTGAAGAACAAAAACAAATATATCATGAAACCTTTCAACGATTCAAAGCCAAACAAGGCCCCTTAACTCTAGTTCCGCCAGATCATCTGGGCTGCCAACCAGGATAGGGGATGGAACTAATTACAGTAGGGAAAGGAGGGAAGAAACAAGGTTTCAAAAACTTACAAGAATCCATACATATGGTGGGAGATATGTTGGTGAACTCGAGAAGGGTAGTACCACTATCAGTGGTGTTCCACGACATTAACAAACCTTCTTAATGATAATTGCATCCTGGAATGTTCGAGGCCTCAACAGTCGAGGCAAACAAAGGTATTTGAAAGATAGGATCCGCAAAGGTCATCCGAGTATAATTATTATTCAAGAAACAAAAATCTTTGAAAGCATATTGAAAGATATTGTAAAAGGTTTAAAACTTCAATACGAAGTAGTGGCTTAGGATTCCAATGGGAGTGTGAGTGGGTTTTCTATCCTATGGAACCCGATGGAGGTGATATTTGATGAATGGGTTAGCTTGCCAATGATTCTATCAGAAAAGTTTCGACATATTGGATCCGGAGATTGGGCTATGTTGACTAGGGATTATGGGCCTCACATTCTAGGAGAAAGAGGGGTTTTCCTCCAAAATCTAGGAAATCTAAAAAATTATATGAGGAGTAATTATGGATTATGGGAGGGGATTTTAATGTTATTGCGTCACTCGAGGAAAATAAAGGAGGGCTTCGAAGGATGGATGCCGATATGGAGGCATTCTGAGACACAATAGAGGGACTACATCTAGTGGATATCCCTACAATCAATGGAGTTTTCAATTGGAACGACAGAAAGGGAGGAACTCACCATATAGCATCAAGATTGGATAGATTCCTAGTGTCTCAACAAGTCATAAGCATAGACATCTTCTTAGAAGCCTCTATCTTGATAGACATGGGGTTGAATCATTGGCTGATCAGGATGGAGCTAGACCTAAAAGTAGGACCAAAAAATTGACCCTTCCTCTTTAAAACTTTTTGGTTACGAGATCCTTTATTGATGCAGAAAGTAGAGGGCTGGTGGAATGGAAGTATTATGCAAGGTTGCAATCATATGCATACATTTCAACTCAAGCTCAAAGACCTCAAGCACCAAATTCATAAATGGAACTAGGAAGAGTTTGGGAACATCCAGAAAGAGAAAAAAAAGCTCCAAGATAGCATGCAAGAATTACAACAAAGAATCATTCTAGAAGGAATATTAAAAATATTGGTGGAGACTAAAGGTCATCTGTTGAATCAATTGGAAGAAAGAAGAAAACAAGAAGAGATCCCATGGAAACCAAAATCTTGAAACCAATGGCTTCATGAGGGAGAACACAATACCAGGGTTTTCCATAAGGTGACGATCCAACATAGACAACATAACCACATCTTCTCCCTCAAGGATGGGGTGGGGAATCGACTGGTTAAACATGAAGAGATGGAAGATCTGGTGGTCAACCATTTCCATAACCTTCTCTCAGAACTAGACCAGGACAGATCCAATGCCATTGCGCGAGTCACACGACACATCCCCCAGCTAATATCCTAGGAACAAAACATGGCCCTGATGTGGGTGGCTACACTAGACGAAATAAAGGAGGTTGTTAAAGGAATGGATAAGAACAAAGCCCCTAGACTATATGGGTTCACAAAGGAATTCTTTCAAGCAACATGAAAATTTATTGGAAAGGATATTCTTGAAGTGGTGGAGGAATCAAAAGGTATGTCCGAGTCTTAATTCCACTTTTATTGCTTTAATCCCTAAAACTTCCAAATCGAAGGATCCCCAGGGTTTTAAACCAATTTATTTATGTAATGTTATCTATAAAATTATTTCTACGGTCATTGTCAAACGCCTGAAGCCCCTTCTTCTGGCCTTGATTTCACCGGAGCAATCAGGTTTTGTGGAAGGCTGTCAAATCCTGGATGGCATCATTACCTCTCAATAAATTGTTCATTCCCTAAAGAAACTCAAATCTCCTAGCATGATGATTAAGCTGGACCTATCCAAAGCCTATGAACATCTTAGTTGGCCCTACCTAACGAGTGTTTTGAAGTTGTTTTGTTTCAAGCAATGATGGGTAAACTGGGTCTTCTCTCTGGTGTCAACCCCGATGTGCTCTATATTGCTCAATGGCTCCCCATCTTGAAACTTAAATCCTACTCGGGGCCTCAAACAAGGGGACTTGGTTTCTCCATTCCTCTTTATCTTAATCGCTAAGGGATTGGGAAGATTCTTGAAATCGACGGTTCATTACTCCCAACTTAAGGGTCTTCGACCTTGGGGCTTTGATTTACCCATAAGTCATCAACAATTTATGGACGGTATCATGCTATTTTGCCATGTTTCTTTGAGGGAAGCCCGAAAAATCAAAGAAATTATTTAGGAGTTTATGACGGCCTCAGGTACTTTGATTAACAATTAGAAATCAAATATCTTCTTTTTTAATACCCCTAGAGCGATCTAATCTTTCCTAGCCCTCCTATTAGGGTTTGGTATAGAGACATTAACTATGAAGTATCTGGGTATGCCTTTAACCTATAACTCCTTAAAGACCTCTTACTGGCAAGACCTCCTTGGTAAAATCCAATCAACACTTGTTGGATGTGCATTCTGAGCTCTTAATTTGGCTGGTAGAACTGTTCTTCTAAAACTTGTCCTTCAACCTATCCCGATTTACTAGATATCAGGAATGATGACCCCTAAAACCTCCTATTTAGCCATGGTAGATATTTTCAGGAAATGTTTATGGAAAGGGGCTTCAAAAGTAAAGAAATGGGCTCTATTATCTTGGAACACTCTTACCCTTCCTAAAATGGTTGGAGGATTAAGTCTCGAAGACCCTTACACCTTAAACCAAGTTATGTGAGCCAAGTTATGGTGGAGATGGTTACAAGGTTGACTTGATTTATGGAAAAAATGGACCCAAAAATATGGTATGCCGATCCAACCTGAAGATATCCTTAGATATAGGGACCCCCCTCAAGGATCTGCAATCTGGAACTTGGCAGCAAAGAACAAGGATCTAATAAATCAACACTTTTTTCTGGGAAATCCAAAATGGCCACACAACTCTATTATGGCAGGACTCTTGGCAACAAAGAGAAAAATTGTTCAGTCGAAAGGATCTTGGAGACATTTTCCTATATATAGCTAGTAGGAATTTCTATGTGGTGGACAAAATTTGGAAAGCCTTTCCTCAAAGATTAGGATGGCGTAAATGGAAAGAGGTTGGGGACTGGCCAAATCCCCCTCCTTCAGAACAATGGAAAATCATGGATCAAGAGCTCCAATCAAGGAAAATAACTTACCAAGAGGGGAAAGACATCCTGCGATGGGGATATTCAACCAAGGTCACATTTAAAATCAAGGAAGCATATACACTTAGAGTGGAAGAACCCCAAAACCACCAATGTCCTTTATGGAAGAAGATATGGAGGAGTAAATTCTGGCAAAAAATAATTCAATTTCTATGGCTGGTATGCCATGGGAGAATTCTTGCATGGGAGTAGCTTTAGAAACATGGTCTACAGGGCCCTTCCCATTGCATTCTATGCGGTTAGCACAATGAACACCTGAAACATTTGTTGAACACTTGTCCTTTTGCAATCCAAAAATAGAACCAACTTAGGAACTTGTTTGGGCACTTGGATAGGGACCCACAGAGCATCAAAGAAATGATAATCCAATGGTGTAAAGGTACCTTCTTGAGCCCTATTGTAAATCGAGCATGGAATTTACCTCTCGGGTTACTAATATGGGCCATATGGAAGGAAAGGGATAACATAATTTTCAAATATCGTGAAAAATATCAAGAGATAATATGGGCCGGGATGATGTAGAATATACGAGAGACTATTCTCTCAGAAAAATGACATCTAGAGGACTCGAAAGTTGCTACAACTAAAGAAAGAAATATGAAGTAGTTGAACTTATTAGCAAGTATGATAGCTCCAAGCTCATCGAAAGTTTTGACCCCACCCCCCCCCCCCCCCCCCCCCCCCCCCACCAACATCATCACCTCTACATTTCATGAGCCCCCCACAAGGTTTTATTAAACTAAGCTTTGATGGGGCTTCGAAAGGAAACCTAGGGAATGTTGGGTATGGTGGTCTATTTAGTGATTATAAAACGAAAACCAGATTTGTTTTTGCTGCAAATTATGGTTATGCTAGTAACAACGAGGCATAGTTCACTGCAATCAAACATGGCCTTCACATTGCTCAAATAATAGGGTTTAAAAGGCTAGTGATAAGAGGCAATTCATGGTTGGTGGTGGACATAATCAAGAAGCTAATTCAAGGCTCTCACTAGGAAAAGTTGAGTCACAGCTGGTGCATAACCCATATGGTGCAGGAGGTAAGAGAGATCCTTCCCTCGTTCGACTATCTCCTAACCTCACATGTCAGACGTGAAGGAAATAAAGCTATTGACTTATTGGAAAATTGGAGTTGTGCTCATCCGGGGATATCTCTAGAAATGGTATGACCACCAAATCCTCTGGAGGATGATTTGGTTCCCCTCCAAGGTATTCTTGAGAAAGACAAAAAAGATAACCAACAGTAGGAGGTGAGAAGGAATCACCTTCCCAGATTGGGGTGCGAACCGACCCTGGTGGGCGTGTCTTGGCCCAATGATTAATGTGAATCCATAATATCATTCCAGCCAACCTCCACATGCATGTAACAATTGGAGTTTTGGCAGTACGCATGTGGCATTTAATGCCCCAGCTCAAAGGCGACAAAGGTTTAAGGACAATTGGAGTGGTAAGAATTCTATTCGGCTTGTTGAGTAAGGTAGTCTGTGAACTCACACTCTTGTGGATATGGTTTGAGAGGGTGATTATGGGAAGCCGATGATTGCCGCCATCTTCAAGTTCTGGCAGCATTCACTAGTATGTTTTTGGTCTTAACTTAGTAAATTTTGTTAGTATGGAGCAGTCTATTCGACCTTTGATTAGTGAAATGTATAGGTCTGTGCTATGGGGTGATGGGAACTAGAAGTGCCAGAGGCATGGCCTCGCTGGGTTCCTGGTTGGGTTTGAGTCCATTGTCTTGCTCGTCCCAGTGTCTGTAGAGTATGGTATTTGGTTGTCTCACATGGGTGCTTGCATGGCCTAGGTGGTAAAGGGTTTTGGATGTGGAGGTCCCCCCATATGCGAGCATGAAAGAGTTGAAAAGGGGTTGGGTCTGTGAAGAATTTGGTTTGGTTCTAGGGTACTTAGGCTTAGGGAGAGCTCATAGTCGAGCCGGGGGTTCAGGTAACTCCAACTATGTCCTCTGGTGGCAGAGGGGTGAAGGTGGAAGAACCCTGGTGGCCAGTTTTTGGGTCAGTCCGGTCCTGTGGAATAGAATCTCTCGGGTGGGAATTTCTATTTAGATAGAGGTCAATTTTGGTTTCAGAGTTGGTTATGGCTTGATGTCGATCACCATAAACTAGTCTCTATGCATGGGGGTTTGATTTCTATGGCCCAGGTTTTCTGTATGGAGTCATATTAGAAGGGGTTTGGTGGGCTGCGAGCTCAGTGTAGTTGTTGGCTCGACCTCCTTTTTAATTCTCGGTATAATGTTTGGTTGGTGAAGTTAATAAAATATGGAAAGTGTCGATATAATGTTGAGGCCCTGAAAATGGTTGGCATGGCCAGTCCATTCAGGCTCTACAATGGGCAGAGGAAGATGAATGAAAACAGTGGCACCCTTATCCTGTGTTGGAAATCAGTTGGTAGCAAAATGTGGCGCGGGTTCCTTACTTGGTTGGTTTCGTTTGAATTTGATTTAATAAGTCTGCAGTGTGGGCACAACCCTTGGCAATGTCGAGCACCCAAAGTGCGACCCTATTTTGGTAGGTAACTAGAGTTAGGAAAAGAACAATCTTTTTCAGGCAGTAGAAACAACATGGCTCGGGCAACCAATACAAGGAAAATTGGCCATTAGGGCTGAGGCCAGGGAAAATAGAGGAAGGTCGCTTCATCACTGAAAATCCAACCCAACTCTTCTGGTGGGGCAGCTGGGGTGGGTCGTGGGCGCAAGTCGACCTCTCACATAATTCAGGAAGCGACTCAAGCATACCATGCCAGTAGCTCCAACCTGGTCAAGCAATTGATTGTAGAGTGGGAGGTTGAGATACGACAAACCGAGGAGGATTTCAAATTGGATATGGATGAGTGGCAAGCAGTGATCCCAGACCCAGGCCACACTCGTGGAAGAGTATCCCAATACAAGAAGACAGTCCATTTGTTTTGGATGATGAAGAGAATTCTGGCGAAATCTCTAGAGCAGTTTCCTCTTGACATGCACATAGCCCCCCAGGGTCATTCAGATTATACTAAAGAATTTCAAAAAATTCAGTTTCAATTATAGCAGCAGAGTGGTTGACTGAGCCGAATTGAGCAGCATATCCCTTGCATACCCCACACAGAACTCCCGGGTTTCGCTGTGAAGGACCCTACTTCAGTGGATTCAACTGATGGTGAGTAGTGACAATGCATCCTTGTTTTTTCATTTTGAATGATCCAGACCCAAAGTTTTAGGCTTATTAGCAAGTTACATTTATAGTTATCTAGAAAATGGGAAGTATAAAGACTCTCAGGTTTACGTAGTATGGTTGGTTAGACTTATCATTTTTTGTTTATAGATGACATATTTTGGCGTTAGGTGGCCAATAGATCTAGTTTCTCTCTAGGCAGGTTGAGGCCACCTAACTCTCAAACATATGGATATAACCTACTTTATTTTCGAAAATTAATAGAAAAATACCACCAAACTTAAAAAAAAAAATTGATAATTTTTTAAAACTTTCAAAAACTTTACAATTTTTTTTTAATAAAAGGAAAAATCAATACTTTTTAACTATAAAACAATTACAATATAACCGATATAAAAAAGGAGAGTGAAATTCATACATATATAAAATAGTAGTGATATTATGTTTAAACAATCAATACTTTGCAAAAATAAATACAATTGGTATAATAATTGATGATACGGAAGGAGTTGCTAGGCTAACATGACTTTGTTTATTCTTTAGAAGCTCTAGCGTATGCAAATTCAATTATTATTTTTTTAATATTAAATGTATAGAAAAATAATAGTTAAAACTACATTTTATATTATCGACATATATTACTACATTGTTTTCATTCAATTTAATCTGTTATGCACTCCGTTGTTTTCATTCAATAAGTCGAACACATGAAGGGGAATATCAAGGATAAATATTGTGCATTTTACAAATTTAATTTTATTTCTTCATCAAACTTGCTGTTGTAGTGCAAGGAAAGAAAATTTGAGAAGCTAATTTATGGTGAGCATTTTCCAAATTTAATTTTAATTCTTTATTAAACTTGCTTTTGTATCGCAAGGAAAATTTGAGAAGCTAATCTATGCTGATAGAGGAAAACATGGGTTGAAAGTGTCCACAAGAAGTTTAAGGAAGGTGAAAATAATTATTTTTTCCAAGGAAGGTGAAAATAATTATTTTTTTCCAAGTATTATTATAAGATATAATGAAAATTTTAAGTTAAAAAAGACTAAAATATAAGTTTTTGTTTTTTTTAATGGAATATAGTTGTTAGTTCAAATAAATTGTAATTTAATCTAACTTAGTGGGTGTTTGTAATGGTTACTTAATATGGTGTTGAAAAGTGTAACTAGTTTCGGTTTTCATAATGATATGTGTAATTATGATTTTATGTAATTGATGTAAAGAAGATTTTTTTTTGTAATGCTTGTCTCATGGGTTTCATGAGCAAGGAATTTTATTTTAGTTATGGTTCCCATTGTGAGCCCTTAGGATTAGTGATAAAGTCAAATTGAGTCAATGTCGTGTATGAAGGAGCCTTCTTGGGCATGTTACATTTATATATGGGTCAATGAACGACTAAAAATACCCTCCAAGACCAAGCTAAAGCTCCTCCAAGAAGTTGGCCTCTAGATGGAATATTGAACCTACACCAAATGGCATGTCGGCCTATAGGCAAGGAGAAGTCAACTTATTTCATGGGCAACCACTATAAATAGGAAACTTGGTCTCCATTTGAGCACAGTCAAGGTTTGAAGCAAGCAAGAAGTGAGAGAATCATCAAGAGAGAGGTCTAACCATCAAGCGAAGGAGAAGAGAAGATAACTGAGTCAATTTCAGATCTGTTTTAGGGTTAATCTCTTCCACACGTGCGAGATTTCAAAATTGTCTATTGCAGAAAGGGCCAAAGTACTACAATCATAGTGAGAGGACAGTTTTGGGAGAAAAACAAAGTGATTCTCAAGCCGAGTTGAAGGAGAGAAGGTCTCCATTTAGAGAGAAGGAAATCAAGGTGTTTCTCTCTCTCATACCTCAGATAAGGTTTATGAATTAGGGTCAAAAGTTTCAGCTCAGTCTCAAGGGACTGAAATTCTGAAGGATAATCGAGGAGGAGGAAGAAGCAAGGGGTTTGACCATTGTTGACTCAAGGAAGAGAAGGAAGCTTTGTGACTTGGTCTTGGAGAGGAAAATAGGTCAAGGGTCTTGGTCTTGGTATTCATCAATTGAAGTCTCTATAGGAAGAAGAATTCGTTTGGGTTTTCCTCTCAAGTGGGAGAGGTTTTGGCCCTGGTTGATTGCCTACATTTTGTGTCTCTTATCTCTTTATTGTTTATGCATTGGTAGTTGTTTGATGAACAAGAACACAATAATAATTTAAGTAAAGAAAATATCCTAATATAAAGAAGGAAAAAACATTCACAAACAATTATCATCAAAGAGAAATCACCTAATTGTTATGCCCTAGATTTCTCAACATGGTATCAGAGCTAAGGTGACAAAGTCAAGGAAGGGTATCTTATCAAGGGACACTCAAGAATCAAATCTCAAGGAAGGCATCAAAGTGAATCTAAAAGATCATCTTGAAGTCAAGATCTACAAAAGAAGTATCAAAACCCTAGATTAAAGAAGAAGTCTACACTAGCAAGAAGTCTTGGAATCCTCAAGTCATCTCAAGAGACCTCAAAGACCCTACTCAAGTTGAAGGACTTATACATCAAGTTTCTTACTAGAGAAGCAATATCAAGGATGTTGTCATCATCTTCAAAAATTCTAAGGCAATTTCCTCTCGTTGAAGCAAGGACCTTACCATTATAGAAGATCATCCAAGAAGCAACAATAAGTCATCATTATCAACAAGGACATCACTATCAAAGGACCTAAAATGGTCTCCTTCTTTGTGAAGTCAGGGATCACTCTTGAAGAGATCTATCTTCATCAAGGAGAAATTATCTATCATCTATATTATCATCAAATTCAAGGAGGCAGTGAGTGGAAGAAGCATCTTCACAAGTAAGTATATTTATGTCTAAATATGTCAAAATGTCTTTTTGCAAGGAAAGCAACAAATTGGTTGGGGCTTCAAACTATATTGCATGGAAGAAGAGGACAAATCTGAATCTCATTGAAAATGAGGTTATGGATCATGTCAAAGGATCTATCACCAAGCCAACAAAAGAATATGCTCAAGCACTTGCAAATTTTATAAAAGGGGAAGTGAGGGCTCAAAGGATTCTCATAGAATCCATCAAGGATCCCCTCATTCCATATGTATCTAAACTCAAAACCTCAAAAGAAATATATGACAAATTAGTAGAGTTGTTTTCTGTAAGCACTACAAGAGAAGTTGTCGCTCTAAGGAAAGAACTATACAAGATAAGGATATCAAAAGAAGAAGGGATATCCTCATACTTTATGAGGATATTCGAAATAAGGGATCAACTTCAAGATTTGGGAGAAATAATGTCTAACAATGAGATGACCACCGTAGTACTAAATACACTACCAGAGGAGTGGGGTAACTTTACTTCAATCATTTATGGGAAGAAAGAAGCTACTCCATTCCAGGATCTATGGTCATTATGCAAGATTGAAGAAACCAGGCTGAAGGCTAAAACTGATGTGGGATCAAGTGATCAAAATCAAGCATATGTTGCTATGACAAGGAGAAGAGGAAAATCTGGGAAATTTGGTCCTCAAAAAAAGAAAAGGAACATGGCTAAGATTCAATGTTATGGATGTCAAGAATATGGGCATTACAAAAGAGATTTTCCCAAGCTCAAGAAGGACAATAACAAAAGCAGTAGAGAAGAATCCCATATCACTGAAGAAGTGGAGGAAGATGAAAATAAGAAGACCAAGAAATAGGAAGTAAGAGATATCTATTATAGTTGAGATAGTCTTCCTCACTTAGTTCTTTTCAAGTTCCTATTTTCGAGTTTTTCTGTTGTAAGATATGACTATCATGATTCACTAAGATAATAGGATGCATGATGGCATCATAGAAGCATTAGAATTAAGAGATCGTGACATCATCATAGAGAAGCATGAAAGATAGATGAAGTCTATGGTAGTCACCCATAGAAAGATATAGCTCTTGGGAACCTCATCAGTAACATAAGTGGTACTTATGGGAAAAGAACGAAAAAGTCATCTAGTACAAAGATCATCATACATCAGTCAAAAGGAAACATTTTCTAGATGATGATACTCAAGATCCTCTATTGGAATCTTCATCGGAAGATTCACCAATAAAAAATGAAGCAAGGGTTTTAGCAAATAATTCCAACTTGTGGAATTCATGGGATGATGGTATAATGACAAAAGAGGTAAAGAATATCAAGGGATTGAAGTTCTTTTAATCAAGGAAGCTACTGATGGAAGTCCCTATAACCTAAAGGAAAATGAGGTATGTATGCTTGTATTCGATATTGTAGATTCATGTCACATGGTTGCAAGTAACATGGACACATGCTCTATCTCGAGATCATGATCAAAAGAAAGGATCTCCTCCCTTGAAAGGGTGCAAGAAGGCACGGGTCATACATTGTCTAGATGAAATCAACATAATATTTCCTCATATGAAATATGAGGTGGTTGACAAAATTGGAGGAACTATGACTGAAAGTTCCTAGAAGGAAATGTGTGAAGAAAGAAAGGAAGAGATCATGAAATATGAAACTATGGAAAAGGAAATCAACATCTGAGGACTGAGAGATTTGACTAGGATATCTCCATGAAAGATATGAATACTTTGATGAAGTCTGAAAAAGAAAGAGACCCTTGACAATACATATCTTTTGGAGATGTGTCAATATGTATATATGATGCTAATGTGAACTAGAAGATGTCATGATGAAATACCATCAAAAAGGTAATTTTGATTTAATGTTCATTTATTTTTTCTGAATAATATCTGGATGGGATTATGCAGGGTTTCCAAGGGAAGAACCGTGGATATCTTCCACTAATGATGTCCATGTAGTAGGATGAAAGATCCTTATGGAAACACGGCATGAAGAAGGAAACATGGCATGAAGGAAGGCCAAATATGGAAATGATAGATCACTTTCCATTGAAATGAATAATGACATGACTGACTCATGGATGAAAGTGATGGATGGTCTATGCCCTACGAAGAAGTACCAAAAACATGAAGACTCCTGAATAAAGAGAATAAGTTCATGATATCATGAGAAGGAGTTATTCAAGCAATTGATTGCCCCATCATATCCACCTAAAGAGATGTTATAGGTCCCTAATTAAGAGGGAACATGGAAAAAAGGTTCTAACTTGGTAGAAACTTGGAAGAAAATTCCTAAGCCAAGAGGGAGCTTAGGTACATTCCTTCTGTAGGAATGAGTACACTCCCTCATTGGAATAGATACATCCTCCCTAATTAAGAGGGAGGGACAGACACATCATTCTTGTCTTCAATTGGGAAGACATAATGGAGGATTGGGTAAACATCTGACATCCGATACTCTTTAAGGCTGAGTTAGGGCATACAAGATAAGAGTAATCATAGAGGACCAATATTCTTGTAGGTTTTAACCCCGTACAAAAATTACCTGCATACGAACTCTAAAACACAGAAAATAAACAATGCGAGAGCGTAACACATAAAACACATATACACAAAGATTTTCCCTTGGATCCCAAAATCGGGACTACCAGTTTGATTTTTCATTATTTTCCTTTCAATTTTATAATACATATTTATACATGCCAAAGTATCCAATACCATGGACCAAAAAACCATTGCGTCTAAAACCATGGATCGAAAACCATCGCATCCAAAACCATGTGCGAAAACCATGCACAAAACCATAGGTAGGTTTGCCCAACCTAATGTAGGGTCCAAAAACAATTTCCTTGGGGCACTACCCTGAAACCTGTAGAGGGGGGCTACTTGGCCCCCTCAATCTCCCTGGATAGGGGGGGCTATTGGCCCCCTTGTGACCCCCTGTTGCACAATCAACACAATGAAAACCCCCCGATTAACTACGTCAGCTAGTCGTGGAAAGAATATAACACAACCCAACAATTCTTTGAGGACTAGGAATCCAAGATAAGGATAGTCTTGGTGATACACACCCTGAGATCCCAGGTGGGGTATGTTTCGAGAGAGAAAATGATGAGGGTGTCTATACATCATCGGTATCACCAGCATTGTGCTATGATCTTGTGGAGAGATAGAGTGCTTAGTCAAGGCCTTGCTATGTGAAAATTCTAGATGATATCATGCTATACAAATGGGTTACCAATCCTACTCTTCTTACTAGAATTCTTCAGATTGAGAATGACCAGGTACCATGTATGAATTATGAATACCTCCCTAGTTAAGAAGGAGTGTTGAAAAGTGTAACTAGGTTCGATCTTCATAATGACATGTGTAATTGTGATTTTATGAATTGATGTAAAGAAGAACAATAAAATTATTTTTTTGTAATGCTTGTCTCATGGGTTTCATGAGAAAGGAATTTTATTTTAGTTATGGCTCCCATTATGAGCCCTTAGGATTAGTCATAAAGTCAAATTGAGTCAATGTCATGTATGAAGGACCCTTATTAGGAGTGTTACATTTATATATGAGTCAATGAAAGAGTAAAAAGACCCTCCAAAACCAAGCTAAAAATCCTCCAAGAAGTCAGCCTCAAGATGGAATATTGAACTTACACCAAATGGCATGTCGACCTATGGGAAAGGAGAAGTCGACTTATTTCATGGGCAACCACTATAGATAGGCAACTCGACCTCCATTTGAGCATAAGGAATTCAGGTAAGGTTTGAAGCAACGAGGAAGTGTGAGAATTGTCAAGAGAGAAGTATACACATCAAGCAAAGGATAAGAGAAGATAATCCAGTCAATTTGAGATCTGTTTTAGGGATAATCTCTTCCACATGTGCGATATTTAAGAGCTATCTATTACAAAAAGGGCTGAAGTACTACAGTCATAGTGAGATGACAAATTTTGGAGAAAAACAAAGTGATTCTCAAGCCTAGTTGAAGGAGATAAGGTCTCCATTTAGAGCGAAGTAAATCAAGGTGTTTCTCTCTCTCTCTCTCTCTCTCATACCTCAACTAGGGTTTCTAAATTAGGGTTGAAAGTTCCAGCTCAGTCTAAAGGGACCAAAATTCTGAAGGATAATCAAGAAGGAGGAATAAGCAATGGGTTTGACCATTTTTGACTCAAGGAAGAGAAGGAAGATTTGTGACTTGTTTTTGGAGAGGAAAATACATCAAGGGTCTTGGTCTTGGTATTCGTTAATTGAAGTCTCTATAAGAAGAAGAATTCATTTGGGTTTTCCTCTCAAGTGGGAGATGTTTTGGCCCTGGTTAGTCACCTACATTTTGTGTCTATTATCTCTTTATTGTTTATGAGTTGGTAGTTGTTTGATGAAGAATAACACAATACTGATTTAAGTAAATAAAATATCCTAATCTAAAGAAGTAAAAAGAATTAAAAAGCAGCTATCATCAAAGAGAAATCATCAAATTGTTATGCCTTATATTTCTCAACATATGGAATATTTCTCTATGGGTTTAAAGAATTAATTTTGAGTTGTACAAGTAGGGCTCATATATATCTGAATAAATAATAAGTGCCCATTCTCTCATTTTGTAGCTAAATAATGAGTTCCTATTCTCTTACTGTGTAGCTTGGAGATTGACACTAGTCATGGGATATTTAAATTGCATAAATACATAAATTTTGGATAGGAGATAATTTAGTGTCACAAATAGTAATTATAGTATTACCATGAAAAATAATCGAGTTACCAAGTTGATTGATTTTAACCCTGAAGGAAACAAATATTCATCATGCAGATTAGTTGAAGTTGAAGCTGCTGGAAGGCCCCCCCCCATGAGAAAATTGGTATCTAGCTACAACAATATTCTACAATTGTTAACTACCATTATTCTAGGCGTAACAACTCATTCTGGTACATAATATTCTTTCAACTTTCTTTAATTTTAGTTTTCCATGAAATTGCTTGTAGTTGTTGGCATATTAAAGTTACAAAGTTCGATTGCGAGAATTTTGTCTTTGTAGACTATTTCTTACCTTGCCATAATCTCATGGTAATTTGAGTTTCTTCTTCTCATCTTATTTGATTTCTCCATTTTTTACATGGACTACATTCTGCCCTCCATTTTGTAGCAATTACAATCATGGCGCTATTTTGACATTACAAAGGACTGTTAAACAAGTAGAAAAAATATTCAAAATAAACAAATTAATTTCTTTTTAAATAGGGTTATTTTTGCTTATGCAATAAAGAAATAGATTTTCATTTTTCCAACACATTCCTTCTTTCATTTATATTTATATTCATAAGACACAAAACTTGGCCATGACCTATGCACAAGCTAGTTCAAAAAAGAAGAAGATAAAATAATGGAAGAATAATTATTCAATTCTAGATGGGAGCCTTAATTTTTAAACCTCCTTCAATTGGAAAATGAAATTTAGTATTGGTCTAACTTTGGACTGCTTTGAGCTTTTAGAAAACATCTAAAATTTTAAGTAAGGTCTTGCACACAATATCTCATGAATAAAGTTGTAAAATTTGAATAAAATACTAGTATTTTTTGTCCCCGGTTATCCCATACCTTTCTCATATGGAATGTATTTTCACAAGTATATACAATAAAATGTAGATAATTATATGCATGTAATACAAATAGCTTTTAGGAAAAGCTCCAGGTAAATCCAAATGTGCTAGAACAACCCCGTGCCCTCATACACAACCACTGGAGAGGAAAGAGAAGTTGAGATAAGAGAGGGAGGAGAAGTCGCCAAAAACATATTTAAGAATCAAGGGCTATTGATCTGGCTCCATAAAAAGTAGATTCAGTTCCATGCCTAGATCTCATTGTCAAGTTATAAGTAGTGGGTGTCATTATAAAGGTTTCCTATCAGGTTCAATTCATCCAGGATCAAGTGATCACATAAATGTTTTCAACAATGCAACAATTATTCTTATGAAGCTTCTTGGTGAGAATGGGGAAGTTCCTACAATGGAGACAACATGTTGATTTGGCTAATTGTGCGAAATTAAGCTAAGAGAATTGGCTTCAAATGCATAGCTTGCCCACTTATACCATTGATGCAAATATTGCCAATGCATATTACAATAAACCTACATCCCCTCCTCCCCCACTCTTTTGTGTTCTTTCTTGGTTTTTTGTTTTTTGTTTCTTTGGGATCTGTATCTACAATTGATTCTAATAGTATATGAGCATGTGTGAGCAAGATAACCAAACAGATAAAAACATGAGGGATTCCGAGAGAAATAAGGGCTGAGGAGAGAATAAACTTGCACCACATAATATTGAGAAATGGGAGGAGGTTTACAGAAAACTTGTTTAAAATCAGCACGAGGCACTCAAGAATCCTAACTTTGCATATTAATTGCAAGCCCATTTTAACTAGTTACTTTCCAGTTTTTGATTCTTTATAGACTTCAATTATGAGGATTATGACCATATGTGATGTTTACACAACTACACACCTGAAAAGATATACAAAGATTAATACTTAATACTTGGAAACACCAAATTCCACTATGAAATGTCTAAAATTTGCTATTGGACTAAAGCTATTTAACCCATTAGTAAATAAATAAAAACACAAGAACCACGTTCTTCTCCCGAAATAAATATCTTCTAGTGTTCATAGGGCCCATTTCTATTTATGAAAATGTGTAATCATAGTTTCTATCCAAACACGCTCGGATTCATGTTATATATGTGTTCCTCCTTCACTTATTTTAGGATCCCCATTTATCTAAAGCCCTTTCCTCATCTATTTCATATCAAAATTTTTCCAATGGGGAGCACACTGGCCGAATCCAACAAAAATAGTTGTCCTCGTTAAACAAAGTCTCTCCACTCTCCCTCTCTATCAATTCACTACCCTATTTCGCCTAAAGGATTCAAAGATTCCATTCTCATAGAGTTTTAAGAAAATTTCGTAGTTAAGGAGGGAAATAAAATTCAAAATATTTCACCTAATCAATTGGGTTGCATTGCAAAACCCAAAATACCATGGGGTTTATGCATAAAATATATCTCGATAATGAATCTAGCTATGGGGGGAAACTAGTCTAGAAAATTATCTCAAGAAAAAGATGACTGGTGGAAGAAGGTCTTGGTGAAGAAATATTTTCCTAATGAAAGGAGAATTTGTATGGAAACATTGCTCCAAATCAAGGGAGCTTCCGATATTTGGAGGCTCATCTCTGTTTCCATTCTATTAATCAAATATAATCTCTCTTATATACTTGGTAATGGTCATGACATTAACATTTGCATTCCATCCATTTTGGGAATCCGCCCCTTGGATATAGTGACCTATTTCTTCCTCTCCAAAATTGGCTCCCATGACAATGTAAATTTAACTGGCTTGATATCTTGATGTGGAAAGATTATGGAGATTGGATAATATGTTACTTGGGAAGAACCCCCCCTCAACCCCTTGTGCATGAGATGGAACTTGCATTGTTTGGATGTGCCACCATCTCCTTGTTAGCAAAATACCAAAGAGGTTAGGGCCAATCTATATACACAAAAAATTATTGTTACAATGTGATCCTTTTTCCTTAAGGCATCCCTCCCAAGTTTGCATTGTGGTATCATCTTTGTAATCTTTATAGTCTTCCTAAAATCAAAATTTTCTACTAGATGTTAGCTCACAAAAAAATATTGACAGTTGACAACCTTTGCAAAAGAGGAATTATTGGGCCTTCCAAATGTGTCTTGTTTTAAGAAAAAGAGGAAACTATTAATTATTTAGTCATTAAATGTATGTTCTCTAAGCAGGCCTGGGATTTTTCTTTACAAAATATTTCACATCGAATTATTTGGCATGTATGCATCGCTCAATTTTTTGATTCCTTGGAGAAGAATTATGTTAGCTCCTTTTAAGGGAATCTTCTCTCAAGAAGAATATGGTGGTCCCTTCCCTAGTTTATTTATTGGAAAGTATAGTTGGATATAAACAAATCTATATTCCAAAATCAATTCTTAGTTCGATGTTTCGATCAGAGCTTCCATCTTTCTATTTGAAGCATTAAATTCCAATATATCCTACTCCTCTTCACCCAATGAAGTGGTTGAGGTGGAAGAAATATGGATTCAAAACTTCAATCTCCATGAACAATCAAATTGAGAGTGGATAAAAAATAGTTTAGAAATCTTAGGCTTTCAAAGGAGGAATTTTCTTAATGGCTCATAAGTCAAAACATTCAATTCTCCTCTTTGATGGGGATTCAAAATCCAATCTAGGGGTGGCAGGAGATAGGGGGCAGGATATATATTATCCTAAAGGAAATGAGAAAATTCGTACTCTTAGGAACAAGGTTTACCATCAAATAATCAAGAGAATTCTTGTAATATATGCTGACCTTCTCCAGGCTCTATCTTTGAAAATGACCAAGTTAATTGTAGTAGGGAACCCATCCCTTCTTATCTTTTACTTGAAAAAATATTCCTCCCATAACATTTTGAAACTAAATATTCTTCTCCTAAGGATCAAAGGTTTGTTTATAATATTGAGAATTTTGAAGCCTTCTACATATTACGACATAATAATGTGGAGGGATACTAGTTGAAGAATGGATGGGTTTAATTAGGAAAGGGATACCTTATGGTAAAAAAGCACAATTTAAATGTCTAATCCCCAAAAATTATTGAACATCACTTCAATCATAGTCATAATAAGCCTAAGAATCATGATAATAGGTGGAAAAGTTTCTAGTATCAAGGATATGAGTGCGCATGTGCCCACACATCCTCCAAGAATAATTGGCAACAAACATTGTTTACTCCCCCTCCCCCCCATCTCTGCATTTCCCATCCTATTTGCATGATCATAAGGAATTTGAACGTGATGGTTCAATTACGGTTCATTGAGGATTTTTGTATGAGTCACGTGTGATGAGATATGAAAATGATAATGGAAAGAATTTCCTATAAGTGTAAAGGCTTGCTCCCCTATAGGAAAGAGTAGGAATTACGGTGTTATATAATGTCATAGAATTTTATAATATCTGGAGATCTCATCCCCTAGCCAATTTCATGGATGAATTTTTCTAGATTTGTTCCAAGATGGGGTTATTAGTAGTCATGTTTATTTGTCTCATGTTCATTCTCCCTATGGCTAGTGTAATGAGTTCATTAATAAAGATAAAATGAGGACTTCCTTAGTTACTCTCCTCCACCACATTTTTGTGCTACCCTATGGACATTACAGGGTCCTGACATCACCTCTTTAAAATCTTAAATACTCATCATCTCTTGCGCCAAGGACTGGACTTTTTCCAATTTGATATCCCCCTTGTGTTTCATCTCAAAAATATTAAGGATTTCAACATTTAAAGTCCATTTTAGTCCTCTCTCTCTTAGTGCTCAATTGTTGGATTTTTTTGCATTGATGCAGGGTGAAGAAGATGGCATGAAGAACACCATCTTGAGGGTCCAACTCTTCCATAATCAACTAGTTTATTCCCTCACTTTGTCTATGGAGAACCTATTGTCCAAAAATCCCAATTAGGAAGAATAGAAGATGAATTGGGATATATCAAAGCTCAAATTGAGGAATTACTCCACATCTTCCTAAAAGAGACATGGACACTCTCGTCTCATCGATCTAAGTTAACATGGAGAATCATAAGATCCTAGGCCTTTATAGGCCAATAGACATTGATATGGGAAAAGAGGCCAAGCAAGATCCTAGAACAAAACATCCTGAGACATAGCCTGAGTATTTAATGAATTGTAATTTTTTCTCTTTTTAGGAATATTTAGGAGGAATTATAGAATTGTGGATAATGTTGAAATATATACAGAAATACATCTAAAATTTTGGTTGTCAAGGTTTGTCTTAGACCCACATACTTAGCCTTTAAGGCTATTTTTCCTCTTTGATGTACCGTTGCATCCTTTATGCAGATTTATAATATCAAAAAATTTCAGTTACAGTTTAAAAGGAAAAAAAAGAATAGAAGAACATAGGTAACATGCTTTCAAGAATATTCAAAAAAGATAGCATATAGTGACTAAATGCTTCAACAAAGGAACCACAAATAAAGTTTCTCCAAATGCCAACTCATTTTGTTATGAAATAAAGCCAAAGAGAAAACTTTAATGTATACTAATTTTGAAATGCTATGAACATGATCTTATCAAATGGATAAAATCAACGAATGTAATTCTTATATCTTGAAGGGAATGGATGACCAAATTTTAAAGCTACTAGCTAATGGGAAGCATCTCAAGTATATAGTTGCCTAAGTATACTAACATTATCTGTATCATCACAATATAAAGACTTGTACATGCTTAACTTGTTTCATTTTACACTAATCAATGTAAATTAAGAAGAATTTTGACTCCATGCCCAATGGATTCAAGGCCTTCTGGGTTCTTAATAACCCACCAGGGGTCATTATCCCACAGTCGGAGCCAATATTTTGACCCATTTTCATGTATCACCTTTGTTAGAGTCGGTCTAGTAGCCCTCCATCAACGATCAAAACTCTTTGCATTTCATTAGTAGGTGTCTCATCAGTGTCCTCTTATTGCATTCCATTAGGCATGCCATAACCCTGATGGAGGAGCTTGTGTCTTTTATTCCCCTCTTGGCACTGCTGGATTAAGCTTGTTTCAGTCAATAAAATGCTCTTAGGGTCATTTGTCTTGTCTTGAAAGTCTAGGTCCTAGGTCTAAGGTTTAGTCCAATTTGTCTTTGAGGTCATGTTTTTAAGGTCAATAAATGCCCAGCAGGCCAGAGGGATGTCTATCAAAGCATCACTTCAAAGGATTTCATATTGTACAACTAATTTTTACCTTGAATTCAAAAACCCTGTTTTTGAAGACAAGGTCATTTTCTCATTTTTTGTAAAATTGGTAAAAATTCAAACTCTTCGGAAGTCAGCATGCGGCCCTGGTCCCCTTTGCCAAGACTCCTCAGAAGCTACCTCTGCAAAAATTTTCAAGAAAAAGCATCATTTCAACCAATTTCAGGACAAAAAGGAAACCATAAGTCAGCAGCATTTAAATTTTGAAAAGTGTCATGTTATAAACATTAGAAAGTGGGTTTGAGGGGAAATTAATTCAAATCAAGTTTATAAAAGCCCCCCTCCCTTCATTTTATCATTATTTGCCTCCAAGTCTCCAAGAGCAAGTGTGAAAAGCGACTTAGTGAAAAAACTGGGCGAAATTGCTGTGAGAGCCCGCGCGCTACGCATCAGGACCTGCGCGCTACGCGTTGGGCAGGCGCTACGCGTCGGGGCAGTCATCGTAGTGGGAAAAAGACACAGGCGCTACGCGTTGGGCGCGCGCTACGCGTTAGGACCCTCGCGCTACCCGTTGGGGTTTACACACAGAAAAATTGCCTTCAAACCTCAAATCGACCCCAAATCTCTTCAAGGTTGCAGGTAGGCCTCCAAAAATCAAAGTATATTGCTTGCTAAAGCTTGAATGAGCATTTAAATGTCATCATTTTGAAATGAGAAGTTCATGTGTATTTTGCTTACAAATGTCAAAGTGCAAGTAAGGCTAGGGTTTTGCTTTTGCTGCTCAAGGTTATCCCTTTTCACCCCCATTTTTTTCCCCACATCCCATTACCATCTCCCTTGTCATTTTCACCTAATCTCCCTAACAAAAATACCAAAAGCCCTAAAACCCTACCCCTATCCCTAAAATTCAATAACATAACCCTAAACCCTACTTCCCATAAAACCCCTGCAAATTATAATTGTATGATGTTGTATATGTCATGATTCCTTCCCTAAATCCTCTTTTACTTATATTTTCCCTCAGTTCCCTCAAAAGTCTCCCTTCCCTAACATCTCCCTTGTGTTATTTGTCCCCTTGAAGCAGCATTTCAACAGTTAAAACAACAGGTTTTTGAGCAGAAGCAGCAGTACATTTTAGCCACTTTGCTCTTGAAACCATGTCAGAAACCGAAATCGACTATGAGCAAAGTGATGACCGTGAATCAACACCAGAGGTTGAGGTACAAAGGAGGCCTCACAGGGGTGGTAAGGGTGGTCACCATGTGAGAGAGGAGCCCACCTCTTTGACCTATTTACAGGCTTGTCCACTTGCAGTCACATGTTTCCGCCATCAATCATGTTATGAATTTTGCGAGAGGATTTCTCAAATTCAGCACCATAGGGAATTGGTCCACTTGTTTGTTTTGCATTTGCATGACGGGCATGTGAATCTTGCAGGGGTGGATTTTACATTGTCACCTGAGGTTGTTGCTCAAGCAACATGGATACCCAATGTTGGAGAAGAGTGGAACAAGCGCAAACTGTTGGACATATTTTAGTATGAGCCCTACATTAAACCTGTGTATATGAGGCACATGACTGGTGTATTTCCTTTCAGATTTTTGAAGTATGAGTATGCTCCCTTGATGAGGCTCATCATTCGCTATTTCACCTGTGAGGGTAGATTTTCACGTTTGTATTCGTACCATATCCGCTTGTTGATGCATTTCACACGGGTATGGATGATGAACATACCATTTTTCATGTGCCATAATATTGAGAGGATGGTGCCCTTGATGCAGAGAAAGAGCCCAGCACAGCAACACAGGAGCATCTATCATTATGGTTTGATCAAGCTTGTGGTCATACATCAGTTGGCCCAGCAGGGTATCCCATGGGAGGATTTCATCTCTCGAGATTTCTTCACAGCACCACCACCCCCTGAGGTTGTTCATGAGGAGGGAGGACCATCACAGCAGTATGACATCCCTGAGCCCAGACATGTCAGCTCCCCTCCAGTGGTCACATATCAGAGAGGCCACAAGGCCTTATTTGCATCAGCTCGGCGAGTATTTTCTCCACACCAGGTGGAAGGGGTCTCGCCATCTTCATCAGCACCGCGAGTGTTATCTCCACATCAGGTGGAAGGGGCCTCGTTTCCGACAGCAGCACAGGTATCAGAGAGGGGCAAGCAGCCCATGATTGAGGAGGGATTGTCAGGTGATCCAGATATCGACATCATTGATCTTGACACCCGTTCTCCTAGCTCGGAGCTTAAGGAGATCATTCAGCAACGGGAGGCTGAAAATCGCTTGTTGCAAGAAAAATTAGAGAGGGCACAATGGACAATCACATATTTAGAGTAGCGCAACAAGCAATTAGAAGATGAGCACACTCTTGATGAGTTGTGGAGGATCCATGAAGACCGCAACTTGGCTCGTAAGAGACCCGGTGATTTGGTGCCCATTCAGCGAGAGGCTATGCTTCTCTGGGCCAATGCTCATTTGGACAGGTTGCTGGCCAAGGCCAACAAAGATAAGGACCTGCTCCGGAACATGAAGAACCACTATTGGGCCCGAATGCACATATGCAAGGCGAGAATGAAGGTGCTCCAAGGACGGTTGGCCAAAGCACTAAAACGAAGAAAAAGGCCCGATCCCCTCCACATCTTGGCTGAGGCTTCCTTGAAGGAGCATGATGCTAAATGACTCAACTCCAGCACAAATTTCAGAAAATTTTGAGCATTTTTGGTCACTTGTGAATTTTTGGGCTAAAAACAGGTTTTCTTCACCAACGCGTAGCGCGCCACGCGCGACCCTTAAGATGGGTAACTACATTTTAGGAAAACTTAGCTTTTTTGGATTTTTCATGCAAAAATACACTTGCTCAGCAGTTGCCAAAAAAATTTACCAAGTTTTGAGCCTCCAAAAGGTCAAAAAACATGCAAAAAATGACTTTCTGCCACTTTTTTGACACACAGGAAGCAGTATTGGGAGATTGCAATTTTGGAGGGGCAAATGGACACCAAATTCAGAAATTCCACTTGGGTTGGAAAGTAGACATCCAGACCTTTCCAACAAGCCCACTTTTGCTTCATTTGGACACCTGGAAGTGCCTCAAAAGTTTCTCCAAAGGCGCGCTACGCATTAAGAATCAGGGCGCTACGCGTTGGGCAATTTTCACAGAAATGCACCTACAGCTCAGCAAAATGCAGTTTTGACTGGATTTGACTTTTTGGAGTGGATTTTGATCCTCCTTGTTGTAAATGATGTAATTTTATGATATTTTGACACTCATTTATCTCTTCTAGAAGATTCATTCATGAGATAGGAAAAAATTTAATGAATGAATTGGTTTCCTAGCTTATAGAGGCAAGTTGTTTTGACTGCCTAGTTTTCAGTGCTCAGTTTAGAATTGGTTGAAACAGCTCCTAGGATAGTGAGCTCAACCCCTAGAGGCAAGGAAAGATGTTAGATTGCCTATGTTATGTACTTTCTTGGTCATTTTCATGGTTGGACTCTTGAGGGAGAAAGCTTCTATTGTATTACTCATTGTATCTCTGCAATTTTGGCAAAGGAAGAAAGACCAGGGTTTTGCAGTCCTTTTTGGGATTCCTGTGGTTACATGTATTGATGGTGTGTTTCTCTTTGTACTTGTAAGTTTGTTATGTGATTCATCTTCTTACTTTTCCTTCTACAAATTAGGCAAATGAAGTGTTAAAGTAGAATTCATGATTGCCATGCTCTGCTTTTAAGTTTGCTTAATATTAATGTTTTCATCTGTTTAAGGAGAACTCAAGGTGTTTACTTGCTCTCCTTAGCTCCTCACCAGTCATTCTCATCCATCCAAATCTTTCAAAGGCATCAATATAGTCTCCTACCTTGCCCCAAAGAACCCCCTGCGAAAACTGTGTCCAATCCCCGCACCCAAAATTGCTTTTCCCCAATTTTCCACCAAAACCCTAAAAATCCCAAATCAAACCTTTTTATCAGTTTACTAGCCTAAAATCAGTGTTCTTTATTGGTTATCTCTGCCCGTTGAAGATCTTTGCTGAGATAGACCGGAGAGAGCCCTCTCCTGCCCCGTAGGGCTAGCTACGAGGCTAAGTGGTTTGATGTTGCCTTGGAGTTTACCTTTTTCAGCCTGAGGTGAAATTTCAAGCGCTAACAACCTCAACTAGATATAAATCACCGACATAATTGTCTATCACTTACGTTTTTCTTTCTCTTAACAAATACCATACTTAGTCATATATCCAAAAGTTTTGTGCATAACTTTTGACCTAAAAAAATGGTTCCGCAATCCACACACCTTTTTTTCTGCAATACTGTATCTCACACTACATTCATGCTTAGTTGTTTTTAGTTGTTTTGAAAGTGTGCGGGACATTCCACACATCCCATTCCTTTGCATAAACATCTCTTTGCATATTCAATCTTTTTCACATTCCAAACTTCTAGATGACTCTTTCCTCTAAAGTTTTATTTCCCCGCATATATAAACTTCCACACAAAGCATATAAGTGTGATCTCTCTACTTATAAGACATATTTAATAAAAATCGTGAAAATATATTTTCTCCTTTAGAGGCTAAATTAAATCTCATCAAGGAAAGCCTAATATTCAAGATGGAGAGGTGGCAATACGGTGTTATGAAAATTAAATCTTTGATTAGTCAATTTAAGATGCGCCATAGGTTATTAGCTCCCTACTATGGTGCTTGCATGTCCCAATGGAGATGCTACATGATGAAGAGATATATTATGAATTTTAAACCAAACGTGACCTATCATGTATATCAAAGTGTATCAAAGTATATTGGATGAATAATGTAACATGGTGAGTAAGAGGAAGAAGGAGAATTTTTGTGGGGATACGATGAATTCACTCACTCGAGAAGACAAGAAATTCCATTGGTCAATAACATATCAATGGTATTTGAATTTATCACCTAAGGAGAAGATAAATACTAAAATTTAGATTACAATCATTGCTAATGATATATTTATTCCTGAGCTATTTGATTTTGTAGAACGTGTTCGCGGATGAGCCCATTGGTTTGACCTTAAAACCAAAAATAAAATAAAAATTATTTGCAAGGAAATAAACTAGTTCTATTGGCTCCTACAACCTTTAAAAATATGATTAAGCTACCAAAACCAAGTAGGAAACTCAAATTGCATGAGGCCGATTCTTTCGTTGATTCTTAGGGTGGTGAAATCCATGTCATTTGAGAATTTATGATTTAGTCTATGCATGTACTAGTCAACCTCTCTTCCATAGACATCTTGATGCTCGCAGATCCATACAATAATTTTTCTTGGTTTGTTTGTTTTATTATGGAACGTGGATCAACATCTCATGTACCTAGGTCAATATTACACATCCTATATTTCTCTTTAAAAAATGACACTATTTTTGAGAGCGTTGAAGTATATATTTAATGATTTCATTTATATATATATATATATATATATTTTTTTTTCCAGTTAGCTAATTTTTTGAAATCTTAGAGATTTTTTATCATGGCCTATTTAGTGATGGTCATAGCCTTTGCAAATTCTTCAATGACATATCCCCTAAAAATAATATGAATCCTAAAGTGGAGACATAAGGTGCCATTTCATTTATGCCTTATCCAAAATATATTTTTCGAGGAATTTAGATATATGTTGTGTGAAAATGAACCAAATAGGTTGACTTTAAAAACATAATAATTCCTAAAGGGAATTGAGAATATATACTAGACAATTATACATGCATAAGACTTTATGTTATCAAGATAAACCTCTAACAATGGTATCAAGAAGTGTGTATGCAATGTTGTTCCTAATCAATTTTATTTGGCAAGGAAAATAAGAAGTAATTTATTTCAATGCCATTTAAAGTTGGAGAAATTGTGGTAAATAATTATGCACATTTAGAATAATTATCTAAAACATTAAAAAATAATAATTGAATGAGGCTAAACCTACCCAAGGATTTGATCCTTAGGGCTTATTTTCCCAATATCTAGCAATAGTAAGATATGGCAACCTGTTCACTAATATCACAAAAGGAAGTGGAGATAATGACGTAGAATATTCAAAACAAAAATAAAAATAATACATTGTACAAAATGATTATTTAGTCACACAAGTGAGCACCAATTCAAAAGTGAAGACAAAAACTAAAGAAATAGTGAAGAACCATGCAAATTTACAATCCCCATCAACGTGACAGACCTGTAAGAGTTCCTCCTTGGCCCTTAAAAACATGAGACAATTGTAACCCATGAAGAAAGTAATGAATGACACTCTAATTGAGATTATGGTGAAGAGTCACCCCCTTATGGTAGTTTAAAGAAATATCATTTGTCAAGAAGTAATAAAATTTCTAGTAAAAAAGAGTCACAACAAGCATAATGGCCTATCAACATCGAAGTCGGTAGTGCTATAGTCCCTAACCAGGTAGCACTACGTATATTATAAATTCAAAAAAAGTAGAATAATTAGCCATAAAGGAACTAACAATTTTTTGAAGAACAATCATTGATTGTGCATAATACTTGTTGTGATAAGGCTAATAAGAAGTTACAAATTGAGAAGGTGCATATTGGGAGAAAGTAGGTGAAAAATAAATGGAAGTTAGAAATAGATGTATTAGGAGTTGGACTTAATGAAGTTCTCAAATACATATGACTACAGGGGATGCACTTGCTCATTCTGTCACAAAGCAAGAAATTGAGAACATGTGATTGAAAAGGAATATCAATGGGCTTGAAGAAGCTCTCAATATTAGACCTTTGTTCATGCCCCCTTTCACTATTTTGGCCTCGGAAGCTATACCAATAGTCAATCTTAGTGCACTAAATAAATCGAGAAGGAATCAAAAATTTTGAATGGCATTAGGGGTTATGTCACAAACAATATCAATAAGAAACTAAATGTTATTGAAGAGGCATGAGAGATATGTCTATATTTATGAAATCTTTCTCAAATGATATTTTCTTTTACAAAATTATTTGTGAAAGGAATAGGAACATGATCAACACTTTGTTGATAATGGTTTAATGGCATTTATTACTAAAATTACTACCCTGAGTGACTTTAAGCTACAAAAAAAGGGCTTCCAACTAGGAAGCAAATAAAACGTATTAAGCAAGGATGGTCTACTAGGATCAAAATTTTAAGGATGCTATTTATGAGCGTACACATATTAATGATCAAAGGAGAAATGATTTCTTTAAAGCTATTAAAGTTGTCAAAGATATTCAAGGGCTGAGAATAATTAGAGACTCCATGTTAGTTCAAAAAGATGTGTTGCAAGAAGAATTGAAAGTTATTAATATAGGATGGGGTAATGAGTTTGATAACTTAACAAATTTTCTAGAGAAAGAAATAAAAAAATGGTTAGTTACATTTGTTAACGAGAAGGAAGGCCAATTATCATTCATTGAACAATTATTGTTAGATTCAAAGGAAATAGAGGAGGATATCTCTTCACTAAGAATAAAGAAAGACATAGTTGTCCCACCTATGAAGGAGTATATTGAAGAATGCTTAGAAAATATTTAAATGAAATTGTTAATATTGAATAGTTGCCCAATAGTTGTATAAATATATATTAAAAGCCCAATAAATACTCCAACATATGATGCTGCAAAAGAGAGGGTTCATTCCATTGGTCTTTCTTTTACAATTTTATGAGTGTTTTATATTTTATTCAAAGCAATTCTCTTTTCTTTCTCCCCAGTCTTAGATTGCATTCCTTTTTAGTTTCATCCAAGTTACTATATCCTATTTATTGGTTCATGTGGGCCCCATCCTAGTCCCTTAGGAAAAAATGAATTAAATTGACATTTAAGTACCATAAGTTTTGTAAAATGAAAATTGGATTTTGCTTTAAAAGGACGAAAAAGAGAGAAAAAATGGGCAAACTTTGTCATTCGATCTACCATTACCATAATTACACTCTTTCCTTTAGATTTGGGTAAATTTGTAGTAAAACCAATTGAAACTTATTCCCAATGTTGGCTTGGTATGAAGAATGGTTGTAGGAGCCCCATGGTCTTGATTGTTTCTCCCTTGTTTTCTTGTCATACCACACATTTAGCCATAAAATTCTACACATATGCGTTAAGACTTTCCCAAGAAAAATATTTCTTGATCCTATGGTATGTTCCAAGAACCTTGAATGTACTCCTACAAGAGAAGTGTGTAATTCCAAAAGGATATTCTATTTGAGTTGAGAATTCTTACATAAGTATACGAAATATTGATACCACAATAAAATATTCTTCCACATAAATTTTTCTACTGCATCGGGGTCTTCCTATATTTGTTGAATGATATTGCATACCTTCTCATTGTGCTTCCATTCTATCCTTGCTTCTTCCACCCAATCATATTATGGAATGGAAACAGTGCATAGTATAACCTTTGTGTCTTCTTCTTTCCTTGAGAGTGGTTCTACCAAAATATTTTGTTTTCCCTTTTGGTGGATAATTCAAATTCATAACCCAACATCTTTGTGACTCATTGTTGTTGCTTTTTGAAAATATTCTTTACTCTAAGAAGTACTTCAAACTATCATAATATTTTTATTTATTTATTTTGAAGTGTCTTCCCATTAGGTATGGATGTCATTTACCAAATGCATGTAGCATGACCTAAATTTATTTTTCATAGATGGGTCTAAGTAAGTTCTTTCCTTTAAATTTTATAATTTTAAAGGAAAGGGGCTAGCCTTCTTGCATCAAAACTAGTTTTTTCCTTTAAGTTTTTTTATGGAATAAAATATTATGCATATGTATTGATTTGTAAACTTCTATGTATATTCCACTGGATAGTTCCTCACAATAGATTTGATAGAACTATATAATTCGTCACAATAGATATATATATGAAATCTAATTTATTAGGGTTTATTTCTCTTTAGATCTATGGATCTATAGATTCTTGTTTATTATGTATGCATGAAAAATAAAATTTTTGTAGAGATTAGAGAAAATGAAATAAAAAATCACAAAACACATTGAACACAAGATATATCTTAGGAAACCCTTTCAGGAAAAAACCCAACTGGAAGGTGAGGCCGCTTTGCTCTCTTTCTCTAAATAAAAATGACTGTGAGTACACATAAGTAAGGCATGTGTCTTTTTGGATACGACAATGCAGAAAAACCTCTCTGTGTGCTCTCTCCCTATGACTCTTGGCTACTCTACTTGTCTATGGAACAAGTGCACTTGAAAAGAATGGAACCCCTTTTCCTCCTAGTGGCCTAGTTATAACACAACTTGATAGCCTACTAGTAGTTGGGTTTGACCCCCTCAACTCTTACCCAGAGTTACAATATGGAGTGTTCTAGATTCTCGTTCATCATAATCACATGGATATCCCCTTTTCCATGAGTTATGGGGGTTGATGTGGCATCCTCTCAAATTATTGTGGTGAAAATAGTAAGGTGAACTTCCAAGTGGCATATATTTTGCACATGGACTCCAATTGAGGCAATTATTGTACTGTTAGAAAGGCCTTTATGTTTAGAATATGAAAAGAATGTGGCACTAAAGTGGGTAATTTTTACCCCGAAAAAACATTATTTGACGTCAAACTGAGCCTTGCTAGTAAAAACAGTCATGTTAGTTGATTCCTCCATTTTCACTTTGAAAGCATCAATATGGATGAAAATAATATAATGATCCAATATGGATCACACCTTTACATTTTGGGATGATTTTGGTCCCCAAAAGTTTCTACTAAATGAGGTGAAGACATTTTCCTCCACCTTCTCTCGACTGTACGATTTATCATTGCTTAGAACTTGTCCTTTCAATCTCATCCACCAAAGGTCATGTTGTCCCTATCTTATAGTTCTAGGCCTATTCTACAAAATTATATATTCTATCAAATCTACATGAGAATTTGGTGCCAAATCCTTCACAAAAGGTAGGAAATGTTCCTCTTCTTGATCTAGCCTGGAAGAATCATAGGGTTTAAGATTCTCCACATTCACAACTGAGTAAATGTGCATGCATGGGGATAGACTAAGTCTATATTCATTATCTCCCACATTTTCCAGTATCTCAAAGGGACCGTATCACAGAGCCTTGATTTTCTGACTAGGACCTTGTAGCCTCTCCTTATTCAACTATAACCATACTTTGTCTCCCACCTTGAACATATTCTATATTTTTTTTTGATCATGCTTGGCCTTGTATTTTTCTTGTGAATTATATAGTGTCTCTTCTACCTATATATGAATTTTCCTGATATTTTCTACAAAATTTTCAGCCCTCAAGGCATCCCCTGTAAGATCCTCCCTTACTCCTCCTTGCTGCCCATATTCAATATCAAAAGGTGAAGGTGGAAAATTCTAAAACAAGTTTAAAATGGGGACTTACCAATAGAAGTGTGGACTGCTCTATTATAAAAGTGTTGTATATATACTAAATTACGATCTTAGGTCTTTAGATGCTTCTAATTGTAACCCCTCAAAAGATGCACCAAAGTTTTGTTGACTACTTATGTTTGCATATCTATCTGAGGACGGAATGTTGTAAACCTCTTTAACTTTGTGTCCATCTTCTCGCACAATGTAGTCCAAAATTCATTGAGAAATCTAGTGCCCCTATATGAATTGATGCTCCTTGGTATCCCAATGTGCACCAAAACTTGTCCAAAGAATAAGTTTATTTCTTATTTCTCACTCACGACCTTTTTACAGGGCATTAGAAAACACATCTAAACTAAACCTATCAACTACCACAAATAGGTAGTCATGACCCTTCCTATTTGTTGGTAAACCTCCCATAAAGTTCATGGAAATGCTTTCCCAAGGATGAGTGGGTATAAGTTAGGGATGATATAGATCCATTTTCCTTTTACTAGGCTTGCTGGTACAACAAATCATGCATCCTCATATGAACCTAGATACCTATTCTTGCATCTTGGGTCAATACACATACCTATACAAGTTGGCCACTGTCTTCCCTACACTAAAGTGCCCGACAAAGTTGGAGGTGGGAGCCTCTCTAATCCATTGCAATCACTCATCTTTAGGAACACATAACTTACCATGCCTTTAGAGCACCCCATCTTAGAGATGGTAGTCAATTGTATTGTCACCATTGTGCACACAACTTTGGCTCTACAAATGTTGAAACACCTCCTTGAAGTACTCATCCTCTTAATATGCCTCTATGTATGCATCATGGGTGAATGAATTCATGTGCATCAGAGTCCCAAAGTAGTGATCTTTGATGTGGGTTTCCTTAAAAGCATGTTGACCAAATTTTTTATGCTACCCTTCGTATAGTTGATCACTAAATGAATTTTCTCTAGAAACCCCATCCACTTGCAATTATTGGTCTACTATAGCTCACTTTGAACATTCATATACTATACTGGTTGGTGATATATGTGGATTACTGTCTCCTTTCCCATAAGATAGTGCTTCCCAACTTCTTCATATTTTGCACTAGGTAATATATCTCCTTTTCATAGGTAATGTAGTTAAGAAATTCCCCATGAAATACTTCATAATGGTAGCTGTTTGCAGGAAAAATCCCTAGGGCTAGGGTTGGAATTCCTAATAGAGAAGAACATAAAATTCAACAAAGAAACTTAATCAAGCATGCTTATGAATTCAAATTCACAAAGTATAATATACTCGCCTTGTAGGCTTTATAAGGGAGATCACCATAGTTATTTGTGCCCTGAGATTTCAGTGGTACAAAGGTTGTGGTCCGAGTTTGAAGGTTATTCTAATCCTGAACCTCGTGTGGTTTCTTAGCATTTTATTCAACCATTTGTTGATGGACTGGTTGAGCCAATGCAACCTTTTGCCAATCCAACTCCTCTTTTAGGGGGTAGAGTGTTTACTGACGAAGTCTTCTTCATTTCTAGTTCAGAATATTCTAGACTAGGGGACATTTAGGTCTCTTAGAGTGTACCCACTCCAAGTTCTAGGAGTTTTTCCTTTGATTAGGATAATCTTGTTGAGGCTCAACTTCCTTCTTATGCACCTTTTGAAATAAAGGTTGGAATTTATTCCACAAATGTCTATTAACTTATAGTGGATTAAGGATCCTCTACAAGTATTTTATCCTCCTCGGCTTAGAAAGCTTTAGGTTCTCCAAAGTTGTTGACAATTGCTAGTCAGCAATTTCTCTTGACGATGAACCACACTCGTTGGTTCGAAACGCGTCGACAAAAGTATTATAATGTGATTTCCTCCAAAAATATTATCAAAAACTTGATATGGATCACAGAAGCTTAAATTCAACAATTGCTAGTTAGTCATTGGCTTATGATAGAAGAAATGGTGAGTCTTTGGGTATTCTTCCTCAATTTACTTTCACATTAGGTGGGAAGATGGTTTTAGTTGATATGGTGGTGGTCGATGGTCGCTGGTACATTTGTAGGTCCAAATGGCACCACCACCAGCTAGTAGTGCTCGTATCTCGTTCTGAATTTCATCTTATGAATGTCTTCATCCTTGATCCTAACTCGGTTTTAGCTAAAACATAATTCAATTTTTGAAAGCAAAATAACTCCTATTAGCTAGTAAAACAAATCATTGATTCTTGGCAATGGATATTTATTCTTTATTGTTTCTTTTTTCAATTTTCAGTAGTCGATGCATAGTCACAACATGCCATCATTCTTCTTCACAATCAAAACCAATGGTCCCTATGGTAACACACTTGGTTTGATATACCCCTTATCCCAAAAATCCTTTAGTTGTAGTTTCAATTCCATCAATTTAGGGGTGCTCATGCAATAAGGTGTCTTAGAGACTGGCAATGAACTAGGAATTAGCTCGATGGAGAAATCAATGTCTCTTAGGTGGTAACCTCGGCATTTCATATGGAAATACAACTTTGTACTGCTGTAAAATAGGGTGGTTCTCAATTTTGGTTTTGTTATTCTTTGCTACAATGTTCACCTAAATAACATAATACACCCTTTTTTACTACACTTCTTTTCCTGTAATGTTGAAATATGTCTAACAGAAATAGGCTTCTTCTTTCCTTGCAATGTTCTTCCCTCACCTTCATCATCAAGGCATTCCAATGATTTATTATAACAATCCACCTTAGTCCTATGGATTTCTTGATACTCCATACTAATTAACACATCATATTAACGCAATGGAATGATGTTGAGATTTGTTATTGTGGCCATGCTAGCTAGTTCTAGGTGGAATGATTCTACCAATTCTATAACTTTATTCCTGGCCCCCATGGCTAACCGAACCATCCATGGATTGATATGCTTCTTTTTATGGATGGTGCAATATTTTACATATTGAGGGCTAATATAACTAAGGTTAGATTCTAGATTAGTTAAAATTTAAACAAATTGATTAATTATTGAAGAGGTTTTCCGTTACATCAAAACCCACAGGTGTTGGTAAATGTTCCAAACCAGTAACTAGGATCCCCATGGTGGAAATTATGGATTCCATAGAGGTGCAGTGATTCTTCCAACACCCCCCCTCAAACGCAACTCAGGGGAATCCAACCTGGCTCTGATACCATGTAGGAATTTACAAGGTAAGTTCCTCAGATAGAACACCAAAGGACACCTCTCACAAACAGATCACAGATCAATACACCAGTATTGTTGACGTGGTTAAAACCCTCAAAGAGGGAAACATTCCACGGCCTGGGCCAACGCGGCTACTTCAGGCAATTTACTAATAAAAGAATGAAAATTTACGTAAGCTTCTCTCATGAACAATTACCATACAAATGACCCTCCATGCTCTTTAAATAGAGATCATGGACCAATCAGGTGTTAAGCCACGGATCAAGTGTCGGTAATACCGAGGAGAGAATGAACCGTCAGATCACTACATATCATGACCATCGGATTGTAAGTTACAAAAGTACATAGTAAAGAAACACACTTTACCTAACTCTACACTAGACCAAGTTATACTTAACTATTTCCTATGTGTCAGAATATCCTAACAATTATATTACCTTTCATCCCAATGATTGAGGCTTGGTGATTTTGCTTCTGATTGGCTAATGCACCATAAATCTAAGGCATAATATGATCTATGTCATTCACCTTAATCACCTCTTCCATGTTGTATAACTTTTTTTCATTTTTCTTCCATGGTTGAGGGAAATCCCTTCATAGGTGGTTTCCTCCAGTGTTCCAACATTGAAGTTTCTTGTACCCGTCAATTTATTCTTTTGATGATTTGGAGGGTTACTCTCCCCCTTTTCCCATCTGCTTATTACAAAAGGATTTTTATCCTTTCCCTTTGAAGTTTCCCTAACCATTCTTCTTCCAGTTTTTATGGAAGAAAAATCTCTTGCGAACAATAGTGATGTCCCTAGATTCGAAGATAAATCTAGAAACAAACAAACAGGTAGCTATTACCTTTCCATAATCTATAACTGAAACATGATATGTGAAATGTGCAAGAGTCTCTTACATCTCTATGAAATGCTTTTAGATGTCCTTATGATGCCTTCAAAGCTCTTCCTCACTGCTTCAAGAGAAGATCTGCATAAACATAAACAAACAAGGAATAAAAGCATAATGTAGATAAAGAATCAAACACAGAGTGAATGGAAATTGCAACATAGCATGTATCATAACATTAATCCAATATTCAGTTATAAACTATGCAAAAGATCAAGGAGTTTTGCAAAAAGCATCATAACAAGTGAAAATAGGAAAGAAACAACTACTTGTATTAATCTTGAACAAGAAGGAGCAATACAACCTTAGCCTTGATGACATAAGCCTCCTTACAATGATCTCCAATCCTCCCCTTAGGTGACAATATTTTAGCCCTAATCCGACAACATAAGTTTACATTCAGAAGTCCTCTTTTACCCTCTGGTCTGTGTTGAATTTATAGGCCAAGAGGAGGAGGTTTGAGATCCTCTTTCTAAGGGATGATATCCATAAAGAGAGGGATTAGGGTTCCACAAAGAGAGGGAGTTTGATTCATGAACGTAGGGATGAGGCCCAAGTATGTAGGGTCTTGAGGTCTTTAGTTGGGAAATATTTCTTTAACAATGATCCTAGAAATCATTTTTTATTTTTACTCTTGTTAAGATATTTGCGCAGTTTTTAGTGGAAGAAAGAGCACACAATTGCGCTGTCCAAAATTGCCAAAAACAGGTTTGTGCAGATACTGGCTAGGGAATCATGTAAGTGCTTAAAAGTAAGTTTTTGAGAAATGAAATCCAAGATTCTTGTTGTCTTTTGGATTATTTTGCTTCCAACATTGTAGGGGAATTCTTTGAACACTTCATCGGATAGCGACAGATTCAAATTATCGGTCATTTTCCTAATGGTGGCAAAATGACGTGTAACAGATTTCCCCCTAAAGTGAAAAGTTAGAAAGGATGTTGAGGACTGAAGCACTTTATCATGCCAAAGTTCAGATTAGAGACCAATTGGTTGGAGACCTGAAACAAACAATCAAGGATTATGATACAATATTTTCATATAAACATCACTGAGGTAGGAATTCCCATACTCAAAGTAGAAGTATCTCAAAGAATCAGTATGGAAATATACACAAATCCATGTCAACAGTAGACACAATATGGACATAGCCATCAAATATGGATCTATCTTTACAATCATGAATATCTTGAAACTCCATGCAACTTGGATGGATGAAACTAGATCCAGGGTCTTGGTCTTCATCTCTATCGATCCATAGTATGAATCTATCCATGCAAGTGAATGTCTCGAAGTCGAACATGGTAGAAACCACCTAATTACCAGTCAATGATTTGAACCATTAACAGGTGCAAGAGAAACCACCAATAATGACAAAGGTTCTTAAGGCACTTCTAGTACAATCTATGGAGTGTGAATAAATGTCTTGAAATCAAACTCTCTTAGAATTATTCTATTGAAGGTCAATAATGAGACGCTATCATTAAAGGTGAGAAACCTTCAATTAAGGCATGCGGGTTCCAAGGTACCAAAGGAGGTTTCTAAATCATCTTCCTAGATAATGCGCTGAAGTCGATAGGAAGCAATTTGTCGCAGGAGGGCCTACAACATGAAACTCATGTCAAGTTTTGAAGAACGAATTTGAGTGATTCAAGACTGACAGAGGGATGGTCGTTGTGATTAAAGGCTATGAATTCCAAGGTAATTTTTACTAAGGATGGACTTCTCTTGAACATATCGACGACATGACATTTTGATTTGGAAGCATTTGACTCAAAAAATAAGACCCAAAACCGATCTAAAATTTTTCAATAAGGTGTGATCAATTTGAGAGGAAAATAGATTTCCCAACCCACACACAAAGGTGACAGAGTGTCCTGTTCAAGAGAGACATATTGCTTGTAGAAAATCTTGTAGATTCACAATTAGCTCATGCAATTACTAAAGCACAGGACAAGAATCTATTTCTACTTCCAACCAGCGGAAGCCAATAGATCGATGAAAACAATATGAACAAAAAGAAGATAATTCAATGGCACATAACACAAGATGTATCTGTGGAAAGACATTGCTCAAAACCTCGTTATCTGTATTGCATATATCAAAAATATGAGTGAAGATACAAATCTCTCAGCTCACAAGCTAGATGTTGGCCAACACTTAGCCAATTTTGAAGCTCTCCAAGCCCCTAATCTCTTACGTAATTACTAGGATGAATAAACTATATTTAAAGGGAATTCATGCTTCCAAAAATTCACAATCCAAACATAGGATAAATCTCTGATGCATGCATGATATTTACACTCCAGTAAATAATACAACTAATAGTACAATGTCCCTACACTCTAGTCTCAATTGGGTTTTTCTTTGAATCGACATGCATGAGTTTCTGATGAGGGAATATTCAGTTAACTAGAGTGACAATTGTGGATGCACTAGTGCACTAACTGAAAATTAACTCTCTATTAGTTCCTCAAACAATTTGGAACTAATTTAACTTAACTTAACTTAGTAAACTGAGTGATCTAATTTACAACTCAATTTAAACTTATACTTGACCCCTAAAAGTTAGAGAGGACATATACATGACTTCAGAAAGACTTCCAACTCAAAATTCCTAAGCTAATGAAGTTATTTAAAATTAATTAACTATTTACAAGTTGCTATGAGAATAGAATTCGATTTTAATTCTCAATTTAATTCAAGGACAAGTTAAACTGGAATTTGTTGTTGCCATTTCTCAACACTCCCTCTCAACAAGAAATAGATTATCAGCTAGCCCGATCCTGTCTCTGCAAAACTCGAATTTACATCTTGACAATGCCTTTGTCAGAATGTCAACATATTTCTCCTCCGTGGGAATGCACTCTAACAACATAATCTACCTCAATACACAATCTCTGAGATGATGATATCAGATATCAATATGCTTGGACCGATCATGAAAAACTAGATTTTCAAAGAGTTTGATACAACTCTGATTATCACAGTAAATCACAGTTGGGTCCATCTACTGACCAAACAAACCAACTAGGATCTTCCTCATCCAGATGGCCTCACATGCTACATGAATCACAACCATGTACTTTGCCTTTGCTGAACTGAGTGCAACCGATCTTTGTTTCCTGTTGTACCAAGAAACTACCGTTGGACCAATACTAAAGATCCCTCCCGATTTTCTCTTTCGGTTGGATGGACTCCTTGACTAATCTACCTCGATGAAGCCTTGAAGCTTCACTCCCTCTATCCGTCTGTACCATAATCCATACTGAGAAGTTCCCTTGAGGTATCTCAACACATGCTTGGCTACCTTCAAATACAACTTGGTAGGCCTAACCATTGCTTGACTAAGCTGGTTAACTGCATAACACATATCCGGTCGTGTGTTCACTAAGTACATGAGTGAACCCACAAGCTATTTGCAAACAATAGCTTCCACTACTTTCGCTGAAGTAGCATCCTCCTTCCTCCAATTACTTACTAGAGGAGTCTCCATGGGTTTACAGCTCTCCATGCGGAATCTCATGAACATCTTGATGGCATACTTGCCCTGAGACACAAACAACTCCCCATCTCCCCGCCATACCTCCATGCCAAGAAAGTAATGCATGAGCCCCATGTCCTTCATCTCAAACTCTCTTGCAAGGTCCTCCTTGCAAGACTTGATCAACTGATCATCACCTGTTAGTATGAGATCATCAACATAAAGTACAATGATCAACAATTTACCTTCCACCACTATTTAGTATAGGTTCGTATTCGCTTCACTCTTCATGAAGTCCAACTCGGTGAAGTAACTATCTATCTTGGTGTACCAAGCATAGGGTGCTTGCTTCAACCCATACAATTCTCTCTTGAGCTGGGACACATGCTACTTACGGTCGAATGTCTCAAAACCTTTAGGTCGCTCTATGTACACCTCTTACTCAATCATGCCATTAAGGAAGGCTATCTTTACATCCATATGATGCATCTTCCAAACCATCTGTGTTGATAGCACCAATATAGATATGATTAACGAGTACCTTGCAACAGGAGAAAAGGTCTCATCATAGTCAATCCCCTCTACCTGTGAAAAGCCATGGGCCACAAATCTAGCCTTATGCTTCTCCACACTACCATATGTAGCTTGCTTTACCTTGTAAAGCCAACGAGAGATCACCATTGACTTGTCCTCTGGTCTCGAAACCACATCCCAAACACTGTTATGAACTATGGAGTCATACTCCTCCATCATGGCATCAACCCAAATAGGTTGTTGCACTAATTCCTTAAAGGAATATGGATTTATCACAACAGATTCGCCCATAAGAGCCATGTATCCAGTGTACCTCTCAGGTGACCTCCTCTACCTATGGGGAGAAGTGGGTGCTCCCACATTCTCCCGTGCATCATCCAACAATCTTTTAACCTCTCTAGTGTGCTTTCTTCCCTCTTTGGAAGACTCTTCCTGAGTGGATGTCTCCACTCTCGGATCCTCTGCATGTGGCTGCTTGACATCAATTTGAGGCTCCTCAACCTTAGGAGCTAAAATCTCCTCATTCACATGTAGCTCAAGCTCCCTCTCAAGGGAAACTCACATAGCCTTCTCCTCATCGAATTTGACATCCATGTGAACCACTGTCATCTTGCTGGTTGGAAAGTACACCCGATCACTGTGAGGTGTATCAGTGTACCCCACAAATATGCCCAACTCTGATGTAGTCTCAAGCTTCTTCTGTGCATCTTTGCTCACATGGAAATATACCGATGACCCAAAAATCCTGAAGTGACCAACATCTGGCCTCTTACCGGAATAAGCCTCCTCTGGTGTCTTCATCTCAAGTATCTGATGTGGGCTACGGTTCTAAACATAAACCGTTGTGTTGCATGCCTCAACACACACATGTAGTGGCAGGCCCTGATTGTGCAACATCGCCCTTGCTTCCCATACTATTCTTTTGTTCTTCCTTTTGGTCGCCCCATTCTGCTGAGGGTTATGGGGTGCCGTCAACTCCCATTTAATCCCTTTAGTTGCACAAAAGTTCTTAAACTTGTTTGAGACATACTCACCATTGTTATGAATCCATAGATCTTTAACTTTCTTTCCCAACTCTTTCTCCACCAATGCTTTAAACTCACAAACTTTGTGAAAGTTTGATCCTTTTTCTGCATGAAAAATATCCAGCATTTATGAGAATAGTGATCAACAAATATAACATAATACCTGTGTTTGGCTGAGGATGCTATCGAGAATGGTACACACACATCTGAATGAAATTGCTCTAGAATAGCCTCTGCTCGACTATCTCTGTTGTGAAAGGAAGACTTGGTGTTTTTTCCCAAAGTACACCCCTTGCATGTATCAACTTGCTCAAGTGTACCTTTGGGAAGACCGGTAGAGATCTGCTACAATATCTTCAAAGCCCCATGATTCAAGTGGCCCAATTGCCTATGCCACAACTCGCCAACGTCTCAGCTCTGCACCCTTTCTGCTTTTGTGCTCAAAGCAGCACACTCCTCTACCTCTAGCTTATAGAGATTATTCACCCGAATCCACATCTTCTTTACTTGACCTATGGCTATCTGCCGAAGGAACGCCTTTCCTTTCGAGAAGATCACATCATAGCCTCTATCCTCATGCATGGAAATGGATACCAATTTCTTCCTCAGCCCAGGAACATACATAACATTATTCAAGGTGAGTGGAGCCCCATGCCCCCTCTTAAAAGTAATCGTGCCCAATCTAGTAACACTATACTTGCCGTCATCACCCGTCTCGATATGCATCTGGAGATCGTTCTCCTCGAGGTAATTGAATAAGTCTTTGTCACCTGTCATGTGGAATGAAGCTCCACTATCTAAGTACCATATTACACTTCCCATCATTTATGACACCATGCATGCAATGAGGGAAAAGTCTAATTCTAATTGAGAGGCCAAAGCCTCACCTGCCGCTCCTCCTGAGGACTTATTCTTGGACTTCTTGAGTGGACAATTTGTAGCAAAATGGCCCAGCTCATGACAATAGAAGCACTTAACTTTTGCCATGTATTTCTTCTTACCTCCATGATAAGAATCTGATTTGGAATGGGAAGCTTTCCCTTTCCCCTTATTCGCCTTAATCACTAAAGCACAATTCTCTTCATCATCAGTTTTTGATGAAGAGCCATCCCTGGTGTTCCTACTGATCTCCTCTTGCATCAAATCCAACCATAGTCGTTCCCAATCCGGAAACTTCTCCCGACCATTGACAGAGTCCTGATAACTATGCCAACTCTTTGGGAGTCCTATAAGAGTAAGAATTTTCATATCATCCTTTACAACCGTGATTCCAACACTTCTAAGTTCATCATGACACTGAGTGAACTTGGTCAAGTATTTTGTAATCGTCTCGCCTTTCTCCATTTTCATTTTTCAAAGTTTGTCCTTCAGTGCCAATTTCCTTTGGTAATTGCTGTTCTGGTACAAGTCCATCAAATTTTTCCACATAGCATACCGATTTTCCCTTCCATGGAGACTCGAGATAATGTGGTCTCGAAATTCCTCAAGGATTACCTGGCTCACCTTCGCCGCACACTTCTTCCATTCAACCAAATTCTGTGCATCCGATGTTGTTGGCTTAGGAATTTCTTGATCAATGAATTCCTTCAAGCCATTATCCTCTAGCACAACCTCCATTATGTCCCTCCAGGCTATAAAATTTGAGCTGCCTTCCAAGGCATACTCGAGCCGCAAACTGTAGAACGCCATCGACTGATCCTGAAATATGTATTGAAAATTCGAATTTCACTTGTAAACCAAAACTCAAAACTTCGAAATCTCCTCTAGTATAATGTTCTCAGCTCTTATACCATGTAGAAAATCCTGTAGATTCACAAGCTCATGCAATTTACTAAAGCACAAGACAATAATCTACTTCTACTTTCAACCAGTTGAAACCAATAGATCGATGAAAACAATATGAACAAGAAGAAGATAAATCAATGGCCCATAACACAAGATATATATGGGGAAAGCCACTACTCAAAACCTCACTATATATATTGCATATATCATAGATATGAGTGAAGATACAAACCTTGTTCTCACTAGAACAATTCCTCACAAGTATGCTCAAATCTCTCAGCTCACAAGCTAGCTCTTGGCCAACACTTTGCCAATTCTGCAGCTCTCCAAGCCCCTAATCTCTTACGTAATTCCTAGGATGAATAGCTTGTATTTAAAGGGAATTCATGCTTCCAAAACTGCGCAATCCAAAGATAGGATCCATCTTTGATGCATGGATGATATTTACACTCTAGTAAATAATACAACTAATAGTACATTGTCCCTGCACTCTAGTCTCAATTGGGTCTTTCTCATAATCGACATGCATGAGTTTAACTAGAGTGACACTTGTGGATGTACTAGTGCACCAAGCGACTGTTAACTCTCTATTAGTTCCTCAAACAATTTGGAACTAATTTAACTGAACTTAACTTAGTAAACTTAGTGATCTAATTTACAACTCAATTTAAACTCATACTAGACCCCTAAAATTTAGTGAGAACATATACATGACTTCAGAAAGACATCCAAATCGAAATTCCTAAGCTAATTAAGTTAATTAAACTTAATTAACTATTTACAAGTTTCTTTGAGAATATAATTCGATTTTAATTCTCTGTTTAATTCAAGGACAAATTAAATTGGAATTTCTTCGTCATTTCTCAACACTGCCTTCTTACAATATGAAAACAAATATTTCTTTCCAATTCCCCCCCACCATTAATGGTAAGTACCTCTTTATTTTTATGCAAGCTTGAGGAGGATATCATATGCTTGTCTTGTAAGCTCATCCTTCAAATGAGTCCTTCCATTAACAAACCCTAGGAAGGAGTGGTTCGATCTCATCATGATTTATGAGTCCTGAACTATCTATATTACGAGTCTAGGGAAGGGATAAATTGATGTCATTTTCATATTTAAAGAGTTTGAAAAATACACGAAAAGAAAACTCATTCAACTCTTTCAACGTAAATTTTTCACGAGCTCGAAAAAAACAAAGCTCGATGTTTTTCATATTTAGGGAGTGTTGTCGGTGCTGGACCCGCCAACATGTCAGGGGATCTCCCCGGTAGGAAGTCCCAATTAGACCTTAGACTGTTTGGTGTAGGAGTCCCAACAGTGGGTCATACGATAATGCCTTGATTGCGATTTCAAACAGATGCAAGTAAGATTTCCATGTTGGTAGTAAGGGTGTGATAGCTGCGGCGAGTCAAGGAAGATGCATGAGAGGTTCTAACACATGTGGAGTGAGGTGAGTGCACCCCTTGGAAACCTGTAATAGTACTCGGCTTAGAATGGAAAACACGAGCAAAGATGCATCATCGACTGGAAAGAAAGATAGCCAGCAATCCAAAGTGATGTTCAACCAACATCATATCTGCGATAAGATTCATACAATTTCATACAAAATAGTTCATACACAAATGCGTAAGTTAAATAACATACATTGCTACAACAACCAGAATAGTCCAACTACAATAACAACATATGCATGAAAATGTGTTGGCTCTGTTATATTAAGAAGTGTAAGTTCCAGTCATATAATACATCCATGTACACCCACTAGTTCCAATAGTGGAACGTTACAACCACAACCGCCTGCTCCTCCAAAGAGATATACTAGCTCTGCGCAGTGGAGAAGCCAAGGCACATTACAATATTGTCCAAGCTTTCTCTAAGAAAGTCCTATCGAAGCTTGGCTAACCAAAAGCCTTTACAATGAGTTATGAGGGAATATTTATTGCAAAGGCTGGGGTGGCCCTTGAAATTCCCCTTTGTGATAGTTCATCTACCCTCATGACTCTTCATCTACTCTATGACTGTTACATCCAACTATTGATTCTTGAACTTCCACTTGACAAGATGTTACATTACAATGCACATGGCCCATGTGAGACAAAATGGCTTAAGCAAGCCATGCAAGACATCACTGACGCTCAGACCGTTGTGGTAAGACCAACTCTTTGACATGCTTGTGATGGTCGAAGGTGGTGAGATGATTCCAAGCTTGGTGTTTCGTGATGGTGTCCGTGCGCTCAATGGTGACATCTTGTTGAAGTGAACTCTTGCCTTCGTTACATCCGGGTGCATTGATATGACTCCTTTATCCAACTTGTCTAATAGCATGCGCGTAGTCATCTTGGTGCGGTCGTACTGGCGACATGTTGATGCATAGTGTCTACGCTGCTCTCTAAGCATATGTTGGTGGCCGTGCGCATCAACTTGTCGAAGCACATGTTCAACTCTAGTTGGAATTTCTTCTTGTCTTCGCCTTGGTGAGGATGCCGAATGGGTGGGATCGCATGCATGCACACAATGACATGCATGCTGCTGCATTCCCTTGCACGTGATAAACAACAATGCTCACCTTGTTTGCTCTGTGCCAACTGTTGGGATGGATCTATAACTTGTATGGGCGTAGTTTCATCCGCGAGTGCATGTTGCGCCCCTACTGTACCTGTTCCTGCTACAACTCATTCTCTTGTCTATGCAACTCCTGTTCTTCCTTGAGTTGCTGCTTCAACACATGAAACTCCTTCTCTATTCCATTCTCTGCCTTTGCGTGATCTTCACGTTGTGCCATCGTCTCATAGCCTAAGTCTCCAAAGTTTCTTTCATCATAAGTGGATATGCTTGAGCTTGCAACTTTGTTCCACCTCTGTGTTTTCAACAACCTTCCTCTTGCGTTCGTTGCATCTGGTATGATTCCTTTAGCTGTTGTTGATGGTGCTACTTGCTGTGATGTTGCTATCATCATATCTTGATGTCCTTATCTATGAACAACTTGATGTCTTCATGGGTAGGCAAGTCCATAGACACTTGATCGACTGCATCCCCAAGTGTGCTCTGAACGGTGTCTTTGACTCTGCTCTCCTGGAAACCATTGTACCTGTGCTACTGAGAGGCAGATGAACACCTGCGATACCTGGAGACATGGAAACACTCATGGCAAGCAATCTATCAGTTGAAAACCAAAATAAACTTGAGAACTGACTTGCAACATACCTGTGTGACTGATCATGAAGGTTGCATAATTTCCACCGGGAGGTTAGGAGACTGACTGCCAAAACTATGCAAGGTGTGTTCTGGGATGTCAGGAGGCTGACTAATTTTTGGAACTGAGCAATGCACAATCTAGCCTGGCCTGCTGAGGAGTGAAATTGCGCAATGCACAATTTCATTCAGAAGTGACATGCAACCATCAAACTGCATTACACAATTTTTGGGGCCAACAAGACACTGCCTCCAAGAATTGTGCAATGCAAGCCTAAAGGTTAGTACCTGGCTAGACTTGCACAATTTCTAGAGGGAATGCAGAGCCTTCACTTTTGGAAATGCGTAGTGCTAGCCGAGCAAGGCACAGTCCAAGCCAAGGCAATCCAGTTCGGTCGACGAGCAACTGAAAACATGAGAAGTGTGAATGCATGGTGAGATGAGTGAAAACAAGAGTGAATGATAGTTCATGCAAACAATAAGCGCAGGATTCCAAAAGATGGAAAGCATGCATGCGTGTAAAGCGAGTTGCCGCAACGACGCCCGTCTGTGTAAAACAATCTCATGCATGTGACAACAGTGAGATGCGAGCGAAAAATGAAACAGTGATTCTATAAGCTAAGATGCATCAAAACGACAACAAGTGCTCACTGAAATCAAGCAAGAAAAAATCACACAAAGCGAAACACAAAAAGCGACAGAAATGAAACAAAAGACATGAGAGGCAGGATTACCCCAAAACAACTTAGCTGAATGTGCCAACAAATCCTAGATGCAATGTGGGATGTTAGATATGCAAGGTCGATGTGAGGAAAGAGCTCTGCAATGTCCGGTTCATGAGTTTTGATAAAATTGAAGATGTGACATGCATGGCACAAATCTAAGAAGCGCGACACTTGGTTGGGGGTTTCTGAAATGATCCTTGCATGCAACCTCCAATGGCTAAAAGTATATCCCTGAATCAAGGGATGCATTTGCATGCTTCCTTGGGAGAAGCAATCCATGCATGAAAATCAGTTTTTATCAGTCTCAGAGGGAACCAATCAACCTAACTGCACATGCAACAGTCTGCTGAGCTGAGGGGAAAAAATAAGCATTTCTGGGAGGGATCCGGGTTGGATGCCTAGAGGGATTGCACAATTTCTAGGCAGCGCAGCTAACTGCTGCCCATAATTGCACAATTTTTGGGCTGAGCTGTCCTGTTAGGAGTAATTGCGCAATTTTTCCAGTGAACAGTGACAGGCTGATTTGCGCAATTCTGGAGCCCAGTAGGCTACTAGATAGAATTGCACAATTTTGGGAGGGAAGGATGGTTCCCCTCCAGAATTGTGCAATTTCTTAAGGGAGCTACTCAGCCTGCAGCTGGACCAAGTCTAGAGAAACAACCTATTCGGGGGATGCAACAAGCTCTGATGCACAAGCTGGAATTTTGTAAGAAAATCACTGAAGTTTATGTACTTGACAAAGCAATACACGCTACTGTGAAAGGTTGGTAGGGAGGCTCCAAAACAAAGCTAAGGCAAAATTTTGGAGGGTGGTTGTAGCCGCTACAACACTTGGTGACACACTGGTAGAACTCTAGCTCTCTGAATGGACCTTGTTCGTGAAAAACAAGTCTAACACCTCCAGAAGTATTGTTCAGTTCTCAGTTCGTCTTGGTTTCCACACTTGCTTGATTGTAAGATGTAGCATCTGCCAAGTTTTTGGTCGATTGACACACATTCCAAGCCAAGTAAACACAATTGTTTTGATTGGGGTTGAGGGGTATATTGGTGCACAAGAAATTCATCTCTGGTGTTGCTACACTGCTAGCAAGCCTAGACAGTACCCCAACGGGGTCACACAAGAACACAAGCATCACTTCGCTCCCAGCGAGCCTGGTCAGTACCTTGGCATAGTTACTTGCATCACCTCTCTACGCAGGAAGCCTTTCTCTTCTTTCACCTTATTCATTTTTCATTTTTGAAAATTTTCACTTTTCATTTTTTCATTTTCGTTTTCATAACTGTGCATAACACTTATTCATTTCAGAGGCGGAAGAGGGATTTTGACTTATTGAGAGAAGAATAGGTTGTGCCTTCAGAGAAGTAGTTTATGTATACCTCTGATGTGCTTGTTAGGGTTTTCCCCCTCATCTTACTCTACTTGACTGAGTTGCGAAGGGTTAACCCAAAAATAAGCGACTAGAGTAGGTGACACTAGTTAGTGCGCAAGCGTTGTGTTTTCACTTTGAATAGTACGTATTTTTCATCGACGTATCATGGACTAAGAGTAACGAGTTCTTCATACAGAGGCAGGATGGCAGATAACCAAGTAGTGATAGCTGCACAAGGCCTCTTGTACTTTACTCAGCTTGTCTCAAGAATCATACATGGTTTCATGCGAAACTAACCTATGGAAAAAAACAAGAAAACAAACCACAAAGAAAAGTAGAAGCAGAAGCAAATGCAAAACGAGTAAAAAAACAAGCAAGCAAATAAATAAACAAGCAAAGCAAGTAAGCAAACAAGCATGCAAGCAAGCAAACTGAAAGCAAACACTACTCCTACTCCTAAGCTAACAGTGCATCAGTCATCTCACGTGAAGTGATACTTCTAATGCAGCCACCGGCGCATTGGTTAACCCATGTCAGTGAAGGCATGGTTCGCGAACACAACTGCGTGAACCAGAAAACAAGAAAGATATAAGAATGAAAACAAACACACTTCATATTTCAAAGTGTCCACAGGACATAAATGAGTGCAAGTACATGACATTTGGTCCGTGGACTTATCATGGTGTTGTGCGACACTGCATGCAACTTTGAAGCATACGCATACTATTGAATTTGACATGCAAGCAAGCAAAAGAAACAAAGACAACTTGTGTCATGCACGTGTGCTTACAATGTAATATTCCTCCAATGCATGAGCGATGGGATCGTGCAATTCGAGTGGAGGAAGCATGATCTATGTGTGAGATTGATCTTCAATGCATACATATGAGTGATGAGGAGCCTTGGGTGATTGAACAATTTCCTGATCAGAAGTGAAACCAATCTCAGGACAACAAGGGCTTGACATAACCATCAGCTCGGGCTGAAGTGCCTCAACAGTCTGGGGTGTTTCGACTTCATCGTCAGATAGATCATCATAAATGGTGGCTTCGAAAAATCAACTGTGATAGAATCATGATCGTGATCAAATATGGGAGTAAATGGATCATGACAGCCACGATCAGAAAAATCAATGATTTCATCGACATCCTCATGATTTGATGAATCAAACAGAGGGGTAGATGAAAAACAAACAAATTCATCCTCTATGTTTCCGTAAAAGGTAGATGAAATATCAAGTGGATTTTTAATGAATAACTTAGCCTCTCTGTTGTTAGATGATGGACTGACATCTGGTGTGTCCTGCAAGTGATCAACAATGGGCAAATTCATAGATGAAGACACACATGCGAAATCATGGATGAAAGGTTCACCAAATATGTTAGGAAAGAATGGAGGAGGCTCGAACAGAAGGGAGTCATCCTTTGCCGAGTGTTGATGCTCAAGCCCCCAGTCATAGTCTTCATGAATGACAACGCATGTTGGTTGTGCAACACCAACTTCGTCAATGGCTTGATCCTCGTTCACAACAGGTGTAGAGTCTGGAATGGAAGAACATAATACAATATCATCCAAAGGAACAACCGAGTACGAAGATGGAGGTTGTGGTACAAAATGCATATGACAACTCAATGGACTCACAACCAAATCTACGTGAAAATTAAGCAAAGTGATGTTGGGAGGATGTGACAACTGAACAAATGTGTGAGCATGATCTCTCACATCACTCTGTAGTGGCGGAGCTATTTGATGAGGCGACGAAAAACAATGACTTGTGACAATGACCGCATCCGTCTATGATTGCACAGCTCCATCACTGAAGAATAATGAGTGAGGCTTGATTTCAAACTTCTTCTTGGGGCAAGCAAATTTCTTAAGGAAATACTCGAATCGGTCCCAAAGATAGAAACATTTCATTTGGCTCTTTGGAGCTCGAAACTGCAAATCACAGAAGCATTGCCAAAAATAAATGGGTGATTCATGCGGAGCCTTCGCTTGTTGTAATAGTTTTTGGTCAAGATGTTCTGGATCAAAATGATAGAAAGTGTCTTCAATGAGATCACAAAAGTGCTCAAGTGAGTGCATGTTGTGAGCCGACAGGCTGCACAGCCAATGATGTGGAGATTCGTCAAGTGTGTATGCGAGAAGCAGACTGGCTTGTTCGTTAGAACATCCATCTTCCTCATGAAGCATGCAAATAAAGTCATGTAAGAACTCAGGCCATGCCACTTCGCCTTCACCATCATACATGTATATGGACAAGAGATCAAAAACTCCCTTGTGATGGTTATAGATTCGGCATGCAAAAAAAATCGTGGAGGGAGGAGAGTGCAAGACTCCATGACAGATGTGAAAAGGTTCAAATCAGGATGGGAGGACACAACTTGTCATTCGGCCCTCCTTCTATCTCCAGAATTGTTGACAGTGCTAGACCTGCCAACATGTCAGGGGATCTCCCCGGTAAGAATTCCCAATTAGACCTCAGACCATTTGGTGTAGGAGTCCCAACAGTGGGTCATACGGTAATGCCTTGACTGCGATTTCGCACAAAGGCAAGTAAGATGTCCCTGTTGGTAGCAAGGGTGTGATAGCTGCGGTGAGTCAAGGAAGATGCATGAGAGGTTCTAACACATGGGGAGTGAGGTGAGTGTGCCCCTTGGAAACCTGTAATAGTACTTGGCTTAGAAGGGAACACACGAGCAAAGATGCACCACTGGCTGGAAAGAAAGATAGCCAGCAATCCAAAGTGATGTTCAACCAACAACACATCTACAACAAGATTCATACAATTTCATACAAAATAGTTCATACACAAATGTGTAAGTTAAATAACATACATTGCTACATCAACCAGAATAGTCAAACTACAATAAAAACATATGCATGAAAATGTGATGGTTCTGTTATATTAAGAATTGTAAGTTCCAGTCATACAATACATGCCTATACACCTGCTAGTTCCAATAGTGGAACGTTACAGCCACAACTGCTTGCTCCTCCAAAGAGATATACTAGCTCTGCACAGTGGAGAAGCCAAGGCACGTTACAATATTGTCCAAGCTTTCTCTAAGAAAGTCCTATCGAAGCTTGGCTGACCAAAAGCCTTTACAATGAGTTATGAGGGAGTATTTATAGCAAAGGCTGGGGTGGCCCTTGAAATTCCCCTTTGTGATAGTTCATCTACCCTCATGACTCTTCATCTACTCTATGACTGTTACATCCAACTATTGACTTTTGAACTTCCACTTGACAAGACGTTACATTACAATGCACATGTGCCCATGTGAGACAAAATGGCTTGAGCAAGCCATGCAAGACATCACTGACACTCAGACCGTTGTGGTGAGACCAACTCTTTGACATGCTTGTGATGGTCAAAGGTGGTGAGCTGATGCCAATCTTGGTTGTCCGTGATGGTGTCCGTGTGCTCAATGGTGACATATTGTTGAAGTGAACTCTTGCCTTCATTGTATCTGGGTGAACTGATATGACTCCTCTCTCCAACTCATCTAATAACATGCGCATAGTCATCCTGGTGCGACCAGATATAATGACTCCTCTCTCCAACTCATCCAAGCATGTTCTGGTGGATGTGAACATCAACTTGTCGAAGTACATGTTCAACTCCAGTCGAACTTGCTTCTTGTCTTTTCCTTGGTGAGCGTGACGAATGGGTGGGATTGCATGCATGCGCACAATGATATGCATGCTATTGCATTCCCTTGCACGTGATCAACAACATTGCTCACCTTGTTTGCTCCGTGCCAACTGCTGGGATGGATCTATAACTTGTATGGGCGCAGTTTCATCTGCGAGTGCATGTTGTGCTCCGTTCTGTACCTGTTCCTGCTGCAACTCATTCCCTTATCTATGTAGCTCTTGTTCTTCCTTGAGTTGCTACTTTAGCACATGCAACTCCTTCTCTGTTCCATTCTTTACCTTCACGCGATCTTCATGTCATGTCGTCGCCTCTGTGTCTCCAAAGTTTCTTTCATCACAAGTGGATTTTCTTGAGCTCTCAACTTTGTTTCGCCTCTGTGTTGTCAACAACCTTCCTCTTGCATTTGTTGCATCCAGTATGCTGCCTTTAGCTGTTGTTGATGGTGTTGCTTGTTGTGATGTTGCTGTTGTCATATCTTGATGTCCTTGTCTATAAACAACTTGATGTCTTCGTCGGTAGGCAACTCCATAAACACTTGATCGACCGCATCCGCAAGTGTGAATTGAACGGTGTCTTCGACTCTGCTCACTTGGAAACCATTGTACCTATGCTGCTGAGAGGCAGATGAACACCTGTGATACCCGGAGACATGGGACACTCATGGCAAGCAATCTGTCAGTCAAAAACCAAAACGAACTTGAGAACTGACTTGCAACATACCTATGTGACTGATCATGAAGGTTGCACAATTTCCACCAGGAGGTCGGGAGACTGACTACCAAAACTGTACAAGGCACATTTCGGGTTGTTAGTAGGCTAACTGACTGCTGGAACTGATTAATGCACAGTCCAACTTGGCCTGCTAAGGACTAAAACTGCGTAATGCATAATTTTAGTCAGAAGTGACATGCAACGAGCAAACTACATTGCATAGTTTCTGGGACCAACAAGACACTGCCTCTAAGAATTACGCAATGCAAGCCTGAAGGTCAGTGCCTGTCTAGACTTGCACAATTTCTGGAGGGAAGCTGAGCCTTTGCTTCCATAAATGCGCAGTGCTAATCAGGCAAGGCATGGTCTAGGCCGAGGCAGTCCAGTCTGACTGATGGGTGACTGAAAACACGAGAAGTGTGAATGCATGATGAGATGAGTCCAAATAAGAGTGAATGATCGTTCATGCAAACAACAAGCGCATGATTTAGAATAAGGGAAATCATGCATATTTGTGAAACGAGTTGCCGCAACGATGACCGTCCGTACAAAACTGTGTGATGCATGCGACAACATTGAGATGCGAACGAAAACTGAAATGGTGCTTCTATAAGCTAACATGCATCAAAACGATAGCAAGTGCTCACTAAAATCAAGCAGACAACAATCACACAATGCGAAACACAAAAAACAATATAAAGGCAACATAAGACATGAAAGGCAGGCTTACCTAAAAACAACTGAGCTGAATGTGCCGACGACTCCTAGATGCAATGTGGGATGTCAGAGCTGCAAGGCCAATGCAAGGAAAGATATCTACAGTGTCTGATTCATGAGTTTTGATAAAATCGAAGATGTCACACACATGCCACAAATATAGGAAGAGCGACACTTGGTGGGAGGTTTCTGAAATGATCCTTGCATGCAACCTCCAGATGCTAAAAGTAGATCCCTGAATCAAGGGATGCATTTGCATGCTGCCTTGGGAGAAGCAATCCATTCATGAAAATCAGTTTTTCTTGGTCCCGGAGGGAACCGATCAACCTAACTGCACATGTAACAGTGTGCTCAGCTGAGGGGAAAAAATGTGCATTTCTGGGAGGGATCTGGGCTGGCTGCCCAGAGGGATTGCGCAATTTCTGGGCAGAGCAACTGACTGCTGCCTAGAATTGCACAATTTATGGGCTGAGAAGTCCTGTTGGGAGGAATTGCGTAATTCTTCCAATGAACAATGACAGGAAGATTTGCGCAATTCTGGATCCCAACAGGCTACTAGATAGAATTGCGCAATTTTTGGAGGGAAGGTTGGTTCCCGGCCAAAATTGTGCAATTTCTTGAGGGAGCTGCTCAGCCTGCAGCTAGACCAAGTCTGGAGAAACAACCTGTGAGGGGGATGCAACAAGCTCTGATGCAAAAGCTAGCATTCTGCAAGAAAATTGCTGAAGTTTGTGTACTTGACGAAGCAAGACATGTTGTTGTGAAAAGTTGGTAGGGAGGCTCCAAAATGAAGCTAAGGAAAAATTTTGGAGGGTGGTTGTAGCCGCTACAACAGGGAGTCAGGAGAAAAATATAAGTAAATTCTGAAATTTCCTTTTTCATAAATTTAGTCTCTCAAGCCTAGAAAAAGGTAAAATAATACAGGAGAGAACTCTTTTGACATTGATTAGTCAAAGTATACCTTTTTTGTAAATAATCTACATGGTCTGTAAAAGGGGTAAACTTATACCATGTATATGTTTTTCATTTACTTTAACGAGTTTGAAATAAAAAGCATAATCAACAACCTTTTTCATATTTTGGGAGTCATAAAAAACTTAAAGGTAACTCCAAGGTTTTCGCTTTTTCGTAAGTTTTAACGAGTCCAAAATAATGATAAAAGTGTACTCATATCACTGACTTTCAATTTAATTAACAAGTAGGAAAAGATAGAAAGAAATCGACATTTTCATGTGTGTTTTACGAGGATGAGAAGATAGTAAAATAAGCTCAGGATTTTCATGAGTTTAACAAGTCTTGAAAATAATAATCGAAGTGGACTCGAGATAGGTTTCATTTTTATACAATATTGAAACAAAGAAAAACTATGCTAGAGAGTGGTTTCATTTTTACATAAGCCTGAAACATGGGAAAACTATGATTGAGAGTGGTTTCATTTTTTACACAAGCTTGAAACAAAGAAAAACTATGCTTGATATAGGTTTCATTCCCCCCAACATAACCTTAATTTTAGGCACATGCTCCCCATGCTTCATTTAATTCACCTAAGTAGACTACTGGTTACTAATAGGCATATGAAATGAAGGTTCATTTATCAGATCGAGTGAAAGACTCGACTTAACATTTATGATATCTAGTCTAAGACTTGACTTAATTAGGGGAGGATTTGTTTTTTTTTAATGAGCTTGACATAGGAAAAGAGCTATGCTCATATCACCTTGTTTCATTTTTTAACGATCTTGACGCAAGAAAAGGAACTATGCTCATATCACCTCGTTTCGTTTTTTAACAAGCTTGACACAAGAAAAGGAACTATGCTCATATCACCTTGTTTCATTTTTTAACAAGCTTGACACAAGAAAAGGAACTATGCTCATATCACCTTGTTTCATTTTTTAACGATCTTGACACAAGAAAATGAACTATGCTCATATCACCTTGTTTCATTTTTTAACGAGATTTACACAAGAAAATGAACTATGCTCATGGAACCCTGATCATGTCTTCCAACTAGAAGGAACACATTCCAAGGAACATACCTCGATCATGGCTTCCAAGAAGTCTTCATCAGAAGGAAGGACGGTTCTCTAGAAGGAGCACATGTTAATGGAATCAATAGGGATAAGAAAATCGGGTTTAAATGTCCTCATTGAAGGGATCACCATGTCGCCTACTGGATCTAAATCAAAAGAAGATGAGCATACAGTGAGAGGATAATTTCTATTCGTAAGTGAATGCATGGGAATAGTTGCCACATAATTAACCCGTTGTGGGGCAGACACCACTTACATATAAGGAACATTCGAGGATGTTAGATGGTTTGTAGTTTTATAATGGGAAATGAACGAAAGTTGGTCAATAGTCACAATGCTTCCATTGTGAGGGAAAGACATCACTCGAAAGAGTGTGGACAAGACAAATTTCATGGCAGAGACATAATCTCGCCCAAGGAGCAAATTAAAATCCAAGGGGCCTTGGACTATCATAACATCAATACAGACAATTTTACCTTCCAATGTAATGGGTAACCTAGGAATAATCCATAAAGGTTTGTTTATGGTTCTGTTAAAAGCCAAAAGATTATGTGTAACAGACACAAGCTGATGGGAAGTGAAATCTTTCCAAGCAACTGAGGATAAAACTAACAGAATCGCCTTCATCTACATTTGTGCACACATTCTTACCATAAACCATCACAATGCTTTGGAAAGGGGTGGAAGAAGGGAGACGAGTTTCTTTCAGTCTACTCCAATCAAAGGAAATAACCTAAGTACTTGGAGGGGGTTCTATGGAAATGGGTGAAATGCCCCCTTGTGTGGTAGAATCTAAAGTAACAAGAAGAACCCAAGTAGTATGAATTTCACTCTCTAAGGGGAGAGTGGGATCAACCAAAGATGGAATTGATTCAACCACTTGATCAACCAATGTTTCATAAACCTGAGCGATATGGGTTTCATTCTCAAATGGAAGAGTGGGATTGACTGTACTTGGAATGAGATCAATCACGTCGTCAACTAAAAGTGGGTTGGGAGAAAGCTTACGGTAACTAGTTGGAAGTTGTTGTTGAGAAATAATAAGGTTTTTCAACGATTTCAAGGCTTCATCCATGTGAGGGAAAAGGCGAGTTTGATGAATCCCTTTGAATAAACTACAAGGAAACCTAACTTTACCCTTTTCCTGGAACCTTTAAATCACTAGTTGTAGTAAATTGATGAGAATATTTAGACCATACTTCCAAGGCCTTAGGAATTTCGGGACAATTGATAAGGATGGGGTCACCCTTACAAATATTTCAAGGGTATATTGGCTTACGATGTATGTTGGAAGGTCCCTGAACATTACCAATACTTACAACCATGGTTGGTTGACTGAATTATTTATTATCTTGCTTCTTCTTCTTCTTCTTCTTCCCTTTCTCTTCTTCTTCTTAGCCATCTGATCACAAGCATCAAGGCTTTTACCAAGCAAAGAAGAAGAAAGTGAGGAAGACATGTTGGGTGAAGAAGGTAAATGGTCAACGTGAGGTTGGTGATGTTGAGACGGAGAACTCAGTTGAGGTGAAGAATCCAGTTGAGGTGGAACAATTTGAGTCTTTGAGGCCAATAAGGTTGAAAACAACCATACCGGTAAACCTATCATGAATCTAAGAAGAGACAATGCAGCCATATAAGGAGGGCTGACATTTCCAAAGCAAGGAAAAGGATTAGAATCCCCATTGAGAGGGGTTCCTTGGTTGGTAAATTCTGGAACTGTTGCCATTATATTCAACTTTAGTGAATTTTATTAATAATTTTAAAAATATTAACAATCCAAATACACAATCCACACATAAGGTCCACAAAAAATAAAACAAGCAAATAACACATGCTAATAAATCTAAGGAGTCAAACCATGCAAAAAACATTTTCACGGTGAAATCATTAGTTGCTGATGAAACCCAATGTTGTAAAGATCAATGTGAAAAGTGGCTAGAGATAGAGTAGGTGGAATCAGTTACGTTGACAGCCTGCATAATGGCCATTATCTAGTGTAAGTAACTTCACTTATGCCATCTCAAGTAAATAATACGCTCCAAAAAGGTCCAGGTGAGTCTAACAACATCTGCTCTAGGTACAACAGGGACTTCCCCTTCCCCGTCACCTTGGGTAAACGCCCTAAGATAATGGTCTCTAAGGTTAACACATACAACAACTTGACCTGGGGGAACAGTCGCAGATTAGACGTACCCACAAGGGCAGAGTAACAAATCTTAATCCCCTTCAAAGGTTCCTCAACATGGTCAATTTGAGCTTTATCCTTCAAGTGACTCCCAAGCACTTTTTGACACCATTCATAATGCTTGAAAATCGTGCTATCGTAACTAATGAAGTGGGGTCGATCACTTCACTAGGTTCGATATGAGCTCTGATTAACTCCCATGTAAGAGAAGATTCCTAAAGTCAAACTATAATAGATGGATTTACTCCCTACCACACGATTCTATTGTTTTTTTGCAGCTTTGGAAAGTTAACTCACTTTCTTATTCCAAATCCCTACAATCTAATATAATGTAGGTGTAATAAGCCCTAGAAATATAAAAATTATAATTTATTTGATTAGCATTATCTTTTGAGTTATTGTTTACTCAGGAGGTTGATCGATATGAAATCGATGGTGAAATAACCTGAATCGAAACTGAATGTAATCGAATATGATAATGTAATATTTTCACTTCGATGAATCCTAAATGAAGTAAGGAGATATGTTTCATTCACTTCCAACAATGCAAGAATTGATAAATAAGAGAAAATATACCAAATTCTCTAATGCACTAAATTTTAGCAGGAAAATAAAAATGCAAATCAATTCCAAGAAATTTTTCCGTTTTTATGTTTAAAACTGATCTGAAAATGGAATGTACTTGAAAAAGGGTGCAAGGTATCCATTTTCATTTATGTAAATGAGTGCACAAATACTCCAAGTTTAAATATGCAAATATATGAACTTCTTATTTCTAATATAGAGATAGACTATAGGGGAATTTACTGGATATGTCACCTCTAAAGAGAGGATGAGATCCAAAAGCTACCTGGCCCTCTACAAACTCTGCCTAAAGAAATAAGAAGTAAACACTCAGATTCAATTAAAAATAGACCTTGCTTGAACTTGACGTTATGCAGAATTTTAGCTTGAAAGAGGTGTATGTCTTTTCTTCTGTTTATGTGTTTTAAATTGATTTGTTTCAGCTGATATTAAACATATATATCAGACATATAAGGCAACAAATAAACATCACACATAACAACAAATTTAATAATGAGTTCACCCCAATCTCGTGGGCTACGTCTCCTGTGAGCTCTAGTCAACTAGACTTGACTCTTTGGGGTTATGGCTTGAATTCTTTTAAAAGTTCCACACTCAACTCCAGAAGGTTACTAACTGAACCTATGGGCTTAGAAAAACCATATATATCCCTGTCATGGTTGTCCTCTTTGTGCAGGCAGATCTAGGCTCCCTTGGACTTGATTCCTTCAGTAGGTGCACTAAGCTTCCCTAAGCTTCTTAATGGCACAAACTCCTTTAGAATGTTTCAAGTGTCTTTGAAACCTCTGCTAATGTCTCCAACACATATCTGAAATCAACAATTGATTGGTCATTTGCTCAAAACGAGCACTGCATCCCCGATCTAGGCCTTCCTTCATGGATGGCTCTGGGCTGCCTGAAACTTCCCTTCAGCATCTCAGCCTTTAGAATTCTCCAAATGGTTCTGAAAACACCTTCATTGGATTCATAAGGTTCATTACAGCAGAAATAGGCTTTTGTTTCACCTCAAACAGATGAACCTAGCCCAACACAACTCAATCACTAAAATGGCCCTAGTGGCTCCTGGAACTTCCACGAAGCAAAATCACCTACAAATGACCTCTGTTGGCTGTGAAACCTATGCCAATGGCTTCAGAAGGTTGAAGAGACCCAAAATCAAAAAAAAATTCGTCCAAAAAGGACTTTCCTAGCCAAATTTATGGCTCATTCATTGAACTGCTTGTTTGCCCCTGAAAAAACTCTAGTTAACTTTAGTTGGTGGCCAGTTAGGCCCGCCAAAGTTGGTGGGGCTGCCAAAATTGGCGCCACCGCCAGAATCTCTGCCATCTTAACCTTAACTGCCAGCTAACTGTTAGTTGCATTAACTGCATGTGACCAAATTCTGGGCTGAAGGTTATCATCAAAGTTTGTGCCAAACCTTTTGTTAAACAGTTAGTTGTAATCAGATTCTCCGCCATACTATGTGACCATGTTTACATATTGCATTAACCATGTTATTTTGATTGACCGCCTGCGGTTATGGAGGTTGGCTGAAGGTTTCTAGCGTGAAGGCATATGGTAAGGGGGCTGGCCCCCTTCAGGCCCAGCCCAAACACATTTTAAAACTTAAATAATGTTTAACCTGCCACCATAACATGTTCTGTTGCCTTGGTTTGTTGGTAGTCCGTTGCATTGGTAAGCCAAAGGTCCTGTTTTCAATCTGCAGTTCCTCCAACAATTTTTAAAACATGCCAAATTCGTCCAATCCTTGGGGCCACGTAGCGGTCTTCGGGCTTGCCACGTGGCGCCCCTCAATTGGATGTCCAAAAGGAATATTCTTAGAATATTTTATTTTAATTCTGTTTTGAAAAAATTCAAAAATTAAGGGTTATTGGGTGATTTTCTTTTTGGCATAACTTCTGCATACAGAGTCCGTTTTCAAACCATTCACGTTGTCGCAATCAGGAGGACGAGCTCTATTCAATCGTTTAGGTTCAAACCAGTTCTGAGCACTTTCAAAATTGAGCATATTCGACACTTGGTCTTGAGATCCTGATCACACCTCCCAAATGAGAGGCTTTTGGTCCCCAAAAGCTTACTGAAATGCTGAACTGAATTTTAGTACAGACAATGAGAGAATGAACATCCTCTTCTCTTCAGCCCTTCAAACATTTGCTTTGCATGGCAAATGACTTTGAACCACAAATGGAAAGAAATTGACATTTCCCTTCCTAAATGCGTTTATCCTCCTGTCCACAACTGTCTTTCTTGCACTCACACAGAAACGCTGCCTTGATCAATGATCTAAGGTGGCTAAAAAAAAACAAGATATTATAGCATAAAATACATGCATACATTCGAAATTTACATATGTACAAAAGGAGTACGTCTTACTATGTCAAGAAGTCCATCCACTTCTCACCAAACCACTTCCATGGCGACTTTTACCGCCGCAACTTTTCCTCATGTGAAACTTCCCTGTCCACATCAGTAATGGAATCTGTGGTTCCACCTTTGCCAATCTTCTTGTCCTCCTGCTGCATGTGTGTGGGATGACAAGCTGGATGTAAAGTCCAACAATGAGAGACAACATGTCCCTTCTTTTGGCAAAAAGTGCAAATCTTATGCATCTTCTTTGAAGGTAGTCTTTGCTTCATCTGTTTCCTATATGCCTTCTTCCTCATCCAACATCTCGAAACATGATGGTTAAATTGACCACAATATGTACAAGAAGATGTATACCTCTTGTGCTGCTTTGCATGTTCATCCTTTTTGCCTCCATGAGGAGATGAACTAGTAGAGGCTCCAGTTTTCAATTGCAGACTAACATCATCATTCTTGTCTTCAAAACTACCTAAAATTGCATGCTTGCCATAAGCTGCATTTCTACAATCTTCTTGCTGCAACAAAGGCTTCAAACAATGGCAATCATCTTTGAAACAAATTTGACATATTTTCCTCATGGAACTCGGAACAAAAGTTCTCTTTGAATTAGCTTCACATGCCTTCATGGCTTTTGAGTCTTCGCCATTAGATTGCACATAACCAAGTCCAAGATTCTTGGGTTGTTCCTCAACAGAAAGGGGTTCAATCATGTCTTGTGCATGCTTTCCTAATCCTTTGCCTTCATAACCCATCTTAATCATTAACTTGGATCCTACTCCCCTTGTATGCCTTTCGAAAGATCCTACACATCTTTCTGAAGAGGAAATTGAAGACAAATCAGAATGGATTACCTCTTTCTCACGCATGCTCTTGGTCAAAGCCTCTTGGATTTGCTATAGCTGCAACTCCATATCATGCAATATTTGAAGAATTTCTTCCTTCTCCTGCTTCATGGCCAACAATTTCTCATGAAACACCGTGCTTTCTTTCCTATCTTCAAACAGGATCTGCACCATATCCTTCAAGATAAGGAATTCATGCTTCATATCCTCATCGAAGAACCTTGTGAAGGAGAAATCTTCACTTGATGAAGTCGTCATTATGATGTTAATGAAAAAATTAACTTCAACAATGTTTTTAAAGATTTTCAAAACAAATGACAAAGCTTTCTCGCCCAAATGTCTTTACAGCCTTCACATTCAAGCAGCCAACAATACACAAATCAAGTGAAATTCTTGGAGTGGTTTTGAGGTCCTTTTGGGGTAAGGAAAATATCTTCTCCAAGACTTAGTTAGTCAGAAGCTATCCCCAAAATTCAGCAAACTCAAACAACATGCCGTTTGCAAAATAGTAAAGCAGTCAATCTTCAACACTACTTTAAACACCTTTCAAGCTATACAATCAAGCTATTGTGATGTCAATCAAGCAAACCAAGTGCTCTGATACCAACCTGATCTGAAAATGGAATGTACTTGAAAAAGGGTGCAAGGTATCCATTTTCATTTATGTAAATGAGTGCACAAATACTCCAAGTTTAAATATGCAAATATGTGAACTTCTTATTTCTAATACAGAGATAGACTATAGGGGCATTTACTAGATATGTCACCTCTAAAGAGAGGATGAGATCTAGAAGCTACCTAGCCCTCTACAGACTCTGCCTAAAGAAATAAGAAGTAAACACTCAGATTCAATTAAAAATAGACCTTGCTTGAACTTGACGTTATGCGGAATTTTAGCTTGAAAGAGGTGTATGTATTTTCTTCTATTTATATGTTTTAAATTGATTTGTTTTAGTTGATATTAAACATATATATCAGACATATAAGGCAGCAAATAAACATCACACATAACAACAAATTTAATAAGGAGTTCACCCCAATCTCATGGGCTACGTCTCCTGTGAGCTCTAGTCAACTAGACTTGGCTCTTTGGGATTATGGCTTGAATTCTTTTAAAAGTTCCACACTCAACTCCAGAACGTTACTGACTGAACCTATGGGCTTAGAAAAACCATATACATCCTTGTCATGGTTGTCCTCTTTGTGCAGGTAGATCTAGGCTCCCTTGGACTTGATTCCTTCAGTAGGTGCACTAAGCTTCCCTGAGCTTCTTAATGGCACAAACTCCTTCAGAATGCTTCAAATGTCTCTAAAACCTCTTCTAATGTCTCTAGAACATATCTGACATCAACAAATGACTGTTCATTTGCTCAAAACGAGCACTGCATCCTCGATCTAGGCCTTCCTTCATGGATGGCTTTGGGCTGCCTAAAACTTCCCTTCAGCATCTCGACCTTTAGAAGTCTCCAAATGGTTCTGAAAACACCTTCATTGGATTCAGAAGGTTCATTATAGCAGAAATAGGCTTCTATTTCACCTCAAACAGATGAACCTAGCCCAACACAGCTCAATCACTGAAATGGCCCTAGTGACTCCTGGAACTTCCACGAAGCAAAATCACCTAGAAATGACCTCTGTTGGCTATGAAACCTATGCCAATGGCTTCAAAAGGTCGAAGAGACCAAAAATAAAATAAAAAATCGTCCAAAAAGGAGTTTCCTAGCCAAAATTATGGCTCATTCAAAAACTCGAGTTAACTTTAGTTGGTGCCCAATTAGGCCCGCCAAAGTTGGTGGGGCCGCCAAAATTGGCTGCGCCGCCAGAATCTACGCCATCTTAACCTTAACTGCTAGCTAACTGTTAGTTGCATTAACTGCATGTGACAGATTTCTGGGTTGAAGGTTATCATCGGAGATTGTGCCAAACCTTTTGTTAAACGGTTAGTTGTAACCGGATTCTCCGCCATACTATGTGACCACGTTTACATATTGCATTAACCAAGTTATTTTGATTGACTGCCAGTGGTTATGGAGGTTGGCCGAAGGTTCTGGGCGTGAAGGCATATAGTAAGGGGGTTGGCCCGGCCCCGCGAAAACACATTTCAAAACTTAAATAACTTTTAACCCACCACCATAACAAGTTTCGTGGCCTTGAAGTGTTGGTAGTCCATTGCGTTGGTAAGCTTGCGGTCCTGTGTTCAATCTGCCGTTCTTCCAACAATTTTTAAAACATGCCAAATTCATTCAATCCACATACGGAGTCTGTTTTTCGAACCGTTCACTGTGCTAGAATCAAGAGGATGAGATCTATCCATCCGCTTAGGTTCAAACTAGTTCTGAGCACTTTCAAAATTGAGCATTTTCGACACTTGGTCTTGAGCTCCTGATAAAAACAAGCATAAAAACATGCAAATTCAAAACAAGACTCTTTTGATGAGAGAAACTAGTTTTTAAATCGATGAAATAACTCTTTACAAGAGGCATAAATGAATATATGATGTGATTCACTAAAATAAAAGAGATTGGCACAACTAATTCCAAAACCGAAAGACTCTTTTTTGATAGATAAAAAAACCAACAAAAACTCAAATCCCTAAACTATAAAGATAAGTGATCTTTCTCAAAAATACAATCAAAGACACTAATCTAAATCTACGATTGAATTTTCCAAAATGGAAATTGTTGTTCTTTGTCATAACTTTTTGTTTAGACCCTATGTTTCACCTAGGTGCAGAGAAGGATAGATGCAATCTAGGTTGGTGGAAGGGATGGAATTTGGATCTAACAACAGAGGAATTAACACCCTCGGGCAAAATACAGTATCAGAGAAATGTTTCCCTGGTGGACGCAACAAATTTAAATGGAAAAGATAGGTGCAAAGTGGGGCCCATGTTTAAAGGTTGCGCAAGTGTCAGGCAGATCAACGTTCATCACAACCCAACCAACTCGAGGCATTCTGGGGTGGGAATTGGCACGATCGATACATCGACGCCACCCACCAGAGTTGAAAAGTCAACAAGCAGATCGACGAACCATATTAAATTTGGGGGGTCTTGGCTTGATCTTGCCTCTCGCTCATCCACCCGCTGGAGAAGAGGTGGGGACCATACCCGCCATGCATTATGTTGAGGTGCAGACAATGCTAACAAGCGAGCGCAATGGTAAAATGGTAAAGTCACCCCTCCATGTGTCAACCTATCACCCTCCCAATCACTGTCCTCCACATGTCACTCCCTCATGACCCTAATGGACAAGACCATGCAAATGTAATCTATGCAAGAGAATTCTTCAAAACAAACACAAGATGATTCCAGATCAGAGAAAGAACAATATAACAAGACTACTTATGCACAACAATACCTTCTTTCACTAATGCAATAAAATAACCAATCAAGTGTAAGTAAAGGAAATTTCACAAAAAATATGCAAGCCAAATGAAATCAAATGTAATATGAGATTTCATTAACAAAGAGCTCAAACTAAAATTTCATGAAAATTCCAAAGATCAAAAGAGATGACACTCAAAGGCGATTATCACTCATACACAATTTAGCCCCCCCACCCCTCGCGATTGAGGCAGATTTTTTTGTTGTTGCAAAAAAGCAAGGAAAAAACAGCCACAAACTGTTAAGAAATTGGATAAACCTCTGAGTAGTGACGAAAATAGAGCAGAGCTGAAAAATCCCTAAATTTTCAATCTTTCAAAGACTTGTATAGGTAACCAATTAGGTTCAGTGCGCATATGCACTATTGCTAAAGGAAAAATCCTCAACTTGCGCATTGTTGCTAAAGAAAAAATGCGCAAACCAAGAAAACTTAAGAAAAATAAAAAACTAAGCCAAAAATCTAGAAATTTAAACCTTCAAGGTTCAGAACACAGTCAATAAAGGCTACAAAAAGTGATCACAGGTCACAGGAAGGCATAATGAAGAACAAAACATTCCCCAATATGGTCGCCAATTTGTTATGGCGGACAAATGGCTCTTATAGACAGGAGTGATCTCCCTAGATTCAAAGACAAATCTAGAAAACAACAGACAAGTAGCTACTACCTTTCCTTAACATATAACTGAAACATGATATATGAAATGTGCAAGAGTCTCTTACTTCTCTATGAAATGCTTGTAGATGTCCTTCTGTTGCCTTCAAAGGCTCTTCCTCGCTGCTTCAAGTGAAGATTTGCATAAACAAAAACAAACAAGGAATAAAAGCATATCTAAATAAAGAGTCAAACAAAGAGTAAATGGGAATTGAAAGATAGCATGTATCATAACATTAATCCAATATTCAGGTATAAACAATGCAAAAGATCAATGAGTTTTGCAAATAGCATCATAACAAGTGAAAATAGGAAAGAAACGATTGCTTGTATTAATATTGAACAAGAAGGATCAATACAATCTTAGCCTTGATGATGTAAGCTTCCTTCCAATGATCTCAAATCCTCCCCTTAGGTGACAAAATTTCAACCCTAATCCGACAACATAAGTTTACATTAAGAAGTCCTCCATTACCCTCTGGTCTGTGTTGAATTTATTAGACTAAGAGGAGGAGGTTTGAGATTCTCTTTCTAAGGGATGAGATCCATAAAGAGAGGGATTAGGTTTCCACAAAGAGAGGGATTTTGGTTCATGAACCAAGGGATGAGGCCCAAGTATGTAGGGGCTCGAGGCCTTCAATAAGGAAATATTCCTCCAACAAGGCTTCTATAAATCACTTTTTATTTTTACTCCCGTTAAGATATTTGCGCAGTTTTCAGTGGAAGATAGAGCGCAAAATTGCACTAACCAAAACGGTCAAAACTATGTTTGCGCATATACTGCCTAGGGAATCATGCAAGTGCTCAAAATAAGTTTTTGAGCAATGTAATCGAAGATTTCTATCTTTAGGATTGTTTTTCTTCCATCATTGTAGGGGAATGCTTGGAACACTTAATCGGATAGCGAGAGATCCAAATTAGCGGTCATTTTTCTAATGGTGAGAAAATGACGTATAACACCAGTCCATCTGATTCTTAGTCTTGTGTTTGGATTGTTAGTAGCAATAACTGGCTTTTTGAATAGTATCTTCCAATGTTTGGGTTCATCAAACTTGATCCAGTCTTTGAATGACCGAGGGAACCCACTGAAGTATCTTTTAATTTTTACTTCGTCCTTGATATAAGGTACATATCTTAGTAGCTCTAAAAAATTATTTGTATACTCATATGAAGTAAGATGACCCAACTTGAGTTTGTGAAACTCTTTGACCTTAACATCATAATATCTCACCAACATATACTTCTCCCGGAAATATTTTTCAATTTCTCTCCATGAAAACTCCTTTTCTCGAATGGCTTTAATGTTTCTTAAGTCTTCCACCATATATTCACCTTTCCTTTCAAGCTAAAGATTGCTACCCAAACATTTATGTTTTTAGAGTAGTCATGTACTTTGAAATACTTCTTCATCCTCAATAACTAGGTTTCTACGTCTTTGGTTTTCTTATTCTCTCCATCAAAGGTGGGGGGATTTTCTTTCTTAAATTCCTTTAGTATTTGACGTTTGTCACTCCTTCCATGTTGGTAATGTCTTTGAGCTGTAATTCTTGATGATTGATCAGGGTTGTATGCTCTTCTCTCCGAGGTGTTCCATGGAGTCTCTTCTCTCACAGTATATTTGGCTTTGCTTATGCCTTTTTTATTTACTGTCTTCCACTCTATCAACTCCAAATCCATGTGTCTCTATTTTAGCAGGGCTTTTCCTAGATTTGTGTTTACTCAGGTAGCTAGCACTAGGCTCATATTGTTTTTGTCTATGTAGTTTTGAAAATCTCTGCAAAATTATTGCATTTACCTCTACTTGTTTCTCTTGAGCCCCAAAAATACTTTAGCTATCTTCCTTGTAACTTCTTAGTTTCTCTTTCAGACTTTTGAGGGTATCCATCTAGTTAGGAGAATTTTCCTCCACCCTCTTCCCAACGGATTCCTGCTCTTATTCATATGAGGATCTATTCGTATTTTATTACACCATATTGTTGTACACCTCTTACTTCCTAGATGGAACATATGCTACTTATTTTGCGTTGTTGTACACATGTAACTGTTAGTCAAATCTGGCATAACATATCAACATGCTAAAAAAGTATTCATTCATGATAATCTTGGATGCATTTTTAATGATATCTTTAAAGTTTATCTATTAATATTTATTTTTAAGGCGCATTCAGTCCAAAGTGTTGAACTGAGCTTTGATACCACTTTGTAATACCACATATCACCCCTTAAACATTGTGCGCTCTGAAGGGCGTTATTATCATTTTGAGTTCAACTTTCAATTTCTAATTAAAAATGAGCCATGGAGAATTACTACTCTTCAAATTTATTTGCGGATAAATAAATATGGACACCATGTCTATATCAATAATAGTTTATAAAAAATGTGATTACTCCTATGAAGAAGTTATTGGGTCAAGATTATGTTAATGAGAAAGGTTATCTCGTTAATATTGGCCATGCTAACCTCAGTAAGCCCCATGGCATCTGATTTTTTGAAATTAGTTCACATCGTGTAACCATGCAAATAAGTGATTCAACACAACATATCAGAGTTATTTATACATATATGTATAGATATATATGATCGCTTAGTGACTAGTTACACTTACATCCTAGAATAGACCAGGTGGATATTATTTCATTACCCACTTTTAGCGAGAATGATGCACAAACATTGAATCCATATCATGCACATATATATATAAACATATGCCAAAATATAAATATATAACCAAAGCTCTTATATCAACCGACACTGAGTATATATATGTGACAAAATATAACTTATCTAACAAAAACATTTAACCACTTTTTATATATCAACCGTTTCATATATCAACCATAATCAACTATAGTTAAAAAAATATATTTATATTGTGTGAAAAATATAATGATATGTCAAATAAACTCACATTCGCACATTGTGCACACGCGAGTGTATATGTGATACATTTAGTCCAGAAATAAGCTCCCACATTCGCACATTGTGCACACGCGAGTGTATATGTGATACATTCAGTCCAGATATAAAGATGTAACCACCCTTATCCTGATTGCATATTTCCACAACCTATTTACTTACGTGGTTTGTTGGGCCTACCTCTCCATCTCCGTTTACAATGATAGATGTTGACATCCTACTCGACTACAACAAAACAATCAAAGCATTGTAAGTTTAGGTAAACAAATATTTATAATACTAGATCTGCTAGTTGGCTTGCACACTTTCATTCACGGGAAGGCCATTGATGGGATGTTTTATTCAAAATTTAAAGAGTTATTAGTATTGAAATAGTATTCATTTATGGAAAAGTTAGACTAGAAAATAAAATTATAAATATTAGTTTTATTTATATTATTAATATAATAATAGTTTAAATATTTAGGCCGATAGGCCTTTCCTATGCATCAACAATTGTCAACACTTTCATCCTCCTCCGTTGGATCAAGTGAGACACTTTCAACCGTTGATTTTAAGTGTGACTGCTTTTTCCAAATATCAGTTGAGTTGCTTCTTGACATGGCAAGATATTTTTACTGCTTTTTCCAAATATCAGTTAAATTGCCTTCTTGACATGGCAAGATATTTTCACTGCTTTTTCTATCTTCGCTGGCTTTTGCCAAAAGCCAGCTTGGCTTTTCTCTATTCAAGTTTCTGTAATCCATAATGAATTAAACAGTCTTTTGATAGAAATCACTAGATATCAAACTAAATAAAACATTTCAATTTATTTTATATATATATCTATATCTATATATATATATATATATATATATATGAATAAGGTCTATATTTTAATAAAGTACTATACATAAACCATTTCAATTTCACTTTTAGGCCGATAGGCCTTTCCTATGCATCAACAATTGTCAACACTTTCATCCTCCTCCGTTGGATCAAGTGAGACACTTTCAACCGTTGATTTTAAGTGTGACTTCTTTTTCCAAATATCAGTTGAGTTGCCTTCTTGACATGGCAAGATAATTTTACTGCTTTTTCCAAATATCAGTTAAATTGCCTTCTTGACATGGCAAGATATTTTCACTGCTTTTTCTATCTTCGCTGGCTTTTGCCAAAAGCCAGCTTGGCTTTTCTCTATTCAAGTTTCTGTAATCCATAATGAATTAAACAATCTTTTGATAGAAAGCACTAGATATCAAACTAAATAAAACATTTCAATTTATTTTATATATATATTTAGGCCGATAGGCCTTTCCTATGCATCAACAATTGTCAACACTTTCATCCTCCTCTGTTGGATCAAGTGAGACACTTTCAACCGTTGATTTTAAGTGTGACTGCTTTTTCCAAATATCAGTTGAGTTGCCTTCTTGACATGGCAAGATATTTTTACTGCTTTTTCCAAATATCAGTTAAATTGCCTTCTTGACATGGCAAGATATTTTCACTGCTTTTTCTATCTTCACTGGCTTTTGCCAAAAGCCAGCTTGGCTTTTCTCTATTCAAGTTTCTGTAATCCATAATGAATTAAACAATCTTTTGATAGAAAACACTAGATATCAAACTAAATAAAACATTTCAATTTATTTTATATATATATATATATATATATATATATATATATATATATATATATATATATATATGAATAAGGTCTATATTTTAATAAAGTACTATACATAAACCATTTCAATTTCATTTTTTTTGTTCCTTATATATATAAATTAATTAATTACTTATTAAATAAATTATTTTAGATTTTAATTTATATCTATCCTTAAAAAAAACCACAAAATAACCCTAATTAACTATGATAAAAATATATTCCATCATTATTTTCTTTTTTAATCTTCTATCACGCATGACAGCTTAATGGATTTTTCTGATTATTAAGATATCTAATTTAAGATTAACACCCCCTCATTGAAAGCTGAGTTGACACTGGGAGCCTAGATGAACTCATCTCGACAAGCAAATTGGAGGAATCATTTTTCCCTGTGCAAGATAATAGCAGATAAAGCATAATATTTTTCGGACTAAACGTCACACATCTTGCTCGAATTGAACCATTCAAGCACAGAGCGACATATATCTATTGATATTCACTCACTGCATATAGTTTGTAAATTTGTTTGGATTTTGATAGAAATTTGTAAAGTTTTTTAGGATTTTCGTAAATTTAGATTACATGTGTCAAATTTCAAGATTTTAGATGCTTTGGAAGTTTTTGATGGGGTTGAATTTATTTTCACCATCAAAAATATGATTCAAACACTACACCTTTTTGAATTTTCTTTTGGCCAATCACTTTTGACCATTCACACAATTACTCATTAAACCTTGCCTTAAATAATTAAGTTAGGTAGTTAAATATTTAATAATAATAATGATAAGTATATTAATGTTAATATTAATAATAATATTTATTAAATAATTAGGTTATTTAGTAAAATATTTAATAATAATAATGATAATTATATTAATTTTTATAATGTATTTTTGATAAATCACATTTCAAGTTATTAATTTCTTCCAAACTAATATGATTTATCATCACAACAAAAATTAATTATATTAATATTAATTATTATTATAATACATACATAATAATATATTAAATTAACTTAAATAATTAAATATTTTAAAATTTATAAATAAAGAAATTAAATTAATTTATTATGTATTTTAAAATTATATATATATATATATATATATATATATATATATATTTGTTTTTAAGGTTGATTTTTTAAAAAAAAATTCTGATTTATTTTCCAATCTAATTTATCTAAAATTTAACGAGAATGCATTGAAATCACAAATTAAATTTAATGAGTGAACTCAAAAAATAACAACATAAAACCATAAGATAATTATTCAATATAAAATAAAATTAAAAATATATATAGTTTTGACCACGTGGAAAACTATCAATTCCCTTTAGCTATCTATCTTTCAAATGAGTATTTTCTTGCCATTGACTTTTTTGGTTGACTTTCGAGCTTTGAACTTACCGGGATGTACACTAATATGCAGGTGAGGACTTTGACCAAAGGATAATGGAATATTTCATCAAATTGATCAAGAAAAAGCACCGAAAAGATATTAGTAAGGATAGCAAAAATGAAATAAGACATTCAATGTGTTCCTTATAATATAGATATAAACAAAACATCTAAAGAAAAGTAAGTGCACAATGATCTAGTCCGAGAAAACAACGTTTTCCACAAATCAATTAATTCTTCTAGAAAAATTCAACAATTCCAATTTAATAATCTTATCGGCCTCTCTTTGTACCTTTTGGGACAATTGCTAGTAGTATTATTTACAAATTTAATTATTACTAATATAAGTTTTATTTATCAATTTAATTATTATTAATATAATAATAGTTTAAATATTAGTTTTATTAAAATTTTTTATTTATAAATTTAATTATTATTAATTTAATAATAGTTGTTAATAATTATTTTAGAAATTTTATTTATTTTATTTTTATATTTTTAAAATTTATAAAAATTTATTAATAAGAAATATTATTTTTGATATTAAATTTTTATTTTTTTTCAATTTCCTAAAAGTTATTGTTGCTCAACAATTTGCACTTAAGTATGAGGAAAATGTATAATTCTTTTAATGTAATTTCAACTATAATCAATAAACAAAAATAATATATTTACTTGGTTAATGTTTAGTATTAATTAAAAGCATTTTAAAATATCAATAATTTCACTCTCTCACAACTTAAGATGCGAAGAATATTTTACTCCCTCTCAACCATAAATAAAATATTTCGATGTTGATTTGAAATAATATAATTTTCTATCAACATTAAAAAGGATAAAAATCATTAGAAGTGTGTGTGTAATTTTGTGGAGAGGCAAGGGCCAATATGGGGAAGATGAGTATCAAGTTGACACATGTCACTTTTAAATAAACATAAAGTATTTTCGAAATAAAAAATTAATGTCATTTATAATTAAAAACAAAAAAGAATATACTTATTTGGTTAATATTAATTAAAAGCATTATAAAATATCAATAATCCTAGTTTCCTTGTGTTCATTTGGTTTGTTGTTGACATTACAACTTAGAAGATGTTGTAAAAATGATTTTCTCTCACACATAAATAAAATATTTAAATGTTAATATGAAATAACATAATTTAATATTAGCTTTAAAAATAGAGTAATTAAATTTAGTATTAAAAAAATTATATTTTAAGCTTTTATTGTGGGGAAGATGTATAATTCTTATATTTTTTAAAATATTTCAATATAGTTAAACTATTTACTAAGTTATTTGAATATCAACTCTACTTATTAAAAAGAAAGAAAGAAAGAAAGTTATATATATATATATATATATATATATATATAGTTGAAAATTAAAAAAAAACAATTATTTTCTAATAAGAATAATAAAAGGGAGATATGTAATTTGTTAAATTCTTAATATAAAATTAATATGTGGAATTTAAAATTATTAATAATAAATAAATAATTAAGTTATATCTATATATATATATATATATATATATATATATAATATTTCAAAAAAAAAATATTTCAAGTAGTCTCACTATTTTATATTTTGGCTCCTTTTAGGTATGTTTTTCAATCATTTGAAATCTAGTAAAGATTTGTTGGAATTGTAAGTTTAAGTTGTGTAGTCTACACAATCCAAGTGTTCAAGGAGATTTTCAAGGGGTTGAATCCATTTATATGTTAAAAGAAATAATTTAAACAATGAAAAATATTATATTTCACTCTAAAAGAAATCCACACCTCAAGAGATTTCTTTTTTGTAAGCTTAACAACACCTATTCATTCATTCATTTCAATAATCAGGCAGGTTACAATCATAAGAAATGTTTCGTGGCCTCAACCTACCCAATGGGAATCCGGGTCTAATTGCCATCGAACCACACTATATGCCATCCAAAACTTAAATAGCCTAAGTCTGTCTATCAAAGCCTTATAGGACTTATAGTCTGGAAACCATCTACTAAGCATAAAACTATAAACATAAATGCTACCCGACATATACATCAAAACATAAGAAAAAATGATAACAGACAAGACCTTCCATCATCTAATCATCTGATGATTCCACCAGAGTGAGATCTTTTGCACTTGAGCCTGGCAGTTCGGATTGAGGAAGACAAGGAATGTGGCGCTCAATGCAACCTAGGTGAGCATTCTGGTGTTGAAGTTGGAGTTGAATCAATTGAAGTTATTTCTGAATGGCATTGAGACCAAGGTCTATATTCACAACAATAGTGAGAGAAGAAGCCATTGCTTTGGCGACAATGTTTTTCATGAGCTAGAAAAGGTGAACAAACTGTTTATACAGAGTGAGGCGACCGTGGGTGTACCCGGGATAAGGGATCAAACTGTTCCAGTCTTCCATCGACGACTCTATCTCAACTTTCTGGTTTAATTTGGCCTCCCAGGTTAAGATAAGTTGCTTCATCTAGGCTGGGGTCCCCTTGTAATAGGCCTGGACAATGTTTTGCAGGATATGTGCATCCGATTTTCTACCGTGTTGGTGTGGGGGCTTGCTAGACATTGAGCCTTTTTCGTTACCCTTACCACCCTGATTTTTACATCCATGGCCTTTGCACCCAGAGGCACCAACACCAGGAGGGGTCTTCACCATGATGGACGATGTCAGACCACCCTTCGTCAACTTACTCTCAGCTACCCGCACTCGAGACCAACACACTGTGTAGAGGCCGAAGGGAGAAGCAACTTAGGCAGACCTGGATTAACAACAATACATAAAAGCAACATACAATCAAACTTAGACTTAATAGAAGGACCGAAGGACATAGGCATCGTCGTGCTGCACTGCACCACACCATGAATCGACAACCTGAACCAATACTTAGAGGAAAACATGAACCAACCCAGAGTGTGAGGTGCCTTCAAATTGTTAACAATGGTCCCCCTGCACTCCTTAGCCCGAAGTCCTGATCTAGGAGGATCTCGTCATATCAGTTGCACAGGTTTAGTTCATCGTCAAGTTCATTTCATTGTCAGCATCATTCTGTTGTCGTCAATAATGTGTGGGTTAGTGATGTGGTCGTTGGGTTTGATGTCACATAGTGACAATTTGTTGTAAAAAGGTTTTGGTAATGTGATGTTTCAAGTCATGGAAAAATTGTATTCCAAACATTGTATTAAAAAAAAATACCTAAGGTGGACACCTAAGTCTACAAACCTAAACCCATTATTCAAAAATGTATTAAAATACATAAACCCTATGTAATACCCTCTCGGAATATGTAATACATTGCAAAACATTATATTTACAATCCATAGTCTTAACCGTAGCTAAACCGCGTGGGAGAAGACTGTGGGGACTGTAGTCATGTGAGCTGGAAAATGTTAGCATTAACCGGCTGGAGTTTGTAGTAGACCGCAGCAACTATCATGACGGGTTGTGACATATGAACAAGAGGGAAATAACCGCACAATTTAGTGTAACCGTAGCAACTAAACCGCACAAGAATGAAACCGTCAGGTGGAGAATGTGCCATGTGAGCAGCATGTTTACCGCACCATTAGGGGTAGCCACTAGGTGTCTAACAGCGGTTAGACCTTAACTGCTCACATGCTAACAGTTAACTCCTCCACGCTTTTATCTGATTGCCAACAGTTCAATGTTAATCCAAAGTCCGATTTGGGTTTTTAGTTACAATTTGTTTTAAAATTAATTGAAAGACCATGTATGTTATCCCTAGGTGTCAAACAATGACAAGACCGAGGACATATGAACATAATTGCAGCTCCTACTTTCGTGTTCATGCCAATCTTGGTTGGGAAGGCCTCAAATGTACCTGTAACCCTTTAAAAGCACCTTTTTTGTTCATGAAGAAGGAGGGAGTGATTTTGAGTTTTGTATGCAGATTCTGGAGGATATAGTCTGTTTTGTTTTCAGTGTAATACGAGCATCGAGAGTTCGAATTAGGAATCGTGACAGGTGTTGGAAAGCTGGTTCAGAGAGATTTCTTATGATAGTGACCAGAAGTGCCTGTGTACACATTCATTTGGGTCAATTTGCTGTGTGATGACCTCCTTAGATTCAATCCTAATAAAGCAGTCGCCCATCTTGAAAGCGGACCTGAAGATGTAGTCCATCAGGGACAAACTCTGTAATCAATCTTGTTATCTAGTATCGCTGTGTATTTGCTGTTTTCACTTCTTTTTTGAATCTTGCTTATGTTTATCATTTGTCGTAAAGTATTTCTTCTCAAGCAGTTCTCACGGTTTCAACACTTTAAGTTAACATTCATTTCACTGTTGGCATAATCAATTCTACTTCAGTTTTAACATATGATCATTTTAGATCAAGTTCGCAAACCCGACCTAGCCCAAATGCCTTTACTTTCCTCAGGTTTTTCTAATTAAACTTAAAATCAGAATTATGGAGCTCATATTTAACATGCAGAGAAAACAGAGTAAATAAAACCCAGAACCCATGAAACATGCCCATATGAGATATACGATTGTCATAAAAGATGGAGATCGACATAAAATAGTCGAGAAAGTCAGTACATGCTATCATATAAACTTCCAATTCACCATTGTTCCTTTTCCTTTCCAAACACAAGGTGGATAACTAATGTCAGCCCCCAAACCAGGGAAAAGGATAAGCATAAGAACATACCAGACCAATTGCGCCATCCGCAAGCCAAGACAAACCACAATAGAGTTTCCTCCCCACACTCCCAGCTCCACGAACCATAATACTATTGTCTCAGACCTCCTAAGATACCTGTTGTACCAGATTGAATGTTAGATAGATGGTTGTATGTGTTCCCCAACTCCCACCACCTAGAGATTTAAGATGTTGCCATTCTTTGCATCGTGGATCCGTTGTAATCTACATGCATTCTTTCTATTAAGGAGATTGTGTGTGTGAGGGCATGGGAGAGGCCACTCACCGACCCTTACATTAATTCGTGTGATCATGTCTGCGAGTCCCATGTGGATTCCCTGCTGGATCACACCCTGATCGGGGGTCACACCTCAAGGGATTTAATCCCTCACGTCCCTTGATAAATTCATGGTTAAAATGAATTTACACCTATGAATATTGAAACTATTTAATTTTACTATGGGGAATATATTAAGTATTTTCTATATTTACTATAAAATCGATGAAAAACATTTATATTTAAATATATTCATATATTATACATTATTTTAAATAAATAAACATCCTACACTACTCTCTCTCTCTCTCTCTATATATATATATATATATATATTTTCGATTAAAAAGGTAATAAATAATAATAATTATTTAATTTTAAGGTCATAACCAAGCTACTAGTGTGATTCCTCATTGGGGTGCTTAAAAATTGAGGATGTCTTACCTCTAAGTGGAATATGGTTTCTCCTATAATGCTTTGCATTATAGGGATGAGTCTCAAGGCCTTGCTAGTGTGTATGGCATGGAAATGAACCCCTTAGCTCCTAGGTGAATCTTCTAGGAACCAAGAGACATGAGCAAGACCTCAAACCACACAACATGCCTTTTTTAGGATATCATCATTCTTAAAGTGAGATATGGAAGAAGTTGAGTATGAGACAATGGTCAAGGAAGAAGTTGAGGTATTTTTTCTATAACTTAAGTTGCTTGAGCTAATGGGCCATGATCAAGGCCATGACCACAACATAGACACTTAAATGGAGGGTTGTGCCCAATATATGGTAAGGGATTTGACAATTAAAGCATGTATTGAACAAGTTGATATAGTAGATGGATTAATGTTAAGCTTAGAGTGATCATTAATGAAAACTAGTGGAGACATTTTTGGGGGAAAGGGATCGAGGTTGGAACCCTAGCTATCGATCCCCTCTTTTTTGTGTTGCCTTCCCAACTACCATGAATGGGTCATTAGATATTGTGCCTCATCGTTTGGGTATGGCTCCATTTTATTTGTTTTTCTACCCTTTTTGGGGTTTTTGGTGGTGTTTCTTGCTTGCCAACGTTGTCGCTTTTTGCCTTCCATAATTCTCAGTTGGTTCGCTGCTCTCTGCATTGGGGCCATGGTTTGTTGTTATTTCCTTTGGTGTCCTTCTGTTGTTCGAGGTTTGATATTATTTTAGGGTATTGGTGGTTTTCTACCCCCCATTCTCTGTCATAGTGTATCTGTCGTTCATCTCATTGCTGATGATCACTAATTCATCTTCGATGCCTATGCTAGTGGCATTTTTTTTCTGTCACAGGCTTCGATGCTATTGCAATGTTAATGTTATTATTGTCGGGGTTCGCCACCCTACTCAGGTAATGTTTTGTTGGCCGATTATGGGCCCGCATATGAACTCTCTGCGTCGTTTTTCATTTTTTGGAATGTTCTTAGTATGTTTGTATTTGGGCGTTTAGGTCCTATAGTTTTTGCGTAGCAAGACTTATTTTCTGAGCCTAGGGTTTTTTTCTTATGCGGACCCCAGGGTTTAAATGTTTTTTCTGAAATGTGTAGCGAAATTCCATCTAAAATAGTCTTAAACCTGGCCCTTCAGTGTCTTTTTTTTCCAGATGGTTTATAGCCATTGTCTTAGTCTGCATCTATGGAATGTGTTTTCGCATATGCAAAATTTCTTTATTCAATGATGAATAGAATTACACTTTTTTTTCTAGGAAAAAAAAAACATTGATGAAAACTACCCCTCCCATCTTATGTCAACTAAGTCGAGGCCCTCTATGCCAATCAAGTTGTAAATGTTTTCAACACCAACAACAAGTTTGAAATGGTGGCTAGTTATTATGCCATGACACTCAATCCTACATAATAAACATTTTCTTGTATCGTCATCAATGTTCATCACTATTTCCCTCTCCGTATATAAAGTTTCCTATAATACAAGGTGATGATTTCCTTGAAGTGATACTTTACTCATGGTGATAGAGGGAGGACTATAACATGGGTGATGTCATATTGTAGCTTGTTGCCATATTAAAACATTGACTTTGAAGAAGTGCATTATGATAGATGTAAAGCTATGACAACTCATTTAAGGTTGTTTCCACATGAGAGCAAGCTTAGATTAGCCATCCAAAATTGTTCATAAGAAGATATAGGCATAAAGAACATGACAAAAGTCATGTTGATAAGAGGAATGAAACATTACCATGGAAAACAAGAAAGTGTGGGTGTGATAACATTGTTATTATAGCCATTAAAACAAAAATGAAGAATAAACCATAAAATAAAAAAATAAATATAAAATAGATGAAATAAAGAAGAAAATCTACCTAAAAGAAGAGGCCCTCATCTAAGGTAAAGGTTATAAACCTTCTATATATACAACCACAATTGAAAACACAAACAATCAAGTGGATAAGAAAAATGTCACATTAACATGGAAAATAAGAAAGTGTGGCCATGATAACCTTGTTATTACAACCATTAAAACAAAATTAGAATATATATATATATATATATATATATTAGAATACACTAAAAAAAATGAAAAATTAAGAAAGTAACAAAGAAAATGTACTAAAAAAAACTAAGATCATAAACCTCATATATATACATCTATAATTTGAGAACATAAACAACTTCACGTGGATAAAAAGACAACATTAACATGAAAAACAAAAAAAAAGAAACAAAGCCCAAGATAACATTATTTTTATAGCTATTAAAATAAATTAAAACATAAAATATAAAGTAAATAAAGCAAAAAAGAAAATCTAATTAAAAGAAGTAGAGATCTTACCAAATAAATAAATAAAGAAAAAGAAAATAACATGTTAAATGCACCCATGTCCATGGGGGTTTGGATTGACTATGAATGATGCATTATTAAAGTATTATTTATCATAAGTGACAAAATCAAATTCCTAGTAGATAAGAGAAAACAATTAAAAATAAATACACCTAAAAAAATATAAAATAATTTTTTATATATTTAAAAAAAAATCTCAAATATATATAATCACTGAAAAATAAAAAATTATATACACACACAAAACATAATATATATATATATATATATATATATATATATATATGAAAGTGGGTCAAATTAGAGAGTCATTAGTGTACATTACAAGTCAAGTTTGGAACATAAAACACAATAAATTAAAAATTCCAAAAAGGTTTGGAATTTAAATACATAAATTAAGAAATCTAAAAGATGTTAAAGGAGAACAAACACATTAGAAATAATTTATGTTAGTTGTAATTTCATGACGTTAATTGTAGTTTCGTGTGATTGTAAAGCTTAGTAACAAAGCTAACAATAACACAGACATTTAGATTATGATATGAATTTATAAAATAATTTAAATATACAATATAATTATATGTAAATTGGGAATTTTTCTTTTTGTTTGTTTGTTTGTTGGTTGTTTGTTTTTGTTTTTGTTTTTTGTGATATATTATTAATTCAAGTTAACAATTAAAGTATTTGCAATAGGCGATTGCGTCGAGACATAATAGAAAGATTCGATTAATTGTTAAGTGTTGTCTATGGAAACAAAAAAACATATAAAAATTGTTCAAAATCTTTGAAAAAAACACAATATAAAGTAGTAATCAGATGTACAATTGATATTGATCATAATTAATAATGTGCAAATTGAATATTATGGGAAGAGTATTTTCAAGGAGTTCAATTTTAAGAAATAATTAAGTAATATAATTAGTGCAAATGAAATATTCAATTTAAACCAATTCTTTTTTATAAATAAATTTTCTCTCACTTCATTTTCCTTGAATCAAATTATACCATATCTAAATATTTTTTCTTTGTTCTATTTTCTTTGAATATTATAATAAAAACAATGTATCCTCATTTTAAAATAAATTAAGAAAATAAAAATTTTGCATTGAAATTTACAAATATGATCAAATTCTCTACTTTAAATAATTAACCTCATCTATAGAAAACATAAATAAATACTTCATAAATTATGAAAAATTATAATAATGTATTGCTTATCTTACTCAAAATAAGCTAAAAAATTGTCATCATAAAAACCAAATGCTCAATGTAAATAATTTTCCAACAATAATACCATATCTCTAAATACTCATAACAAACCAACATTTAATAATTTACCATAACTCTAATTACTCACAACAAACCAACATTTAATAATTTAATTTAAGTTTACATTCTAAAAAAGGTCTCGCTGTGAGCAAGATGTTGGAAAACATGGCATCGGAAGTTGACATGCAAGAAAAAAAAAGTGTGAGGAGTCTCTACATCTAGGTTATGATTTTCAATCTCCTCCGGAATCCTTTAAACAAAACTCCAAACTCCATGCAAACCTTAATCTCCATCTTTTCGTTTGTTGTGTTTCCAAATTGGATTGGAGTAATTGTCTCTTCTCGGTTGATAACTTTTTAATGTAATTGATGGTTTCTCAAATAATATGTACTAGTCAAGTTGGATCAAGATCAGGAAACAAAAAATAATTCAGGAAAATTTACTCTGAAACACTTTTCTACATACTTATAGTGTCAGTTGTGGAAATTATTTGAGGTTATTACCTTCAGAAAAGTAGTGGTAAGGGGGATTCATGTTGTGTACACAAAGATTTTATTTAGTTCATGCCCAATTGTTCTGCAAACATTTCACTTTATTTGCTGGAAAATTTCATCATTGTAAGTTTGCAAGTTGGCTAAATTTACATTAGATGGATACATTTTGGTAGTAACTCAGCAATCCATGTGATCCAATGTGAAACATTTGAATACATTGTTTTGCTAGAAAAAAGAATGTGAAAATAGGCAATCAATACCATAACTAGTTATCCAAGGTTGAGGTCACTTGATAACAAGAGATTGATAACTAGAGAGTACTCAAAGATTGGTCCAAACTGCCAATGAACTCTCATTGTCTAAAATACCCCCATATAGAATCGTTGGCAGAGAAAATCACATGTAGAAAATGCAAAAACCACTGAATGTTCAAGGAATTAGGAATTATTTCAAGACCATTTCCAACCGTGAAAAAAACAGAACATACACTGCATTGCGATGTCCATTATGAATCCTCTTTCCGTTTTCCTGGGCTCCCGCTCTACTTTATGCAATTACCCTGCATCAATTCAAACTAAACAAGAGTGTTTTTGGAATAAGCTCATGGACAAAGGAGAGGTGATATACTACAGGGCTTATATTTTGAATTTTGAATTTGAAATTGAAAGTCAAACTGTGGCAGGGGTTCTCAAGTACAATGAAAAGACACAACGATGACAGTGGTTTTCAATTGCAAATTTTCCGGGAGTTTTCCGATTTTGGCAGGAGATGGGTCTCTTTGCTTATGTAAATGGATGGCAAATGGACACGGAGAGAGGCCTACTTGACCACATCGACAAACCTAACAAACTTGCAATCAAGATAAGCTAAGTGTAATGATATATTAAAAAAATGCTCAAAACCAGAGCCACTACACACACACCATGCTATATGCTGGAGGTTCTGTCTCTAATGACATATCAAACACATGCTTGACACTACACCCACTATGCACACACCATGGTATATGCAAGAAGTATGGTCAAGATATAACACTCAACACTATGCCCACTATGAAGACACCATCGTGTATATGAGAGGTCCCATCAAAATATAATGACATATCAAACCAATGCTCAACATTGCGACAGTTCCTATTTCCACCTAGCAGTTCCTATTTCCACCTCCATAGCAAACAGGGAAAATTTTAAGAACCCCCCCCCAAATTTATAAATATAATAATTGGGCGAATCTCCATGGTATATAGGAAAAATGGAAGGCGATTTTATCAATAATATAATATGTATATATAATTTTCTGGCGAATCTCTCACCAGGCATGGCGAATATTTTACTCAATTATAAAATCTTGTAAGAACTTGGCAAGTCTTTCACTAAATAATAAAACTTTGTAAAGTCCTAGTGAATTTTAGCATTGTGAACTCTTAGAGAATTTTTTGAAGAAGTATAAAACCATATATGATAAGAGCCACATGGTGGCAATATCACTATCTTTTTTCACATTTCCACGACATGGAACTTGTCTATAAAATTATAAAAAAACCAACCAGGAACAGGAACAACTCAAATGCTTTGTGAGAGCTAGTCTAGAAAAAAGCATCAAATAACATGTCGGCATAATTGTTCATCGGTGAGCCGCTATTTCGTGGGAAATCTGTAAAGGAGCAGTTGGATATCATATTTCCAAATCCGGGAAAGCCTTTCCCATCCCTCACAAGATTTGTTAAAAATGTTGGGTGTCTAGAAGGTGTGGATTTGCTGAAACAAATGTTACAAGTGGATGGAAACAAAAGAATAACAGCTAATGAAGCTTTGCAACATCCATACTTTCAGTCCTACAGGACTATAAACAGCTGCCATAAAAATTAAAAATGGAAATCAGCTACAAATCTCTTGATGACAACACTATCAAGATAGAGGCCGATGCTCTCTTAAAGATAGAGCTGCTGGAAATGGAAGCAGGTGCTATGAAGCTGACACTAGTAAAAGATGGGACAACACAGCTTCCCATAGTGCATCCCACTCTGGGACAATCAGTTTTTTAATGTTTTGCAGATTGGGTTACAGTCTTGCAACTTGTTTTGGATTTGTCACCAACCTGATGTTTTGCTTCTAATTTATTTTCATCTGGTGATAAAAAAAGTGTCAATCTTTTCTCAGGATAAAATAGTATTCTTTACAGATATATTAACTTGGCTGAAAAGTCCAGGACAATATGAACAGGACAACTTCCAGGTTTTTTTGAAGATTTCTCCTATCAATTTACTGCCGGAGGGTTTTCTGTGATTTCTTGCACTTCTGAAATTTAATCAAATTTCTACTTGAAATAAAAGTTCAGAAGAGACTATATCACTAATGATAAACACACATAATTGAGAAGCCGATATGAAGCATTGTTTTTTTGGGTGTGTTACAACTTTGGTGACCATGCAGCTCAGTCATTGCATGTTCAGTTTGTAACTCCACCTTGAAAGAGTGAAATGTGTGGTGTAGGATAAGAAGCTCTCTGTTAAGGCGCAATTGTTTTTCCCCAAAATTCTAATATCTAGATTCTATCCTGTTCATGTCTGTGTCAGGTGATGTTTCTTTTCATGTGCATGTGTTTAGTCAGATATAAAATACTCAAGTTCTCACCAGCCTGGGCTACAGTGGCCATTCTGATGATCTATTTCATACTCATTGCATTTTTCTAATAAAATGACATTATATTCATTTAAATTATGTGATTGAAATAGGGATACAAGAGCTTATTTGTATTTGAAGGTCTATAAGGCAGAGTATAAGCTCACACCAATCCTTGTTATTCTCTGCAAGAGAAAATCAGTTTCTATTTCACTCCTCAATAACACTGACTAAATCTCAGTTTGAAAATCAGTTAAATTAAGAAGACTAAATCCCAGTTTGAAAATCAGTTAAATTTAGATGAAATTACTCATTCAAAATCATTTGGATGAGGAAATTGTCAAATAATTGTAAGTTGTCGTCTTAGAGAACATGAAGGGAGCACATTCGTCATATTCTACCAACTGCAACATACCTACCTTTAATGCACTCTCTGTAAGGACCATAACGGGAGCAAATGTGGACCCATGTACAAATTTTTACTGCCTCAGGGTTTGTTTCGTCCTGTGACTACTAGGTTCGTTAGTCCTTCACATAACTCTAAAACAAAATGAATCCAAGAGTGGAATATAGATTCTTTACACGCAATTTATTTTCTAGAAAGTCTATACAGAGAAATGAAAGTTGCAAGTATAAGAATTATGCTTCAAAAATGAATTTTCTTGTGTAGTGAGCTATACCAAGGGTATGCTTTTGCAAAGTTTTATAACAGAAAAATTTGTCAAGAGGAATTTATTAAGGAAATCTCTTGTTAGAAATGAAATCCAGTTGAGTTGAGATAAAGTCCATAGTTACAAAGAAGTATTGTTGTGGAAAGAAATTCCACTATGACATTCCTGTACATTTTAATACAATATAAAAGGAAATTGATGTGATTTCCAAGCTACTTGAATCCATTGAACACAGAGAGAATCAGTTGAGAACTGATGAATGAACATGGAAATCGATGTAATTCCTAAGCTACTTGAATCCATTTTGAACACAGAGAGAATCAATTGAGAACTGATGAATGAACATGAGCTGAAGCAAAAGGACACTATCATTAAGCTAGTCGACCCTGAAATTGAAGAAAATGATCATGTCAAACAAATCTACTAGCAGTGTACTAATAACGGTAAAATCGACTTGCAAGAAGAAAGTAACTTAAATACCACATTTGTTGGAAAATGAAATCAATAAAAAAATGTTCTAACCAGAGATGAAGTTGATTCAAATGAAAGAAGTTCAAATTAGGGTGAGGTGAACCCAATAAATGAGATGTCGATAATCCCAGGAAAAATCAATCAGCAACAATGAAGGAAATCAATTGAAAATAATTAGTTAATTCCATTGTTAAGATTTCAACTTGGATATCATTTGTTGCCCAGGTACATTCTCTTGGAGAAATCGACCTGCATGTTAGGATGTAAATAAGTTCCAATTAAACAGAACATTTTTATTTGAGGGGAATTGAGGTCCAAAAGAGCAGAGTTCTTGGCAGAGGAACAATATAACTGCAAACACCCATTCAATATCTATGACTGTAGATTGAAGTTCTGCAACCTTGGAAGCACTATTGAGTACTTAACCAGAGCTGTAGAATCATTGGTACTTTATTAGATTTGATATGCAATACAATGCTTGATTCGCCTTGATTCCCATTTATTCTGTTTAATTTCTGCATACTGATTCCTACTGATACCGTTCGAACTGCTTGAAACAATAACATTTTCAAAAGGTCTCTTTCATTCTCACTTCAATTAGAACAGTACCCCTTTCTCTACTACATTCATGCACATATGCTTACATTTCCAATTCTGCAGATTGGTTTTCATGAAATTAACCAATACTTGTTTTGCATCTAACGAATTCACATAACTAAACAAAGCACTGAAAATATCACCAAAACTGAGTGGCCTCTCTAGTATTACAAGAAGATTTATTCAAAAGAAACAAGAAGTTATTTTAAACTACCCTAGACATCTCATTGTCAGTACAGCATGCAGGACTTTTTCTGCCTGCCAGTTTTTGACTTCCGTGAAGTCTTACATTGAAGATCTAATCAAAAGATCGCTGCAAAACTTTAAAGGGGTGTAAAACCCCCAGCATTCAAATGCTTTGATGGCCAGAGCATGAGCCCAACTCAAAGTTTAATCTGAGATGTAATCTCTACAAATATAGAATGCAAACAAATGCACTAAAAACCAAAGAAACCTAGTTCACTGGCCCTTTCCTTCTCAAATGTCTCAAAGTACTCTCTTTCAATTCCTTAAGTGCCTGCATAAATGGTTGGGACATGACAAGACAAATAAATAAAGGGAGAGGAAAATTAGATAAAATGAAACACCCAAACTCAAAAATAAGACCATTACCAAGGCAGGTGGAGGATGATAAACCATTGGGGTCTGCATTTGCTCACAGGGATGGCTTCAAGTAGGGATTTCACCAGCACTAACTTATCCCCCTTGATGATAACCATCTATTACACCATATTGACATCTCCTTTTCAACCTTAGAAACCATCCACACCCATTATATTTTTTTGCAGTCACTGAATTTAAATAAAGACATAGCGCTGCGATTACAATTGAGCTAAGGACAATTCCACTCAAATGTATCTTCTACTCTAGAAACATTAATTATATCTTTTGTTATATTTGAATCAACAATGATTGTCCAACCTATTCATAGTTTCAGTTCCTCTGTTACACTTCTAGTGAACATCAATTTAACTATTTTAGAAATATTGAAGCGCTGTGTGAACAGTATTTGATTGCATTAATGGCTTCCAATGAGCGTAGAAATTCATTTGGGCTTACATGGGCCTAAGCAGTGGGATTATTCATACAACGACCAGGACACAGCACAGAAAAACAAGTCTGTGGTCTTGACCAGTTTAGCAGATTATAACAACTAACAAGAAGATGAAATGTGAGGCGTCTGCTGGGGCCAAATGGTGAAGGAAGGGACTTCGGCTGGTATCCGTTGGGCCAAACATCAATACCACAAAAATGCCCAGAACTGAAATGGTAGTCAGTGTCCAAAATTAGCAGAAGAAATGAGTGTGGGAAGGGCATATATGTGATCTATTTTGCTTCTGTTGTATTCTAGAGCAGACTTATATTGTATTAATTTTTGGGCTAAAGTTTTGAGTATATTAAATGACTGAACCATGTAGAACCATTGACTTGACTTTACATATATGGTTGTAAGGCCTCCTGGTTTTAGTCATCCATTAAAACAGGGGATATTTGTGCACTAAATGTTCACTCCATGCTTTATTTTTCTGCTGAAAAAATATTTGAATCAACAATAACCTCACAATCATGTTCAAAAGGCCTCTCATTGTCATGCTTATTTGAACTAAGCACTAATCCAGCATTGTAGGCTTCCTATCATTTCCTTGATTTTAGTCTCTACTTCAAAGCAAGATCATTCTAAAGCTACATTTATAAAAAATGATCTATTATTATTTTTTTGAGTAAAGGTTCGCCTTTTCATTATGCCATCAATCATTCACAACTGATTTGACCTTGAATTATTGATTTTCCCGATGGGAAAACATACCAATAACACAAGTTTATGAAGGCAAAGTAACCCCAAAGCACAGAAGTTGGGATCTTTCTAATGATGGGCATTACTACAAGGCAGCCAACCGCCATCAGAGATTGCAACAAATTACTCAATTGTTGTTCTTTCACCTCAACAGGAAGCAGGTCATCCACGTCCTTGTCAACATTAAAAATTGATTCATCAACTGGGCATCCATATTCCCAGTACTTGCGGCCAACTGAATTGTGGTCTCTTTCAATTCCTTAAGTGCCTGCATAAATGGTTGGGACATAACAAGACAAATAAATAAAGGGAGAGGAAAATTAGATAAAATGAAACACCCAAACTCAAAAATACGACCATTACCAAGGCAGGTGGAGGCTGATAAACCATTGGGGTCTGCATTTGCTCATAGGCTTCTTGCATGTTTCTGTATAATTGCCCTAAGGTTGAATTTTTCTGCATACTTTTCCAGATTGTTGTCACTAACTTGCTAAGCACCAACTGTAAAAAAAGTACTTGTAAGTTACTCGTCTATAAAATGTCTGAATTGTGTCTTTTCCCTGAGAAGCTACAATTGATAATTCCAATATATTAGTACCTGATGTTTGAGGGTAGCTAAGCCTTTCATGTGCATTGGAGATTCAGGAATAACACCATTTGAAGGAGGTATGCCAACAATACCACATAAAATAGTCTGTCACAATAAAAGGAAAATTTATGAATCCACTAGAGATTTTTTATGGAGGTGAAAACAAAGAATGAAGAGTTAGATCAAGATGTCTTCAGGAGAGCAAAAGCTCTTCCAGAATAGGGTAGCCAGTGATAGTTGAACCTAAACATGAACCCTGACAAAAATTACAACATAGTTCTAAATAATATATATTTACTGTGGTAATGGGCCTTGACACAATCTTTGCAATAATGGCCCTGCTTGATACAACATCATTTTTCAAGGGTTTTTTGTGAACTTTCCTTTAAACTTTTCTATGCAGACTTCTTCCCTTTCTTCTTAGTGATTTCAGTGTAAGTGCTCGGTATACACTCTTTTAAGTGAATCTGTTCCAGCAATGTTCTTTCTGCAGTAACATTCCACCAAGAAAGTTAGCCACTTTATCAGTGGCATTCACACTGGTCACAAATGGCTGAAACATTTTTTTCAACCATTGGAACAGTGGCACTACGAACTTTAGGATCAATTCTATCATCAACTGCTCCAAATTGATCTTGCACATCCTGAATACGTATCGTATAAACAGTGATATACACAACCAATCATTTAAAATGCATACAGTCATTTCCTAGAATAGAGAATCGTTGTTCTGTTAGAGAATCCTAGTCCAAATCTTACAAGAACTAATCAAACTTCTAATTTGAGGACCAATATGATCTGCAATAGTAAAACTTATAATGTACTGCACATCTTCATTGTGCGCCAAAAGCTTTACTAATTCTTTAGCAACAGTGCAATTTGTCTTCTTACCCTCCACAAGTCTTAACAATCAATTCTTCAATTATATGTTTAGCACCCTTCACTTGAAGATAGGATAATTCTTCCCATCAAGCTTAACGTTGGGTAGAGGGATGCTTTAAGATGAAGCTATCCTCCTCCCTTGCTCAACAATTCTCTACAGATCTCAGAACAGAACCAAAGGTAATCTCAGGAACAACGTACTATACTACTATGACAAAGAACCACAATTCTGAAAGAAACATCAGTTTGGTTAGGATCTTCAAACAGCTACCAAGGAATCAAGCAAATGCTGCTCTGCAATTCCAAGACTTCAAGTATCCAGATGCATTGCATTGCTCTATGGCACATCAATGCAATTAATTAAGCATAGAAATAACATCTCTATGTAGCGGCACTTAAAATATTACAAAAGGTGATCATTCACTGAGGTACATTCCAAAAAATATATAATTATTGTTGCCACATCATCCAGATTTAGAATAATAATCTATTGGAATGGACACATTGATAAAAATTCCATTGTTGAGTTTGGGTTTGAGTTATTTCTTCCTCTAACTGCTCTCCAAAGCTAACTATTCAAACCAAGTCACCCTTCAATGACATACAACTCACAAGGTTTTCAAAGGCAGAAAAATCAAAAGCGCATAACAGTTAATATGTCCTTTACTGCTCCATTTTCAGGTGAAAGATTCTCAGTAATATAAACAGATCTTCCAATAGTCAACATGTAACAACAACCAAGAAAATATAGGAATCCACCAATAAACTATAATGCAAGGTCTTTTTTCTCTTTTCGAAAGGTTTCCATGAAAAACTTGTTCAAATTCATTTGTAGAGTAAGCACATAAAACGTTAATGTAATTAACCTTGAGCATGGAACATAATTCTTCTTAATCTCCATGATATTCAAGAATCAAACTCCAATGGCAGCATTGGCTTCAACACGTCTTCCTTTTATCCCTTCAAAGCTGCCATGGGTCATGATGGCTTGATCAATGATCGCATGCTCTTAAGACCATACACACCCTAATACCAATTGAAAGAAATAAATAATGATCTAGAAACGAGAAGAAGAAAGAAAGTGGTGTAAAAGGCCCAAAATCAAATCGAGCAAGTGCCCTTGATTATATAGGATATTAATCATAACCACCTTATAATAGTCAACCCTAACATGTGACCAAGTTCATAATACATAGGATAAAAACTGTATTACAAGATACACATGAAGATGTTCAAGGACTTAAGATTAGGAGTCATGACTAAGCCAAAAGGTTGACATTTATAGGCTTCCATCCTCCCAAACTAAGGCTTGGTCCCTTTTAGGGTTTAGAGAGGGTAAGTTATAGTTTATTTGATTCACCTCCCAATTTGCGGAATCTCCCTAAGGTTTTCCTAGACACTTTAGGACCTCTTTGACCCTAGCACTCTCTCTAAATGATAAACTTGAATTTTATTAGGACAATAAGTAATATAACTTTAGATCGTTGAAAGTTGCAGTTTGAGTAATGAAGGCATTTCATCCATTGATGAATGAAGCACTAACGAAGGTGCAGAACAGTTTATAGGCCCAAAACCTGACAGGATCAATCCCAGCTTTCAAGCAGCAATACTGCCTGTAATTTCAACAATTATATTTTCTAATAGTGCGGCAATACAATAAAGTATTTCCTGGTTTGCTGTGCATTACAAGTACCATGTAGGTACAACAGTCGTGAAATCAGATACATTATGGAAAAACGACCAAAGGCAATCTCTCAGATTTCTCTAACACTGTAGTGTTGATGAAATTCCACTGCTTCAAAGTGCTTACAAGTATTGTCAAACGGCAGTACATTCTAAATTTACTCATATTACACTTGAGAACTAGAACACATACCGCTTGAGAAGAGAGCTGCTGCCGCTTCAAGTACCTCAAGCTCAAACTAGTCTGTTGTTCTTTCTTGCATCAAAAGAACTGAGTACAATAAGAAACAAGTTCCATGAGTATAAAATCAACAAATACAAATGAATATTACATTTTTTATCATCACCCAACGAACAAGAACCAAACAAAACTCAAGTCTAAGGGAAGGTTTATCAACTTGATGTCGAAAGAAGTACCATGAACAGGTATACCCCATCTTCCGGAAAGCAATTGCAATCCCTGAGAAAAGAAATCATCTTATTGTCTACCACAGTACAGACTATCGACATCTAAGACAAAAATTCATTCCCAAGTAGTCCAAAGCACCTCATAGCAGTTTCTCTATTACAAATCAGACAATATTAATACAACAGATTTCTTGCCTCGAAAACTTTTCAAAAGGTCTATACAAAACTTGAACTACAGTCTATACAGACACTGTGTTCAATCCAGATTTTGATTACAAACACCATTGAGGCCATACGGTATCTCCAATTTTTCACATCATTGAGGTCATCAGTATCTCCAGTTTCAAACAACATTCAGGCCACATTTGATATAAATAGTGCTAACTGACCCATGACTTAGGCAAGAAAACACCCAATTCCCCCACTCAACCCTATGAACCAGCCCATACTTGGCAACATGACTATAACGCTCCCTCTCACCATAAAAGACATTTGAGACAATTGTACCGAGATCAAGCTGAATGAAAAATATGAACAATACAACAATCATTGCCTAGATCTTTCCAACACGAACAATACATGGGAATCAGAAGCAGGAAGTTGCCTTCTCCATCACAATATTCATCTTGGGATACTGGCTGACTGTAAACATCCAAATGCTGTAATATTTAGGGTAAGTACTGATAACTTTCCAGCTCAACAACACAACAAAAGGGAGGACACATACAATCATAAAAAGAGTAAGCAGATCACGACTACTTATCCCATGCTTGAATATCAGCAGAGTTAATATACCTTTTACACGAACATGAGAATATCAGCTTGAGAAACTACAAGATACTGCCAAATTCCTCAGCAGCTCCTGCCTCAGTTTCTTACTTTACAGCATTAAAAATGTAGCAATGCATAAGTCTTAAAGACCATAAAGTTGACAAAGATTCAAACATACAATCACACATCCAAACTGAATGAATCAAAACAACATTACATGCAAGCAAAATTTTGAAGCCTGTGCACAACACGACCTTTTGATGAAAGATGCTACTTAATCAACATAAACAAGTCCAGACATTCTTCAAGGAAAGCCACAAACAAAGTTACAAGGAAAAGGAAAATTCAACTCATTCAACAGTCATCTCCTTTATAAAAGACCTCTACATCAGATAATGAGTTGAACATTTACTCTTGAAAAGAACCTTCTAATGTTAGTTATACTAGACAATCCCAAAATAAAAAATGTGACCAGCAGACAATCAAGATCTGATCAGCAATAATAGCTGTCGTAGAAATATTGGCAAAAGTTCAACTGCCAATATACATGAAATAAATGCCATATATATATGATTTGCATCGACTAAACGCTGTGGAGTAACATGATCTTGGTTGGAAAAAGGAGCATGTAGTGAAAAAGAAAGGTTGGAATATAAATCAGACCATTCAGTAAAGCAAATAAAATGATGTTGGAACAGCAAGGGGCTATTAACAACCATTCGCACTTTTTGCTTGGGAAGGGAAATCAAGAATTCTTCTATTTTTTCCCAGATCCACCTATTGGAAGATCCAGGCTCCATGTTTCCATAAGTCCAGATGCTGTATGTTTCCCATATACTTTAAGGGCCCTACAACCCTATCTTTTGCCAATAAAAATAACTACTGCGCCACATTTTAGACAACACAAATCTAATATTTTTTAGCAGTCTGCATTTCTGGGTTTGTGAGAACAATTTGGAGCCACGGTTATATTTGCTTCCAAACCAACGGAAGCATTCAACGTTCACTGGCAAAGTGATTATCACCCTTGTTCCAATTGCAGAGGCATGAATCCACCTAATTTGGCCTTCCAGAACAACTGATAATCTGTAAAAACAAGACATATGAAGCCAACTTACCCTGATTCAAAAGCCGGCTACAGATGGGCAGGACCTGCATAAAGGGGCCTAATTTCTCGCGCTCAGCCAACAATTCGGTCAAGTACCGACTGTTGTTGTTGTTGTTGCTGCTGCAGTGGCATGAGCCGTTCAAATCCAAGAAACAATGGATACCGAAACAAGAGAAGAATAAGCGGATTGAAATCTGAAAATGCAAGAATATCCCACCGAAACTGCTGCTGCTAACTAGAACATTTAGATTTGTGAACTAGGATGAAAAAACCTATTTCAAAACCATTTTTATACAGGGACCCAGGGAGCCATATACACCAAAACAGCGGGCTGAATCTGTGAAAACAGGGAGCCGCCCTCCATTTGAAAACAAATTAAGCTCCGCCCTCCATTTCAAAACAAATCTAACATCCCATGACCAAATCGACCCTCACAAACCACTCCCGGGACCAAATCGACCCTCACAAACCACTCCCAAACCAGAAAACCCAAACTGTAAATCAGAAATGGCGATTTTGCTCTCCCAAACCGGGAGCAAATATCAAAATGGGGCGATTTTGATCAAATACGATTCCGCAAATATCAAAATGGGGCGATTTTGATCAAATACGATTCGGTTAGTTTATCCGCCCTGGGCTAAAATAAAAAAATAAATTAATTTTTAAATAAAATATGGGCTAATTATATAAAAAAAAAATTATTATTTTAATTAAAAATTCGCCCCATTAAAATATAAAAAGCCTTAAATTTCGCCTTTGGGCGATTATTCGCCCCTAAAATTAACCTTGATAGCAAATTTAATGCTATGTCCTTACACCCTCTGACAGCGGTAGACAACCTCCTCCACGTCATGGGGCCCTTCCATGTTCGACCATGCATCATAGCATGCATCCCTCTCCGGCGATTACAGGGCACGCAGCTCCGGCAACTCTGCCGTCTGCAGTGCTCCTACCCCTCGACGACCCTGCCCGCCTCCACTTTGGCCTCCACTCTGGCGTGCAGGCACACGTCGGTCAGTCGGTTGCCTTCGCCTTGAATACCACCACCAGACCGTACACTCATTTGAATTTGGAAATCCGCCGAAACAAGAACTTGAACCGGGCCATTCATTATTCTAAGTTGGTTTGAAATTTGAAATTGAAATCGCAGCATCTGGAAGAATTCGACGGTACATTTTCATTCAAGAAAGTTGAAGCTTCAGTCCAAAGACACCTTCGTCGAACACATCAGGGGCCTGCTGAGCATTGTCATGCAGGACGTGTAGTTGAAGCTTTTTTTCTCCTCGGCTCCCGACATGGTACTGCAAAATATACACGTTGAAGCTGCCAAACCAAGGTTTTGGATGAATTCTGCACCGCCAAATTGGGGGATCTTTACGCCTAAGAAGACAAAGACATCATCGTTGAGATTTTAAAATCTCAGCCATCAAATATCATTCAACAAAAATTCTGTACCGTTATCAGCTGTAATGGGCACGACATCTTTTGTACTTGGCAGTCTTCATCTTCATCTTGATGTTCTTGAAGTTTTGATTGTGCGTCTCTGTTTCTTACATTTTATGGTTTTGTGTGTTCTGAAAATCGTATAGCTTTCTAATACCTTGCTATAACGGAATTTCGTCGTGCAGGCCTTGCAGGAAGGATACCAACACCAACGAGGGGAGATGTTCTCAGGAGGCAGCAAATTATCAGATTGGAGTTTGCTTGTTCTGTATCTGTTAGGTGTCATGCTCATTCTCTTTCCCTTTCCTGTGATTATTCTCGTATGCTCTTACCTCAAGGAGTCCATGCGTGGGCCCCTTTCTGAAGGTCGAGAAAGAAACACATCACAGGATGTTCGTAATGAAGATGGGGTGAACCAGAGCACGGAGGATATCTCAAAACATTCTGATGAACATTACGACATGAGAGTGACTGTGACTATGGCCAGCGATGAGAGGCCAACCTTCCTTGGTAAACCCACTTCTATGGCCGCAGCCGTAGTTAATTAAAATCCCTTCCACCCCTCACTGCCTTGAGGTTTTTATTCATTCTTGATTTTAATAATGTAGATTTGTCAGCTGAGGTAAGATATTTGTGTGTATATGTTTCATATTTTGTTGGAAACTCAAATATAGTCATCTTACTCTAATAAATTTAGAGTAAAAAATGAAATAAGAGAAAGTTATACCTCATCTGTTTTCTTTATAGGTTTTATGTTGTGGCAAATTCTTCAATGGTATCATGCCTATACTGGCCTCAATGCCTAGGTTCTGGATTATATTATTTTTGCAAGTCTAATTTGCATAGTTAAAAGACAGCAGAGTGATGAATGTGAACATCAGGGTTTAAGTTTTTCTGAGCTTGTCATCTTGAATGGATTTCTAAATCTAATTTGAAGTTAAATGTTTACTTTCAACAAGAAATTATAATCAAATGTATTCGTTGGAGAAAGCAGTAGCTCAGTTAAAGAAGAAAATTCACATCTACACATTGGACAAGAATTTCTGCGGTGAAGCCATAAGAGAATGCACTTCGAGTGATAGAGGTGTTGGCATGGCAATTCTTTTGCAGGCTCTTCACTGGAAAACGTTTCGTGACAAATTGAGCACATGTCTCCATCACTGCTTTCACTTTCTTCGCTAACCACAGCTAATGATGGCAACGCATCCACTGCTACACGAAGGCTATTAGGCACTTCTTCCTCCGCGGGACTACTTATTTCTCCTTCCTCTGTAATGTCACCCATGCCAATATGGATAATTTCAGATCTGAAATGGAAGTTATACGTATAGTCCTCAAGATGTTGTTTGATCTGACGCCATGTGAATATGGAATTCCATATAATTTGACCATGAATGAAAAAATCCAGTCCTCGGTTGGGCTGGCGATGATCATGTATGTATCGAAAAACAATAGTATTATCAGGAAATGTAAATGTTGTTAGATAGTCTTCGCTCTCGTCATATTCACCTTCATTGCTTCTGAAACGATTAACAATAGCTTCACACCATTCAAAATCTAATTCAAAATCTAATTCACGTATATCAATATTCTCTGATAAACTCTCGATCTGAGTACTGACTCTGAGGAGAACAATATTCTCTTGATGCAGTTGGTCATTTAATTCGCGTATACCAATATTCTTTGATGAACTCTCCCCCGAAAGTTGGTGCTCGACATATGTCGACATCACCTTATGAAACCTCACAGTCGACACCAAATGGTCATTTTCAATTCTTGTTGTAGCGACTGTTGAGGTTTGTAGAGCAGCAGCAAGAATGCCTGCATTTTCCTCGCGGGCTTCTGCGTCCACAGATCGCATAACATCGAGAACCTTTTCTCTTAGATACTCGTTATGGGAATTTGTAGAACTGTTTCGATTTTCTCCTTCCCTGGTTCCCAAACTAATTCAAAAATAAAATAATAGCTTTATACTTGTGTGGATGAAAGACCTCCCGTGTGAAAGATTTGATACGAAATGAGAGTATTGATTTCGAAATTGCATTAGTAACATGTCTAAATAGTGTTTCCATTGGTTAGGGTTGTGATGGTTTTTTAAGCCGACGATGGTGCATTTTGTTATACATGCCGACACGTTAATCTTCACAGTGGCTATATGTGTTTTGCTTTTTCAACGAGATATGGAGGCATTTTATCAAATGTATAATTATATAATGAGAGATCAATTAGTTATATAATGAGATATCAATTAGTGCAATTTTTATAAAAAATACGTAATTTATTAAAAGTTTAAAATAATAAGTGTCATCTCAATTTATGGATGTACTTTCTTACTTACATTTGCAGAAAATTATTTATGATTAACACTTATTTTAAACAGAGTTTATTTTGAAATATTAATTTTAAAAATTTATTTTAATTATCAACTATATCGCTAATAGCTCTGAAATAAGCATTAAATACATTTTATCAATACTTTATCAAGCTGGTTTTTGATAATAAAATTTATATTGTTAGTCTTTGAATTCCTGTGGTTATCATTTTTGAGAAAGATGGTTAGGATTATCCACGCTATAGTATGAATTGGGTTTACTTTCTAACCTTGATCCGTTTTCACTACAATGAATGAATGAATAAAGGAAGACTCAAAGAAATGAATAAATACTAAATGAACAAAATTCAAGAGAGCTAATTTAAATCTTAAATTAAAAACTAAACCTAAAATAACAATAAAAAATATAATTATTAATTAATAATAATAATAAATAAAATAAAGGATAATAATTAATTATTAATAATAGTTTTATTTGTTTATAAATAATTATTTATTTATGATAATACACAAATAAATAAATAATTATAATCCTAAATAAATCATTCTAATCCTAGATATTTAATTGATCGTTAATAATAATAATTATTAATTTATTTGATGATGATGATGATTGTTAAAGTCCATTAAGACCAAACTTTGGTTTATCCGACCTAAAGAAACAAATTATTTAGTTTGATTTAAGATTTTATTCCTATACTCAAAAAGCTTGGAGAGAACCGAGCTCACTGTAATTTTTACAATGTAAAAGGCTAGGAAGGTCAGTATTGCAACAAATATTTTGAAACTGACAGCCTCCATAGCAAAGTTAATGCTATGTCCTTACACCCTCTGACAGCGTCCTTGACGTCATGGCACCCTTACATGCTTGACTATAGATCATGGCAGTTACATGCAGACATCCCTCTCCGGCGATTACAGGTCACGCAGCTCCGGCGACTCTTCCGTGCTCCTGCCCATCGACCCTGCCCGCCTATACCGTCCACATCTCCATTTGTCGCCATCGTCCTGTCCAGACCGTGCATGAAATTAAAGCATGGATGGACCAGCTACGATCTGAAATCTAAATTTTGAATTTTAAATCTGCCGCGCCACTGGCCTATCATCCCTTAGCGTCTCTATTTGATATTTGAAATTTGAAATTTAAAATTTGAATTTGAGTTTTGTGCGCGCCTACAGGAATGCCCATGCCTGGGAGGTTGGATTCCTAGTGTCTTTCTTCCTCTTTTGGGCTGGGTGCTGCTGGGGCATTGCTTGGCTTGTGCAAATCCACATCTCATTGAAATTTTTAGCGAGATAGAATTGGCAACCATCAACAAGAATGATCCTATCAAGGATGGGATCGCATGAGTGGTATTTTCCATTTGGCATGTTTCAAACTCATAAGAATCAAGCAATGAAAGAGAGTTTAAAGCTCTGTTTACTCTCCTTAATGTGAAATGAAAAAAAAATCAAAATTTCTTGACTTGCAGGTTTCGAAAGACTTATATCCCACTATCCACCGGATGAACGATCAAATCCAGGTGACAAACTTTGGCCCTTCTACAAGTTGCTCATCGATTAAAACTGGTACCAAATCAATTTTACTCATTTAAATTTTCTCTCTCATTTTCCTATAATAATCATATTCACTAATATTTTGTTTTCCAGTAAAATATTTTGATAGGGCAGCAAACACAATTAGCAGGATATTTTGATAGAGCAGCAAACCCAATCGGTTGTGGATATGGGGCGCACATCATCCTACAGGGTCACATACATATTTTCCAAAGAGTTAAGTTCAGGCAATTGCGATAGAGCCAGATCTGTGCTTGTGAACCAATTCCGTTTCCCGAATCAAAGTTAGCCAGTTAGAACCCACTCCGAAGTGAAGCATCAATAACATATGGAACTAATTAGACAACATCTGAGAGGAAGTGAGAGTTGGTTATTAGACTAATTAATTAATGGATAAGGCGCTGGTCTACGAAACCTGAGATTCTGGGTTCAATCCGCAGTATGGTCATTTGTTCCAATTTCACCTTTCCTACCTTTTAATGGTTTCCAAACTTTTATCAATTGGTAATTCTTACAGTTCCAAATTTACCTTGGAACAACAGCTAATACAAAATATCATTCTGGGTAATCAGTTTCAAGACTTTTGAAACATTCGGATGATGAGAGCAGAGTCACATTCAAGGAACAAGAAGTTGAGATAAACAAACTATAATTAGTCTTTTATATTGTGAATTTTCTCCTCATATTTGGTCACATTGTCTTTACTTGAGTAAATGGTGAAGCGCAAAATTCCAATTAGTCTTTTTTTTATTAGATTAAATAGCTTTTTTATGGTGAACTTTCTCTTTTCTCATAATATTTAGTTACATTATTTTTACTTGACTAGATGGTGAACTACATATTGAAATTTAGTTATATAGTTATTTTTGTTTTAAGGTTTTACTATATTGTATATATAATTAGTTTTCTTATAAACTAGTGAAAAAAATTTGCTATTCCAATATTTAGTTACATTATTTTTACTTGAGTAGATGTTACATTATTTTTACTTGAGTAGATGGTGAATGACATATTGAAATTTAGTTATATAATTATTTTTGTTTTAAGATTTTACTACACCGTATATATATAATTAGTTTTCTGATAAACTAGTTAAAAAAGAATTTGCTACTTGAATATTTAGTTTCATTATTTTTACTTGAGTAGATGGTGAACCACATATTGAAATTTAGTTACATAGCTATTTTTGTCATAAGATTTTATTACACTGTATATATAATTAGTTTTCTTATAAACTAGTTAGAAAAGAATTTGCTACTCGACGAATGATCTATGGAAGAGAATGCAACTAAACTTTTTAGAAATATAATGGGCTACCTTAGCCTCTACTCTTGTTTAGCTAGTTCATTTTTTTTATAGCTTTGACAATCCTTGGTTGATCGAGTGATGGATATAGTGTGCATATTGGTTTTTAAGGTAAAGAATGTATTTCATTTTCAACTAAGATAGTGATACGAGCGCAATACACATAACACGTTTATTTTTCAACTAAAATAGTGAGTATATTTTTAGGTGAAAAAATATTATGAACATTTGTAAAAATAAATATTTGAAATAGATAATGTCAACATTATGTGCATCCTCTTTAATGACATGCAAAGAGTAAGGTTATTGATTTTTCTCAATAATTTCTATGTGCAAAATAATTACATTCAACAATATTGGTATTCATGGTGAGAGTCAATGTTTTTTTAATTACATTATTTGTAGGACTCAAGTAACGAGAATCATCAACACTTTGATTGGGGTTTTTTAATGCCATAGAAAGGTTATTTCTTTTTCACAATAGCTTTTATGTGCAAAATAATTACATTCAACAATATTGCCATTCATGGTGAGATTCAATGTTTCTTTAATTACATTCTATGTATGACTCAAATAGTGAGAAGCATCAACATTTTAATTAGGATTATTTGACATTGTTTTCTATTTCAACAAAGATTGGAACACATTAAGAATATAGTCAAATAATTTCATAAATTCTGAATTTAAATGATATTTACAAATTTTAACCACTTAAAATTTCAACTATGGGTAACAAAATTTACTTATAATATTATGTCTCCTAAATCCAACTCTTTATAAAAAAATTAGGATTGCTTTCTTTCATGTGAATGGGTTTTAAAACATGGAAATGAACTTTGTCAACACACATGTTAAAAGTATTCACTCATTGTTCAAAAAAAATCCGCAAACATCTATTAATAGGTGTGAAATCATATTAGCACACTAAAATTGAGATTATAGACACTGAATCTTGATTAAGAGAAGCATTAACTAATGTTTTTCTTAAAATATCAATTAAGTGAAATTTGTGAATGTCAAAAATTAAATAAAATAATCACAATAACTAGTAAAAAATTACAAATTGCTACAATTTTCATTAAATTTCAAATAAATAAATAAATAAATAAATAAATATATATATATATATATAAGAAAGAAATATCAAAAATCCATCATCAAATGTAGTAATGAGTATATTCAATGTGATTTTCTTTTTTTCTCAAAATAAAAATTCTCATTCTTTTTTTTCCAAAAAAAAGTAGTTGATGTAGAATTTCAATCCCTAAATCCAAAATATTCTTGAAGTTGTTACATATAAGTTGTAGAATATAAGATTATGATTGATTTTTGTGTGACATTAGAATGCAAAAGTATTATGATGTAGATTTTCTTTTAACAAAATCATTATTAAAAAATTACACTTTAAAAATTTAACCATAAAAGCACAAGGATAGTAGAGATCACAATGCACAAAGAAAACACAACATTTACCTTAAAACAACTCACTTGGGGAAAAACACAACAACTTTTTCCTTCTAGAAAATTTTAATTCAACAAAAGATACATTTAATGTAGCTAGTCAACTATGAGATTAAATTGTCCAACAAGTTATGGTCAAACTTTGTCAAAGAACTCTCTACTCAAGTCAAAATTTTGCCCTTCAATATTTGACCCTTTTTAATCTGCTTAGGCTGAACTTTGGCCTCCCATAATATGCCTAGAATTTGGGCATGCCTAGAATATGCCACTTGAAAACTTCCTCGAGTTCTTGCTTATGTGTGGTTGAGTGGTGTCTTATGAGGTCGAATGCTCTTTATATATTTTTCTGCATTTACGAATGGGTGTGTCTCTACACTAGGACCGACTTGAATTGAGGGAGGGTCGACTTGACTAGTTTGAAGCTAAAAATTCAAAATTAGAATTTTGAAATTCTCTTTTAAATCTAACATGAAGAACATGTCTCATATTAATTCTTCCAAGGACTAATCAATGAAAATGAATATTTTCAATTCAATATTCAAAATTTAAGTGACCACAGCTAAAAAAGTTCAATATATATATATATATATATACCTTCATAATAATAACACCATTCTCTAGAGATGACCTTGTGAACAATATAGTCCATGTATCCCATGTAGCATGTCATATAGACATTCCAAAACAATAGAAATTACATATATGTCCACTACAAGTTAAAGAGAAATATGCTAGTTTTGATTATGGAAATAAAAACAAAAAAGTCCGCATTTTGCAAAAAAGTATTCATGTAAACTGGATTTTCCTGGTCCCATGATAACTGTCATTGATGAAGACACAGTAGATGATCTTCTCAGGATGATATTTATGGCCAACTTTAGATAGAGCATAAAAAATTCCATTATGTTCTTGGAAAATATGGGTGAATGTCAACCCATAAAACAATCCAATCATCTTCCTAATCCCTTTCATCTAATAGGAAAATATAGGAGGATCAAAGAAAATATTCTTTGCAACCCATTCAATAATCACTTTGGTGTCACTAAATACATTGATCAACTTAATGGATAACCATTTAGTGAAATATAATACACCCCAGAGTGCCATGATCTTCGCCCTAGTGTTGGAGCCTGCCCCACTATTCCAACAAAAATAAAAGTATTGACTAGACTTTAAAACAATGTATGCCCCATTGCCACATATATTGATATTTTCAGTGCTATCGAAAAACCCTTATGAGTATTTTCACTAGATGTCCACAAGTTTGATGCATCTCATTGGTCCCTTGTTGGCCATAGGTCTAATCTCATTGAAGTATGAACAAATCATAATGCATATATGCTTTATGTCCAATGAAATATTTTAAAAATGCAAGCATTTCTACACCTCCAAATGGCCAACATAATATAGAAAGGAAGAGATAGGTGGTAATTGTAGCCCATCTTAAGTCCTAAATACAAGCATCCACAAATGTTGTATTCCAATCAACAAATATCTTTAAAGTGTTCAACACTGCAATCCATATGGATACCACAAATAGACAATTTAGCATAAGATGTGTCACACCCTTAAGTGCAACCCTACATAATACACATCTGCCCAGTCCAATAAAACCCCGTGACATAAATTATCCTAGGTTAATATTTTATTTGACCAGCCAACCAAAACATTTTAGCTTTAGAGGAATTGTCCGATCCAAACTTTTTCTAAACCACCCCCGACCTATAGGACACTATTGAACATGTGTGATATACCTATAAGCCTCCTTTACAAATATAAACCCCTCTTCAATCTTGCTATCCCACGTGAAAATGTCTTCATTATCCCTTAATATGGTACCCGCCATAGATAAGTTTTGTATGTACATGTCCCAACACAACCATTTCGCCAAAAAGACCCAAATACCGCGAGCATAACTAGGATGGATATTGAAAATAGGATCATATGCCACTTGGATCTGATTTAAATAATATATTTCCATATTATGGATATGTCTAATGAGTGTTATAGGCAATGCATGATCACCATTGAATCCTTAAACAGGTATTCTAGCCCAATCTCCAGCAGTGTGCCCAATTCAATCTCCCATCTTAAGTTCCCAATTAACCAATGTTTAATTTTCATCAAAACATTCCATATGTATGAAACTGAGCAAGGTGCTCGAGCCTCTTTCTTTATCCACTCATTTATCGACATATTCCTTTGATATATCTCCTTTATAATATGTCGTCATATGCAATTTTTGCATAATGCATGCCATAGGCTCTTCACCCTCAAAGCCCAACTAAACTTCTCAATATTCATTATACCCCATCCACTGTCCACTTTCATCTTGGATATATCTTCCAACCGAACCATATGATTTTTTTTTACGATGTTGGAACCAAACTAGATGAAATTAGAAATAATAAAATCAATTCACTTGATGATATTGTGAGGCAATAAATATAGATGCATCTAATAAGAAATGATGCTCTACAAGACTGACTGAACCAAAATCAACTTGCCACTTAGTGTCCACCACTTTAGAGACCAATTTGATAATCTCCAATCAAACAATTCAATTAGCCAACTTCAGTCTATATTGCCATAATTATTTGATTTCAGATGGAAACTGGTGTATTTGAATCCCAAATCCATTGGGACTACCTCGACAAGAAATATATCAATAATGTTAAGCTCCAATGTTGCATCAATTAATATAGATTTTACATGGATTGTATAAAAGACAAAGGCATGACCAACAGAAGAGATAATATGGTATAAATATTTCCATTCCCTAGCAGAAGCCTTCCCAAGAAATAAGATATCATCCACAAATATTAAGTGTGTGATGGAAATGTTTTTGGTGATCTTAAACCCTGAGAAATAACCCTGGAGATGAGCCTCAGAAATCATTATGCTCATCCCATCGATAACTAGTAAAAATAAAAGAGGTGATAGAGAACATCCTTGTCTCAAACCCCTAAAGGCCTTGAAAATCTGAGAACGCACCCCATTAATCAATACTGCAAAGTTTACAAAGGTGATACAAGCCATAATCCAATTGACTATCTCCACCGAGAGACTAATCTTGTGTAGGACCATTTGTAGAAAACGGAAGTCACCACATTCATAAGCTTTAATCAAGTCTAATTTTAATAATAAGGCATTCTTCTTTTTCACCTAAATGGAGTGCATAGATTTATGTGCAATCACCACTGCATCTTGTATTTGTCGATTTTTTAAGAACCCAAATTGTTCTGGTGCAATATATTTTGACAGTGTATCCTTTAGAAACATTGCAATAATCTTCGAGATCATTTTGTAGGCAATATTGCACATTGAAATTGGCCTATAATCCATAAAGGATTTTTCCAATGATACTTTAGAAATCAAAGCAATAAACATGGAGTTTATAACACCAGATATCTTATAGGAGATCCTTGAATCATATATATCTTGTGAAGGGAGATTGAGTGTAGTTTATGCCTACCCCTTCATATTGCTCCATGAGTTGAGATTCAAGGCATAATCGCCTCTCCCTCAAAGACTTACTGTTCCCCATTTCCTCCTATAGTTAATCATGGAGTTGAGTCAGTTGATGGAAGGAAAGAACCAACACTTAGCTCACCATGGCCTCATCAAGTTAATTGTGATGGATGTTTTGAGCCACTTAAGGAACCCTATCCTATGGACTAAATTTGTGGACATGGATAGGGAAAATTTCATAAAAACCCAAGCCATCACACCTTGAGAAAGACCAACCTCTAACACTAGAGGTAAAGAAGGAAAACCAGAGGAATGAGAAGCAGAAAAATAGAGGAAGAGGCAGCAAAAATATAAGAAGAGGAAAGAAAAAAAGAGGAAGAGGAGGAAAGAGAAGCATAAATTAAACGAGAAGATGGGAAGAAATAAGTAGAAGGAATAGTAAGCCCTAAGGAGATTTCTAAACGCCAAGAATCATAGAAACAACCACATCAAACAAGTTTATCTCCAGGGGATACTGGACAAGAAGTAGCTACAACATTGGCTACATTGGGCACACCTATCAAGCCCAAGAGGAGCAAACCAAGACAAGGTCCCCTATAATTCAAAACCAGGAAAATCATCATAATTAGACAAGGGAAATCACAAACTCCCACAAGGGTCCGTATCATTATTGATGATTCACCGAGTAAAAAAGAAGAAGTAGGACCCAGTGAGGGAAAGATTGAGGAGGTCACTTCTCCTAAAACCAAAACCAAGTCATTGTTAACATCTATGGGTAGGCCCACCACTAGGTCAGTGACCTTCAAGAAACCCAAGATACAAGTTGCCTTTGAGCAAGCATAAGAAGAGAAGCTACAAGAGAGATAGGGTTTGCTACAGGAGAGGCAGAGTTTGCTACAACAGGAACAAGGGAAGCTATAGGAGTAGAAAAATGAGCTACAGAAAGAAGAATCCACCTCAAAGCCAGTTGGAAAGGACCTCCAAGAGCACCAAGACCCTGATCCACAACCTAGCTTGGTGTCCTACTACAAATTTATTGGAGGAGGGATTATCCCTGAAAAAATTGTAGTCCCACTCCTCTATGGGTTGGAGACAGAGAGAGGCAGAACCCACAGGTGGATGAAAATTGCCAAATCCAAGAATGTGGAATATGTGGGCCTCATGGAGGAGAAAGCCATTGAAATGGGCAAGGAATTGAGTGATTTGAGACAAAGGGAGTCTATTATGAAGGAGGAGCTACAAGCATAAAACACAACGATGAGAGAGAGGTTGCATGAGAAATAAACACAACTTGCCACCATGGAAAGTCTCTCCATGGAAGCCCTGCAATGCAGGATGTATATTTTTACTTGTAGATTCAACACCTTATGTGATATGCTAAAACAAAAAACAATAATCTACTCTACTCATCAGCGGAAACCAAAAGTGATCAATGAAAACACTAAGAAGAAAAGGAAGAATTTCAATCGCACATAACACAATATTTTTCTAGGGAAAGCAACTGCTGAAAACCCCGACTATTTATATTGCATTAACTAGAATATATGAGACCCAAATACAATGATTGTTCAACCCAAACAATCCTTACACAAGTACAATCTATCTCTTTGCTTCATAAACCATCTCAAGCCAACACTTAGCCAATTTTGCTGCCTACCAAGCCCCTACTTCCTTGTGCAATTCTTGAGATAATTAGCTCATATTTAATTGGGAAAATGCCTCACCACAACTGTGCAATCCTTCATAGCCCTTCTACTGATTGCATGAACCATCTATACAACTCAGAAAATTATATAACTGATAGTACATTGTCCCTGAACTCTAATCTCAACTGGGTCTTCTTCTGAACTGACATGCATGAGTTTTTTATGAGAGAATTTTCAATTAACTCGTGGAGCGATGAAGCTGCACTAAAGTTGATCCCCACTACTAGACCTCCTACTAGTTCCTCCAACTATTTGAACTAGTTTAACTGAATTTGACTCAGTTAAACTGAATTAAATAATTACAACTCAAAAGAACTGAACCTGGGCCCCTAAAATTTAGGAATCACTCTACATGACTCTATATAGACTTCCAACCCAAATTTATTGAGCCAACTAAGTCAAATTAACTTAGTTAACTATTACAAGTTGCTACGAAAATAGAATTTCGATTTAATTCCTAATTTAATTCAAGGACAAATTAAATTAGGATTTCTTGTTGCTATTTTTAACACTCCCTGTCAACAAGAAATGGATTATCTGCTACCCTGATCCTTCCTCTGTGAAATGCGAATTTACATCTTCACAATGCCTTTGCCAAAATATCTACATCCTGCTCCTCTGCAGGAATGTACTCCAGCAACATGATTCTCCTCTGCACACAATCTCGAAGGTGATGATACTGGATATCAATATGTTTGGACCGATCATGAAAAATTGGATTCCTAGAGAGTTTGATACAACTCTGATTGTCAAAGTAAATCACTGTTGGATCCATTTGCTGACCAAACAAACCAACCAGAATCTTCCTCACCCAGATAGCCTCACAAGTGACTTGACGGGTAGCCATGTACTCTGCTTTTGCTTAACTGTGTGCAACTGATCTTTGTTTCATGTTGTACAAAGAAATAGTTGTTGACCCAATACGGAAGATCCCACCTTATGTGATCTTCCTGTCGGATGGACTTCCTACCCAATTAGCATCGGTGAAGCCTTGAAGCTTCACTACTTTTGTCCGTCTATACCAAATACAAAACTGAGTGGTGCCTCTGAGGTATCTCAAAACATGTTTGGCTACCTTCCAATACAATTTTGTAGGCTTAACCATAGCTTGACTAAGCTGGTTAACTGCATATTACATGTTCGGTCATGTGTTCACCAATTGACTTTTTGAAATTGACGTGACCTCCTTATGGATGGTGATACATGCATTCCATAACATGTATCCAACATCACATTTGATATCTTTGACGTGTTTACCTAATTTTCCGATGACTGCCGAAACAGGCCCTATACCGTCCACATCTCCATTTGTTGCCATCGTCCTATCCAGACCATGCATGCAATTAAAGCATGGATGGACCAGCTACCTTCTGAAATTTAAATTTTGAATTTTCAACCTGCTGCACCATTGGCCTATCGTCAGTCGCTCTATTTGAAATTTGAATTTGAATTTGAATTTTCTGTCCGCCTACATGGTCATTAGGTTACCTTCTTGGTGTGTTTCTTCCTTTTTTGGCTGGGTGTTGCTGGACGATGGCCTTGCTTGGCTTCCTGGTGTGTTTCTTCCTCTTTTGGGCTGTGTGCTGCTGGACGATGGTCTTGCTTGAAATTTTTAGTGAGATAAAATTGGCAAGCATCAACAAGAATGTTTCCTCGGGTTATTTCAATAGCACCTATCAACGATGGGATCACATGAGTGGTAGGATTCATTTGGCATGTTTCAAACTCACAAGAATCAAACAATGAAAAAGAGTTTAAAGGTTTGTTTACTCTCCTTAAATGTGCAATGAAAATTTTTTTAAATTTTTTTGACTTGCAGGTTTCAAAAGACTTATATCTCACTATCCAATGGATGAATGATCAAATCCAGGTGACAAATTTTGGCCCTTCTACAAATTTATCATCAATTAAAAGTGGTAGCAAATTGGTTTTACTCATTTATATTTTTGGAATTATATGTTGCTAACTCTCTCTCTCATTTTCCTATAATAATCCTATTCACTAATATTTTTGTCTTCCAGCAAGATGTTTTGATAGAGGAGCAAACGCAATGCGCCGTGGATATGGGGCACACATCGTCCTACAGGGTCACATACATATTTTCCAAAGGATTAAGTTCATTTTCAATCTACAGTTCAGGTAATTGCGATAGATCCAGATCGGTGAGAGTCATGAACCAATTCCGGTTCCGAAATCAAAGTTAGTTGATTAGAACCCACTAGGAAGTGAAACATCAGCAACAAATGAAACGAATTAGTAAATGAGCCTCTCGGCTCAATTATAATTTTTGGTTATTAGACTAATTAATTAATGAATAGAAATTCTGGGTTCGATCCTCAGTATGGTTATTTGTTCCAATTTTACCTTTCCTTGCCTTTTAATGGCTTCTGAACCTTTAACAATCTTTACCTTTCTTGTCTTTTAATGATTTTCGAAATTTCATCGATTGGTAATGTTTATAGTTCCAAATTGACCTTGGAATAATGACTGATACAAAATATCATTCTGGGTATAATCAGTTTCAGGACTTTTGAAAGATTCCTGATGATTAGAGCATAGTCTCATTCAAGGAACTAGAAGTTGAGATAAACAAGCTATAATTAGTCTTTTCCATTCTGAATTTTCTCATATTTAGTCTCATTGTCTTTACTTTAGTAGATGGTGAAGCGTAAATTTCTAATTCAGTTTTTTTGGTTATTAGATTAAATATTTTTCTATTGGGAATTTTCTCTTAATATTTAATTACATTATTTCTACTTGAGTAGATGGTGAACACATATTGAAATTTAGTTATATAATCATTTTTGTTTTAAGATTTTAGTACATGGTATATGTAATTAGTTTTTTTATAAATTAGTTAGAAAAGAATTTGTTATCATAGGAATGATCTCTGAAAAACTTTCTAAAAATATAATGATTCACTTTTCTAAAAATATAATGATCCACTTGGGCCTGTATTCTTGTTTTGCTATTTCAATTTTTTTATATAGTTTTGACAATCCCTTCAGTGATGGATATAGTGTGCATATTAGTTTTTTTATGTAAAGAATGTATTCCATTTTCAATTAAGATAGTAATGCAATCGCAATACACTTAAGGGGTTCATTTTTCAACTAAAATAGTGAGTATATTTTTTTGGGGAAAAATATTATGAACATTCCTAAAAATAAATATCTGGAATAGATAATGTCAACATTATGTGCTTTCTCTTTAATAACATGCAAGGAGTAAGATCATTACTTTTTCACAATAGTTTCTATGTGCAAAATAATTACGTTCAACAATATTAGCATCCATGGTGAGAGTCAATGGTTTTTTAATTACATTCTTTGTAGGATTGAAGTAGTGGAAGAATACTCTAGAGAAAACTCTGAATCACAAGAAATCGGGCAAGAAATAAACAACTCTCAAGACAAGCAGGGAGAAAGCCCCGCCCAACAACAAAAAAGTGAACTCGACAACCCCTCAAGCATCAACAGTTATGAGGATTCGAATACCACACAAAATAAATCTTCATTTAACGGCAAAGCAGATCTCCTAGACCAAACTTCTTCTTCGACTATCATCAAAAGGATGAACACAATAGATCGCGAAGCTAAGACACCAATGTCCCAAGAACCAGAAGAGATGAAGGAGATGCAAGACAAAGGAAGTTGGAAGACCGTAAAAAAAAAAAAAAAAAAAAAAAAAAAAAACCAATCTCTCCAAGAAAGACGAGGAGCCAGACAATTAAAAACTAAGAAAATTATAGGTCTGACAGACAAATTTGGTCTCAGTGGACGTTAACCACTATCATCATCATCATCATATACAGAAATTGCGCATATACAGAAATTGTGCATATACGGAAATTCCATATACAGAAATTGCGCATATGCGGAAATTGTGCATATACGGAAGATATGCGCATATACGGAAATTGGGCATATATGGAAGATATGCGCATATCTTCCGTATATCCCTAACTTTCCTGTATGTGCATATCTTCCGTATATGCACGTCGTTTATGTATTTGCATTGTATATACACAAATTCAATATACAGAAATTGCGCATATATGAAAACTGTGCATATACGGAAGATGTGCGCATATACGGAAATTGGGCATATACGGAAGATATGCGCATGTCTTCCGTATATCCCTAACTTTCCTGTATGTGCATATCTTTCGTATATGCACGTCGTTCATGTATCTGCATCGTATATGTGCAAATTCAATATACAGAAATTGCGCATATACGGAAACTATGCATATACGGAAGATGTGCGTATATACGGTAATTGGGCATATACGGAAGATGTGCGCATATACGGTAATTGGGCATATACGGAAGATATGGGCATATCTTCCGTATATGCCCAATTTCCATATATGCACAATTTCTGTATATGGAATCTGCGCATATACGATGTAGACACATGAACGACGTGCATATACGGAAGATATGCACATACAGGAAAGTTAGGGATATACAGAAGACATGCGCATATCTTCCGTATATGCGCATATCTTCTGTATATGCACAGTTTCCGTATATGCGCAATTTCTGTATATGGAATTTGTACATATCTTCGTTTATGTATCTGCGTCGTATACGTGAAAATTCCATATACAGAAATTGCGCATATACGAAAATTGTGCATATACGGAAGATATGCGCATATACGGAAATTGCGCATATACGGAAGATATGCGCATGTCTTCCGTATATCCCTAACTTTCCTGTATGTGGATATACGGAAACTGTGCATATACGGAAGATATGCGCATATACGAAAATTGGGCATATACGGAAGATATGCGCATATCTTCCGTATATAACTAATTTCCGTATATGGAATCTGCGCATATACGATGCAGATACATGAACGACGTGCATATACGGAAGATATGCACATACAGGAAAGTTAGGGATATACGGAAGACATGCGCATATCTTCCGTATATGCCCAATTTCCGTATATGCGCACATCTTCCGTATATGCACAGTTTTCGTATATGCGCAATTTCTGTATATTGAATTTGCGCATATACAATGCAGATACATAAACGAAGATATGTACAAATTCCATATACAGAAATTGCGCATATACGGAAACTGTGCATATACGGAAGATGTGCGCATATACGGAAATTGGGCATATACGGAAGATATGCGCATGTCTTCCGTATATCCCTAACTTTCCTGTATGTGCATATCTTCCGTATATGCACGTCGTTCATGTATCTGCATCGTATATGCGCAGATTCCATATACAGAAATTGTGCATATACGGAAACTGGGCATATACGGAAGATATGCGCATATCTTCCGTATATGCACAGTTTCCGTATATGCGCAATTTCTGTATATTGAATTTGCGCATATACGATGCAGATACATAAACGAAGATATGTACAATTTCCATATACATAAATTGCGCATATACGAAAACTGTGCATATACGGAAGATGTGCGCATATACGGAAATTGGGCATATACGAAGATATGCGCATGTCTTCCGTATATCCCTAACTTTCCTGTATGTGCATATCTTCCGTATATGCACGTCGTTCATTTATCTGCATCGTATATGCGCAGATTCCATATACAAAAATTGTGCATATACGGAAATTGGGCATATACGGAAGATATGCGCATATCTTCCGTATATGCGCAGTTTCCGTATATGCACATACAGGAAAGTTAGGGATATAAGGAAGATATGCGTGCCCAATTTCCGTATATGCGCACATCTTCCGTATATGCGCAATTTCTGTATATGAAATTTGCGCATCTAAGATGCAGATACATGAACGACGTGCATATACGGAAGATATGCACATACAAGAAAGTTATGAATATACAGAATACATGCGCATATCTTCCATATATGCGCATATCTTCCGTATATGCGCATATCTTCGTTTATGTATCTGCATCGTATATGCGCAAATTCAATATACAAAAATTGCGCATATACGGAAACTGTGCATATACGGAAGATATGCGCATGTATTCCGTATATCCCTAACTTTCCTGGATGTGCATATCTTCGTATATGCACGTCGTTCATGTATTTGCATCGTATATGCGCAAATTCCATATACAAAAATTGTGCATATACGGAAATTGGACATATATGGAAGATATGCGCATATCTTCCGTATATGCACATATTTTCCGTATATGCGCAGTTTTCCGTATATGAACATACAGGAAAGTTAGGGATATACGGAAGAAATGCGCATATCTTCCGTATATGCCCAATTTACGTATATGCACACATCTTCCGTATATGCCCAATTTCCGTATATGCGCAATTTCTGTATATGGAATTTGCGCATCTAAGATGCAGATACATGAACGACGTGCATATACAAAAGATATACACATATAGGGAAGTTAGGGATATACGGAAGACATGCGAATATCTTCCGTATATGCGCAATTTCTGCATATTGAATTTGCGCATATACGATGCAGATAAATAAACGACGTGCATATACGGAAGATATGCACATACATGAAAGTTAGGGATATACAGGATATATGCGCATATCTTCCGTATATGCGCAATTTCCGTATATGCCCATATCTTCCGTATATGCACAGTTTTCATATATGTGCAATTTCTGTATATTGAATTTGCGCATATACGATGCAGATACATAAATGAAGATATGTACAATTTTCATATACAAAAATTGCGCATATACGGAAATTGTGCATATACGGAAGATGTGCGCATATACGGTAATTGGACATATACGGAAGATATGTGCATGTATTCCGTATATTTCTAACTTTCCTGTATGTGCATATCTTCCGTATATGCACGTCGTTCATGTATCTGCATCGTATATGCACAGATTCCATATACAAAAATTGTGCATATACGAAAATTGGGCATATATGGAAGATATGCGCATGTCTTACGTGCATGTCTTCCGTATATGCCCAATTTCCATATATGCACATATCTTCCGTATATGCACAGTTTCCCTATATGCACATACAGGAAAGTTAGGGATATACGAAAGACATACGCATATCTTCCGTATATGCGCAATTTTTGTATATGGAATTTGTGCGTATACGACGCAGATACATAAACGAAGATATGTACAAATTCCATATACAGAAATTGAGCATATACGGAAGATGTGCGCATATACGGAAATTGGGCATATACGGAAGATATGCGCATGTCTTCTGTATATCCCTAACTTTCCTGTATATGCACGTCGTTCATGTATCTGCATCGTATATGCGTAGATTGCATATACAGAAATTGTGCATATACGAAAATTGGGCATATACGGAAGATATGCGTATATCTTCCGAATATGCACAGTTTCCGTATATGCACATACAGGAAAGTTAGGGATATACAGAAGATATGCGCATATTTTCCGTATATGCGCACATCTTCCGTATATGCCCAATTTCCGTATATGTGCAATTTTTGTATATGGAATTTGCACGTATACATCGCAGATACATAAACGAAGATATGTACAAATTCCATATACAGAAATTATGCATATGTGGAAACTGGGCATATACGGAAGATGTACGCATATACGGAAATTGGGCATATACGGAATATATGCGCATGTCTTCCGTATATCCCTAACTTTCCTGTATGTGCATATCTTCCGTATATGCACGTCGTTCATGTATCTGCATCATATATGCGCAGATTTCATATACAGAAATTGCGCATATACAGAAACTGGGCATATACGGAAGATATGCGCATATTTTCCGTATATGCCCAGTTTCCGTATATGCGCATATCTTCCGTATATTCACAGTTTCCGTATATGCGCATATCTTCCGTATATGCACAGTTTCCATATATGCACATACACGAAAGTTAGGGATATACGGAAGACATGCGCATATCTTTCGTATATGCGCAATTTCCGTATATCCGCATATCTTCTTTATATGCCCAATTTCCGTATATGGAATTTGCGCATCTACGAGGCAGATACATGAACGACGTGCATATACGAAAGATATGCACATACATGAATGTTAGGGATATACGGAAGACATGCGCATATCTTCCGTATATGCGCAATTTCTGCATATTGAATTTGCGCATATAGAATGCAGATAAATAAACGACGTGCATATACGGAAGATATGCACATACAGGAAAGTTAGGGATATATGGAAGATATGCGCATGCCTTCCGTATATGCGCATATCTTCCGTATATGCGCAATTTCTGTATATTGAATTTGTGCATATACGATGCAGATACATAAACAAAGATATGTACAATTTTCATATACAGAAATTGCGCATATACGGAAACTGTGCATATACGGAAGATGTGCGCATATACGGAAATTGGGCATATACGGAAGATATGCGCATGTCTTCCGTATATCCCTAACTTTCCTGTATGTGCATATCTTCCGTATATGCACGTCGTTCATGTATCTGCATTGTATATGCGCAGATTCCATATACAAGAATTGTGCATATACGGAAATTGGGCATATACGGAAGATATGCGCATATCTTCCGTATATGCCCAATTTCCCTATATGCACAATTTTTGTATATGGAATCTGCGCATATACAATGCAGATACATGAACGACGTGCATATACGGAAGATATGCACATACAGGAAAGTTAGGGATATACGGAAGACATGCGCATATCTTCCGTATATGCCCAATTTCCGTATATGCGCACATCTTCCGTATATGCACAGTTTCTGTATATGCGCAATTTCTGTATATGGAAATTTTACATATCTTTATTTATGTATCTGCATCGTATATGCGCAAATTCAATATACATAAATTGTGCATATACGGAAACTGTGCATATACGGAAGATATGCACATATACGAAAGATATGCGCATATCTTCCGTATATCCCTAACTTTCCTGTATGTGCATATCTTCCGTATATGCATGTCGTTTATTTATCTGCATCGTATATGCGCAAATTCAATATGTAGAAATTTCACATATACGGAAACTGTGCATATACGGAAAATATGCGCATGTCTTCCGTATATCCCTAACTTTCCTGTATGTGCATATCTTCCGTATATGCACGTCGTTTATTTATCTGCATCGTATATGCGCAAATTCAATATGCAGAAATTGCGCATATACGAAAACTGTGCATATACGGAAGATATGCACATATACGGAAGATATGCGCATGTCTTCCGTATATGCCCAATTTCCGTATATGCACAATTTTTGTATATGGAATCTACGCATATACGATGCAGATACATGAACGACGTGCATATACGGAAGATATGCACATACAGGAAAGTTAGGGATATACGGAAGACATGCGCATATCTTCCGTATATGCCCAATTTCCGTATATGTGCACATCTTCCGTATATGCGCAATTTCTGTATATGGAAATTGTACATATCTTCGTTTATGTATCTGCATCGTATATGCGCAAATTCAATATACAGAAATTGCGCATATACGGAAACTGTGCATATACGGAAGATATGCGCATATACGGAAATTGCGCATATACAGAAGATATGCGCATATCTTCCGTATATCCCTAACTTTCCTGTATGTGCATATCTTCCGTATATGCACGTCGTTTATTTATCTGCATCGTATATGCGCAAATTCAATATGCAGAAATTGCGCATATACGGAAACTGTGCATATACGGAAATATGCGCATATATGGAAGATATGCGCATGTCTTCCGTATATCCCTAACTTTCCTGTATGTGCATATCTTCCGTATATGCACGTCGTTCATGTATCTGCATCGTAGATGCGCAAATTCCATATACAGAAATTGCGCATATACGGAAATTGGGCATACGGAAGATGTGCGCATATACGGAAGATATGCGCATGTCTTCCGTATATCCCTAACTTTCCTGTATGTGCATATACGGAAACTGTGCATATACGGAAGATATGCGCATATACAGAAACTGGGCATATACGGAAGATATGCGCATATCTTCCGTATATGCCCAGTTTCCGTATATGCGGAATTTCTGTATATGGAATCTGTGCATATACGATGCAGATACATGAACGATGTGCATATACAGAAGATATGCACATACAAGAAAGTTAGGGATATACGAAAGACATGCGCATATCTTCCGTATATGCGCAATTTCTGTATATGGAATTTGTACATATCTTCGTTTATGTATCTGCGTCGTATACGTGCAAATTCCATATACAGAAATTGCGCATATACGGAAATTGTACATATACGGAAGATATGCGCATATACGGAAGATATGTGCATGTCTTCCGTATATCCCTAACTTTCTTATATGTGTATATACGGAAATTGTGCATATACGGAATATATGCGCATATACGGAAATTAGGCATATACGGAAGATATGCGCATATCTTCCGTATATGCCCAATTTCCGTATATGCACAATTTTTGTATATGAAATCTGCGCATATACGATACATATACATGAACGGCGTGTATATACGAAAGATATGCACATACAAGAAAGTTAGGGATATGCAGAAGACATGCGCATATCTTCCGTATATGCCCAATTTCCGTATATACGCACATCTTCCGTATATGCACAGTTTCCGTATATGCGCAATTTCTGTATATGAAAATTGTACATATCTTCGTTTATGTATCTGCATCGTATATGCGCAAATTCAATATACAGAAATTGCGCATATACGAGAACTGCGCATATACGGAAATTGCGCATGTACGGAAGATATGCGCATATCTTCCGTATATCCCTAACTTTCCTATATGTGCATATCTTTTGTATATGCACATTGTTTATTTATCTGCAACGTATATGCGCAAATTCAATATGTAGAAATTGCGCATATACGGAAACTGTGCATATACGGAAGATATGCGCATGTCTTCCGTATATCCCTAACTTTCTTGTATGTGCATATCTTTCGTATATGTACGTCGTTTATTTATCTGCATCGAATATGCGCAAATTCAATATGCAGAAATTGCGCATATACGGAAACTGTGCATATACGGAAGATATGCGCATGTCTTCCGCGCATATCTTCCGTATATGCCCAATTTCCGTATATGCACAATTTTTGTATATGGAATCTGAACATATACGATAAAGATACATGAACGATGTGCATATACGGAAGATATGCACATACAAGAAAGTTAGGGATATACGGAAGACATGCGCATATCTTCCATATATGCCCAATTTCCGTATATGCGCACATCTTCCGTATATGCACAGTTTCCGTATATGCGCAATTTCTGTATATGGAAATTGTACATATCTTCGTTTATGTATCTGCATCGTATATGCGCAAATTCAATATAAAGAAATTGCGCATATACGGAAACTGTGTATATACGGAAGATATGCGCATATACGGAAATGAACATATCTTCCGTATATCCCTAACTTTCCTGTATATGCATGTCGTTTATTTATCTGCATCGTATATCTGCAAATTCAATATGCAGAAATTGCGCATATACGGAAATTGTGCATATACGGAAGATATGCGCATGTCTTCCGTATATCCCTAATTTCTTGTATTTGCATATCTTTCGTATATGCACGTCATTCATGTATTTGCATCTTAGATGCGCAAATTCCATATACAGAAATTGCGCATATACGGAAATTGGGCATATACGGAAGATATGTGCATATCTTTCATATATCCCTAACTTTCCTGTATGTGCATATACGGAAACTGCGCATATACGGAAGATATGCATATATACGAAAGATATGCGCATATCTTCCGTATATGCCCAATTTCCATATATGCACAATTTCTGTATATGGAATCTGCGCATATACGATGCAGATACATGAATGACGTGCATATACGGAAGATATGCACATACATGAAAGTTAGGGATATACGGAAGACACGCGCATATCTTCCGTATATGCCCAATTTCCGTATATGCGCACATCTTCTGTATATGCACAGTTTCCGTATATGCGCAATTTTTGTATATGGAATTTGTACATATCTTCGTTTATGTATCTGCGTCGTATACGCGCAAATTCCATATACAGAAATTGCGCATATATAGAAATTGTGCATATACGGAAGATATGCGCATATACGGAAATTGTGCATATACGGAAGATATGTGCATGTCTTCCGTATATCCCTAACTTTCCTGTATGTGCATATGCGGAAACTGTGCATATACGAAAGATATGCGCATATACGAAATTGGGCATATACAGAAAATATGCCCATATCTTCCGTATATGCCCAATTTTCGTATATGCACAATTTTTGTATATGGAATTATGCATATACGATGCAGATACATGAACGACGTGCATATACGGAAGATATGCACATACAGGAAAGTTAGGGATATACGGAAGACATGCGCATATCTTCCGTATATGCCCAATTTCCGTATATGCGCACATCTTCCGTATATGCACAGTTTCCGTATATGCGCAATTTCTGTATATGGAAATTGTACATATCTTCGTTTATGTATCTGCATCGTATATGCGCAAATTCAATATACAGAAATTGCGCATATACGGAAACTGTGCATATACGGAAGATATGCGCATATACGGAAGATATGCGCATATCTTCCGTATATCCCTAACTTTCCTGTATGTGCATATCTTCCGTATATGCACGTCGTTTATTTATCTGCATCGTATATGCGCAAATTCAATATGCAGAAATTGCGCATATACGGAAACTGTGCATATACGGAAGATATGCGCATGTCTTTCGTATATCCCTAACTTTCCTGTATGTGCATATCTTCCGTATATGCACGTCGTTCATGTATCTGCATCGTAGACGCGCAAATTCCATATACAGAAATTGCGCATATACGGAAATTGGGCATATACGGAAGATGTGCGCATATAAGGAAATTGCGCATATACGGAAGATATGCGCATGTCTTCTGTATATCCCTAACTTTCCTGTATGTGCATATACAGAAACTGTGCATATGCGGAAGATATGCGCATATATGGAAACTGGGCATATACGGAAGATATGCGCATATCTTCCGTATATGCCCAGTTTCCGTATATGCGCAATTTCTGTATATGGAATCTGCGCATATACGATGCAGATACATGAACGACGTGCATATACGAAAGATATGCACATACAGGAAAGTTAGGGATATACGGAAGACATGCGCATATCTTCCGTATATGCCCAATTTCCGTATATGCGCACATACTATAATCAACAGGGCATTGTTTCACATACTAAGTTATTTTTCTCTTAGTGCTCGTGGCTAACTGTACTAGCCATGCATTCCTAAATTTTTTTGCTTTCAGGTTGAACCTTTCTACAGTTTGGGGACTAATATAGTTTAAGGTAGCTCCTGGATCTATTAAAATAGAAAGAGTCTGGTTTGAGATTTTACCTTCTATTTCCAGCATAGTAGCTTGATGTTCAGCTTGTCGATTTTCCAGGGCAACACTGATTTACTGTAGTGGCCTCCCAAACTATCTGTATATTGTGCATTGATCGAGAGTTATGTGGGCAATCTCTCATCATATGAGGTCCCCCACATCCCCAACACCTTAGTAATTCTTTGGTGGTGTCATACGTTTTGCTATTCTATTCTGTTACTCTTGAACCTGTGTGAGACTCAGCTCGCAAGAGTGTCTCTTCTCTGATTCCTTTCTTCTTTCAATGATCTCTACCAAAATTTCTCAAATAAGGTTGTTTTTGTTTCTTCATTCCCCCACCAGTTCTTCCACCATCCTTGTTCTCCCACACTTTTCCACCTTCACTTTTAATTTTAAACAGTTGATATCATAGCCTCTCTTTCCTGATTACTTCATCCATTGTCTTTGGGTTATCATCTCCTTGTAAGGGATCGGTAAACAGTTTAGGAACCGCTGAATTTATTTACAAATTCATCCATAGTTAGCTGCCCCAGTTTCAACTCATGAAATTCCTTAGCCTTGTCATCATAATACCTCTCACCCAGGAATCTGGCCTTGAATTGCTACTGAAATTCTTCCCACGATACTATTTTTTCTTCCAGCGCTTGAACACTCTTACGTTCCTCCCACTACAGAGTGGCTTTACCCTGGAATTGGTAAATTGCCAATCATGCCTTCAAGTTTCTTTCATATCCATATACTTGAAAATATTTTGTCATATTCAGAAGCCATGCCTCTGCATCCTCCTCCTTCTTGCCATCAAACACTGGTGGTTTGATCTTTCTAAATTCTCCTTGTAATTCGGCCTTCCTTCGTTTCTCATATGTTTTTGATGATTCAAGATCAATTTCTTCTCTACTTCCTGACTTGTCATATCCTATCTTCTCGGTACCTTCCTGATTTACACTCCTATGATTGGACTTCTCTGTCCATTCTCGGATTAGATTCTCCTGATCTTCACTAGCTTTTATCAACTTTTCGTTATTGCCATGGAGTTGAACTAACTCGGATTGCAGTGTCCTTACTGTTTCCACCAACTGAGAGCTTATGACAGAAGCACTGCCAACTTCCCCCAAATCCACATACAATTCCTCATTTCCCGTATTTGGCGGCAGAAATCCTTCCATCATTGTTAAATCCTTCCTTCTTTTACTAATGTTTATGCAATTGTTCTTAAGATCCTTCGATTATATCGTAGTAGTCGCTGTAGCTTTTCACTTAAGGTAATATAGTTGTTGAATGGATCGATTTTAATAACTAGGGTTTGTCTTATTCATATTTTCATTTTAATAAACAATGGGGCTATGACTCTGATGCTATTATTGTTCGTTCAATTGGATATTTGGGTAGATTCTGAATTCTCAGTTCTAATTTGTTGTTGTTCATTATATACATGTATATACTCATTCTGTCTGATATTAGCGTTATTTTTTTCTCATGTTACACTTCTTCAGATTTAAATTTTCATTTCTCGCAGAAGTTCTGCAAAGAAAGGAGTCCAGATGTTTAGTTCACATATTTTTTTCTTTTTTACAGTTCACAACTGTGGGACACAATCTCCGTCCGGAGCACCTACATGCCCGAATTTAGAGTCTTCCCCTAACTTAGTAGTACAAAATTACGTTTTTTTTCTTTTGAACAATAACCATTAAAATTTTACTATTTTTTCATCCTTACATATACCCGACACCTAACCTGTTACCATATGGATCAATGGACTCAAATTCCCATGGTTTATGGGGCTTGTGATTCTTTATTTATTTTTTTACTTCACCAATATAGGAGCCTACCAGCTCCGCTCAGAAAGTCACCTACACTTTTAATGAGCTCTGTGTTGATCAATAGCCATTATCTTCCACAAATGTTACTCTTAATTGACATTCATATGTTATAACATGACATGCAACTATATGACTAATAAGAAATATCATCCCTACGCTAGATAATCATCAACCTGCATCAAATACTAATTATCGTTCCTCCAAAAGCTAGGTAATCACATCATGCATTAATTTATTAGTTAAAGTATAGCTCTACAACTCATAAGAAGATTCACCCACATAAGGTAACAATCATCAACATGCAGTCAAATTAATAATGACTTACACTCCTATAACTAAAGAAAAATGGTTACCTACAGATGATAATAGATTGTTGGTATACAACTAATGTAATTAACCACCAAATTTGTACAGATAAGGAACAATACCCAACGTGAGTAACAAACCATAACTTTCAGTCTATGTAACGTAACATGCATCTAACTTAATTCATTTGAATACGGTAAGAATTTTCTGACCAATAATCTTGAACTTGGAAAATCAATGGTTGTCTACACCAGAACTCCCAACCATGAATCCTTTGATTTCCCCTGAGATATGACAACTTTCCAGGCATCAGTAACCTCTACTCTGCTTTGATAATTCTTGTTTATCATTATCATGTTCCCAGATTTTTCCTGGGCAACGTCCTGCCTTCAAGGGTTTTGTTTCCCCTCAACCTAGGATTTTTCCATGTTTTTCTTTAAAGCTAAAAGCCTACTTTTCCACTTGCAGTGCTTTTATTACCAGTCTTTATCTCCCACTCGATTAACACATATATATTTTTCTATATATTTTTCGCTTTAGGAAAAATCATGACGAATCTGATCCCTCTCAGAAATACACCTCTTAGTGTAGCTTAAAAGATTGCCTATCATTGTCATATCATATTGTCTTCAATGACATGCATGGTTGCAAGAACTGAAATTCATTCCATGTGTTTCCTCTATGTGTCTTTCTCCCTTTCACTTGTTTATTACATAGCTTAGAAGATGAAGAGTATTACCACTTGTTTATTTAAGCTATAGAGGTTGTGACCAACATGACCTTATGACTAACCAAGCACGATGCAAGGCATCCTAAGTTGGATGAAAGATGTTTGGTGATTTGTATATAGTCAGTACACTCCTTTGCATTAGTCCTTGCTTTGTATCTTGCATGTACCCTCACTTCTTGTTAGATTTGGCTACCTGCTACTAGTAGTCCCTTAGCTCTTTCCTAACAAAGCAGGGGAAGGAATTTCCTTCAACCTGATTTCTTCAAGGTTCTTCATAGAAAGTATAGAGCTAAGAGAAGGAGATGTGTAATCTCACTATCAAACTGTTGAAAATACTTTGCATGTTCGAATCTATCAAAACAATTAAGCTGCCACTCAACAACATTGTCAATCTTGGAAGGCTCAAGAAAGATAACATCTCTAGATATTATAAACTTCTTATTCACTTCATCATAGGGATGGTATTCTTTGGAGGTATGAGTACCCAAAGAAGATACATTTGTGACTCCTTGCACTGAGTTTTTTAATCTGTTCCTTAGGTATGAAGGCATAACAGGAGGAACCAAAAACCCTGAGATGCCTCACTGAAGGAATGTGGCCATACCACATTTCATAGGGAGTTTTGTTTCTAATAGCATGAGATGGACACCTATTCTTTATATACACAACACATAGAACCACATCAACCCAAAACCTTATTAACTTAACATGTGAACAATGCCAAGCTCATAGTGAAAGTAATACATTCTAGTGAACTATGTGTTGAAAAATGAAGCAACAAATTCTCAATTTGATTTTTCCTTGATTAAATTGAAAAAATTCGAATTTCCACATCAACAGACAACTTCGATGATGTTAACTTGTGTGAGATGGCTTGTGTCACCTAGTTTACTCAGTAAATTTGAGTTGGAGGAGTTAGAGTTCAGTTCTACATATGTGATTGCTAATTTATAGCAATAAGGGTCAATTATCTGAGGTTGTTGTTAGTTAAACTAGTTCTAACTTTTGGAGGAACTAGTGGAAGGTCATTTAAGCAGTGGGACTTCAGTCAAACTCAGTGATCATCTAGTTAATTGATCAATCAACCCAAAATAGTTAGGTCATGCAGAGAATTCGAGTTCCCTAAGATTGGTGGAGATTCCAAGGCAGTTTTAATTTCTTGTAGCTCACACATTTGCAAGAACTTAATATAACCATAGTGGAGGAGGTAACTTGAGTAGGAGATTCTTGTGAAATTGGAGAGGGAATGATTGCTGGTTGCATTAATAGCGTACCAACAATTTGTTTTGCACCGCACTTCAATGTTTTTTGGGTAGGGATTTTGAGGGTGGATAATTTTTTTTGATGCTTTTTGGTCATGCACGTCCTCACTAACTATCTTGGGAGGTCTGTAATAGTTCCTTTCATGCACGTCCTTGATTCAAGTTTGAATTTTTGGCGTTGTCATCATTTAAAGTATGATTATGGAAAGTTTCAGGAAATTCTGGGCAGTGGTCTAAAGGACGACCTAAAAAAGTTGGCATAGATCCTCTGACCGCATGCTCGGAACTGAGGAATTTATGCCATAACCGGATGGAAACAGGCTTATGCATGCAATTGGAGCCTTGTAACTGAACCTTGCCTTTTTTATGCATGTGATTGGGGTGTTAGGTCTAAGAAACAAGGTTCCATCTCAGGGATTGACCACCTCGGGTGTTTCTTTAGCTCTTGGTTAATCTGTAGTTCCTATAGGATGTTCGTAAGTGTCGGTGTGTCGACCCCACTTCCATAACTGGAAATTGGAGGTCAGGTCATGTCATAGTGACACTCGTCTCATGTTTACCATGATGAGATTGTGAAATTGGGTAAATGTGGGAGGGTTGGTTACACACGTAAAATGAAAAATATAAATTTATAAATTTTCTTTTTCTGATATTCTTGAAAGTTGTCAGCGACAAGTCCTACGCATTATACAAGATTTTAGAGTTAGTAATTAAATGTAATCAGTAACTTCTACCTTTTTTAAAGATTATTTTTATTTATTTATAAGAATTAAAATATTAAATATTTTATATAATGAGGTGTTTGATATATTTATGCCTATAGGCATGTCTTTTTCACACTAGGTTGTGGATAATTTTAATTTAATTATTAGTAATTATCTTTTAAAAGAGTAATTTCTTTTATAAGTATTAAAATATTAGATATTTTATATAATGAGGTGGTTGATATTTTTATGGTTATAGACATGTCTATTTCATAATAGGCCTTCCAAAATTGCGTAGATGATGGAGATTTAACCTCCATGGAATATGCCAGAATATTCATAGTAGTATACATTAATAAAGGGTTAAGATTTATCTCCAAGTTATTTATGCTCTTTTAATTAAGTCATCTCACATAAATTAAGGAAAAATGTTATATCAACACATGTCATATTGGTTATGTTGAATTTATAAGACGTGATATTGGCCGGTATTATAATAGCAAAAGCTATTTACCAGTTAATAATTCCCATGGTAAAGTGGGGGTAAATTTCCATGGTTAGGAATAATGTTTAAATCATATATTAATTCTTTTTATAATTTATAATAATACTAATAATTTAAAATAACTCTTTATTGAGGTGTTAGAACTAACATTGAAAAAGGAGGGAGGGGGGTGGAGGAACCAGTTACACTGCTGCCTCCCATCCCATCTAAGAGGGGGTGGCGTGTCCATCCCACCCCATGCATTCACACATGAAAAAAAACATTCATTCATTTCAAAATCATAGGGAAACCCATTATCTATTTGAACACTCTTGATTGGATGATCTTGTCTCCACATTTATCTATTGTGCTTGCAAGATCTCTCTACCACAGGTGAGGAAATTCTCCCATGGCGAATGATTTGTGGGGCTCAAACCCAACTATCAAAACTCTTTTTTGTGTGGTAAGTTACGCATTTTTCAGCTCTAGTTCAAAGGATGGTTTATTTCAATGGAAAATGTTATGTGTGAATGGTAATTCAGGGAGGTCAAGACCCCAAGGATGTTGACCTCTAATGCATGCACCAACCTTTGAGCAACTATGAGGGGAGGAGGAAAAAGAAAACCATGGAGTTGAGCTTTGGGATGCGGATGCCAACTATGGTGGTTGCTTGAGCAGGGAAGAGTGGAAACATGCAACAATTCATCCTCGTTGTGATGTAGATTCAAGCTGAGGCGACTTTCCTAGGCTGAGTAATTCATCCTATGTCCAATCTCTTTAGTTTTTTGAAATCTTTAAATTGTTTGGCTTCTATTTGGTGGCTCTTGGAATATAGTTTTCAAAACGCAGTGGTTTTCTGTACTAGTTTTTGTGTTATTATTTCTTTATGGTTGTTAGACCATATTTGCAGTACTTTCCTCACTTTCCATCAACTACTCAATTTTTCAAGAAATTGCTTCAAACTGCAAGGAAACTCAAGTTTTCTTCGACTTTATTTTTATTTTGTTATTAGTTTTATGACCTCGTTAGTTTTTTTATTCTTTGGGTGGTGTCCTCTCTTTGGTTCCTAGTAACTCTACATATCATTCCTTGTCATAAGATGTGTTTTCGTTGAGGGTATGGTGGTAGAGGCCCCAAAGGTGATGCAAGCCCAATCCCAAGAAAAAAATGCAGCTATATTTTTTCAGTCCTCCACTCCATTGCAAATCCAAGAGGAAATTCATTAACTTGAAGTTTTTACCACTAATGACTGCCAAGCCTAATTTAACTCTGGAATTTAAGCTTAAGTAACAAACTGGGTCTCTGATCCCAGACATACAAGGGGCAGACGAAGCCAATATTTGAACTTGATTACCCTACAATGGAAAATGAAGACACTTCTCGATAAGGTCCTTAAGGAAAAAAATGAAGACCATAATGACATTATCTCCTTCCTGAATGAAATTTAATGAGTTCTAACACCATCAAAGTTCTTGTCATACAAGTTTGAAAGCTCGACTGGCTTACATAGAAGGCCATCCTTAATGTGGCCTAAAACCTCCATCTCCAACCAGTACAAATTCCCAAGATCTAGCCCCAATCACTTCACGAAATGCTTGATGTCATATTTAACAACCCGACTTACGATTTTTATTTTTAGTAGTTCATCTTATTTTAGTTTTCTTGAATATAGTAGCTATAGTTTTGGCATTTTGATAAACCTAAACCATTTGTTGCTTACTGGAATCAACTCAAATAATGATATCTAGTTTTATATGAAGTCATTTTGAGGTAATATAATTTCAAATTAACAAGAAAAAGTATTATTAAGTTTACTTTTATGATTTTTTTTAAAATAATTCGGGCAATGTAAGAACCATGTGGGTGGTGTAAGTGTTTTGATGCTTATCATGAATTGATTCCTATGGGAATGTAACATCCATTTAATTTATACCCCTAAACTAGTTTATGCATATTTTAAAATTTGATTGTATATTTTTGGGATCAAATATTCCTTTTTGAATATTTGATAGATTTTATATTAAATATTTTAAAATATGCTTTATGCCTCTTGAAGATCTTATTTTACATTTCTAAATTCTATGTTTGTATTTTTAAATATACTTTTATTGATTGGAGAGATGTTGTGGATGTTTACTAAAGTACAACATCAACTAAAATACAACATCACCCCCATATTGAGATGTAGAGCACCTCTCAGTGCAATGATTGTAAACATTTTAATGTTGCCTTAATATTGGAGAGAGATGCTGTAATTTCTGGAAAATGAAGCATTAGATCAAAAAGTAATAATAATAATAAAGCATAATGATGATTTAAATAAAGTAGTATTAAAAAGTAAAAAATAATAAAAATAGCAAATGAATTCAATTCAGTTTATATATTGTAATTTTTTATTATTAGAAATATTACAAATAAATTTTCCAAGAAAAAAATCATAATGTACATAACACATTAAAATAAATTTAAATAATAATATTTCATATTTGTAATAATGATAATTTACAACATATAAATAAAAACATATTAAATCTAAGGTAAACTTAACTTGGTAAAGTTACTAGTGGTTTTTGAGCTCTAGGTTTATGAGAACCCATGGTATCCATGTGGAATATAGCCTATTTAAAGGGGGGAATTAAACCAGGCTATATCCATCTTAACTTTGAATCTAAAAAGAGGTAAGAGGGATCAAATCTCTTGATATGAAAATATCTTAAGATGCAAAGAGATTTGATCGCTCTGGGTGTTTGGTAGATGTGAAGTTATGATGGATCTAGACAAGTTAATAAACTTATGATTAAAAATAAAAATATATTTCAATAGAGAAATTTGGAATATATATTTAATATAAAGGGTAGTTATAAATTAATATTCATTTGACCATTTAAATTAAACTACTTTTTCGTATTCCTAACCATTATATTCATAAATTCATATTTAAATATAATTAATAAGCATATAAAAATTTAATGTTAATAGTAAAAAATATTTTATTATTATTTTTAATTTTTAAACAAAAAAGAGTATTTGTATTATATAATTATCAGCATGTTTGCACCAAATACATCAAGAATTACGTGGCTAATTCATCAAAAATTTCCAATGGTTTCCTTTGGAATACATGATTTTCATGAGGAGAATATAGTTGAGTAATAAAAAGAGGGGTTTTGTAGTTGAATACCTTACTATATTGCCCCAACAAAATACCAAATTTTCCACTCATAAAGCTACTAGGGAATTTTATTAATAGAATTTATCCACCATTAGGGAATTATAATAGGCATGATTTAGCCATTAATCTTTAATACATTTATCTACAATTTACACACCTCTTCACCATAGTTGTTTGTTTCTCTCATGAATTCTCTTAGGACATGGAAATATGCTTTCGATAGGATATCTTCCACAATTTTAGTGAGTTTTTCATGATGTTTTCATAGATTTCTCCTTTGGAGGGAGTCTTTGACTAGATGATGCACGACTTGGAGAGAATCTCCTATAACCATAAGCGTGTCCAAGTGGCTAAAAAAATTCCCTTGGTAGGGACCATATATCTTTGTTTAATTATATAACCATAAGTGTGTCCAAGTGGCTAAAAAAATTCCCTTGGTAGGGACCATATATCTTTGTTTAATTATTTGTCATATGACCGACACCCTAAGAGTAACTAAACACTTTGTCTCCTCCAAGCCATAGTGTACCCCTCCCCTTCCTCCTTCCATCCATCTATATATATATAATCAATGTTATGCATATCACATTAAAAAAATTACAAAAAATACAAAATATGTAAAAAAAATCATATATAACTATACGTATTATTAGCACAAGCTATATTAATATAACTATATGCATTATTACCACAGAGACGATATTAAGAGTGAACGATCATGCTCTGAGCCGTTGCTAAACACTCATGAAGCATCCACATAATCTCAACACGTATGAAGCATACACATAATCTCAATAGGGACGGGAAGAAGATTAGTGGAAATTATACTCTAATAAGACATATTAATTCTTCTGGTTCTGCCTCAGAAGGTATAATATCCCACTCATAATTTTCTATCCTTTATCTTTTCTATTTTTCTTAACTATATTGAATTTAATTAGGATTTTTAGTCCTTAGCTTTAACTTTATTATATTTTAGTTATTAAATATTTATTATGAAAGATTACTTTAATAAATTTATTAATTAGTTATTATTAATAATTATTTAGGCATGTTAATAATTCTTTATTTATTACAAGTTATTAAATAATTAATTATAAATTATTGATAATTATTATTAATGAGTAGATTAATAAAAAAATAAAATCTTAAATTTAATATTAATTATTTATTACTAAATTTAGTTAGGTAGTTATTAATACTTTATTATTAATTACCATTAATGGTTTTTATTATTATTTAAGGTGATGTATTTACGATCTCTCTGTGGTAATAATTTAGGGTGATATATTTACGATCTCTACGGTCATAATTTATGATCTCTCTACGGTAATAATTCACAATCTCTCTGCAGTAATAGAAAAAAATCCGGGGCACGTGCGTCTGCGGTCTGGCTTGCTGATATTAGGTGCACACATTCCTTATATCTTTCTAATACATATCTGCTCATATATTTTCAAGTATGAAAAATTCAACACAAAATAAAATTGCTTTACACCACTGGAATTCCTATCTTGAAAAGCTTTATGAATCTCCAAATGTCATGGATAACATTGAAACCCCACTCACAACCAAAGAAGTTTTCTCATTAGAAGACATTGATTTTGGGGTTAATCACTTGGCTAATGGGAAAGCTAAGGACATTGAAGGTTACCATGTGGAAATCTTCAAAATTGGAGGTCCTGTCCTCATCCCCCACATTCACAAGCTTTTCAATCAAGCGGTCAAGCAAGAGTTCCCTAAACCATGGACTCAAAGCCTCATTATCCCTATTTTTAAAAGTGGGGATACAAATAACCCCTCTAATTATCGGACAATTATGATTAGCCCTCTCCTAGCCAAGTTATATTGTATTATTTTGGAAAGGAAGTTGAGCATATGGATTGAAAGTGAAGGTAAGAGGGCTAAAGGCCAAGCAGGTTTTAGAAAGCAACACTCAACAACAGACCATCTCGTTACGCTTAGGATCATTGTGGCGGAATGCTGCAATGATAAATCCAATCTCTTTTTTTGCTTTGTGGACTTTAGAAATGCTTTTGATACGATTCCTAGAAACAACCTTTGGAACAGATTAGAAGAGCTAAAGGCTCCTTTTGAGTTGAGAGCTGCCATTATAAGGTTATATGAGAATGTAATTGCCAAGTTAAAGAGAAAAGAGGGGTGGTCGAAAGATATTAAGTGTAATATCAGAGTTAAACAAGGTTTCCCCCTCTCTCCCTACCCTATTTGGCATTTACATCGACAATCGAGAAGGTTGTTTAGAGGAAGCAGGATGTTCTCGCATGATCTTAGCTGGGATAGTCATCATCCTTCTTTTCTATGCTGATGATATTGTTCTTCTCACAACGTGCCCATCTGATCTTGATAAGCAACTTATACTTCTTAAGGATTTCTGCTCTACCATGGGTATGATTGTTAACATTGACAAAACAAAAGTTATGATTATCAAATCCAAGAAGGACACTTACGCTAATTTTATGTATGACAATAGTAACTTGGAGGAAGTGTCTTCCTACAAGTACCTAGGAATTGATATTCATCACAAGCTCAATTGGAACTATAGCATTGAGAAATGGATTAATGGAGTATGGAAAGCTTATTTTGGTCTTGAAAATAATTGTAAAACGACAAACCTCATAATCTGGGATAGAAAGAAGTTCCTCTTTGAAACTTTAGTCACTCCGATTATCTTATATGGATGTGAGGTTTGGGGTTGTAGCATCTCTAGAGAATCCCGGAGAAAGATTGAGAAGCATTTTATAACGTATAACCTCAAAATTAAAAGCAACACACCCTATCCTATTCTTCTTATAGAAGTGGGTCTTTCTCCTATTGAGAGCCTAGCTATGACTAGGCTTCTGTTGTACAAGCACAAACTCAATAACACAGGAGACCATAGACTTCCTAAGTTAGCTTTAAATTCTAGCCAAAACCACCTAAGGCTCAAACGAGGTTGGTATAAAGACACCAGGGCCTGGTTAAACCATTGGGAGATCGACAAGAATGTTGCATTGCAAAACATTAATAACATTAAAAATATTGTTACTTCTAAGTTCAAAGAAAAATGTGGTGTGAGAAAGATTTAGTAGCTAAAAGAAAATTAAGATATTATAAGGAGGTCATTAACCCCACCCTAGAAGATCAAAAGTATCTCTTTATTTTAACTAGCTCAAAGAAGAAAATTAATATAGCCAAGATTAGAACGAACTCTCATGAGCTCCATAGTGAAACGGGTGGTTGGGCAGTTCCTAAAACACCATGGATGGAAAGGTTCTTCCATCTCTGTGAGAATACAAACATCGAGGATGAAAATCACTTCCTCTTAGAGTGCCCCAGGTAGAACCAAATTAGATCTCAGTTTCAAAATCTTTGTTGCAATACTGACCTTCCTAGCCTTTTACATTGTAAAAATTACAGTGAGCTCGGTTCTCTCCAAGCTTTTTGAGTATAGGAATAAAATCTTAAATCAAACTAAATAATTTGTTTCTTTAGGTCGGATAAACCAAAGTTTGGTCTTAATGGACTTTAACAATCATCATCATCATCAAATAAATTAATAATAATTATTATTAACGATCAATTAAATATCTAAGATTAGAATGATTTATTTAGGATTATAATTATTTATTTATTTATTATCATAAATAAATAAATAAATAATTATTTATAAACAAATAAAACTACTATTAATAATTAATTATTATCCTTTATTTTATTTATTATTATTAATCCATTATTAATAATTAATAATTATATTATTTATTGTTATTTTAGGTTTAGTTTTTTATTTAAGATTTAAATTAGCTCTCTTGAATTTTGTTCATTTAGTATTTATTCATTTCTTTGAGTCTTCCTTTATTCATTCATTCATTGTAGTGAAAACGGATCAAGGTTAGAAAGTAAACCCGATTCATACTATAGCGTGGACAATCCTAACCATCTTTCTCAAAAATGATAACCACAGGGATTCAAAGACTAACAATATAAATTTTATTATCAAAAACCAGCTTGATAAAGTATTGATAAAATGTATTTAATGCTTATTTCAGAGCTATTAGCGATATAGTTGATAATTAAAATAAATTTTTAAAATTAATATTTCAAAATAAATACTGTTTAAAATAAGTGTTAATCAGAAATAATTTTGTGCAAATGTAAGTAAGAAAGTACATCCATAAATTGAGATGACACTTATTATTTTAAACTTTTAATAAATTACGTATTTTTTTATAAAAATTGCACTAATTGATATCTCATTATATAACTAATTGATCTCTCATTATATAATTATACATTTGATAAAATGCCTCCATATCTCGTTGAAAAAGCAAAACACATATAGCCACTGTGAAGATTAACGTGTCGGCATGTATAACGAAATGCACCATCGTCGGCTTAAAAAACCATCACAACCCTAACCAATGAAAACACTATTTAGACATGTTACTAATGCAATTTCGAAATCAATACTCTCATTTCGTATCAAATCTTTCACACACGTGGTCTTTCATCCACACAAGTATAAAGCTATTATTTTATTTTTGAATTAGTTTGGGAAGAAGGAGAAAATCGAAACAGTTCTACAAATTCCCATAACGAGTATCTGAGAGAAAAGGTTCTCTATGTTATGCTATCTGTGGAAGCAGAAGCCCGCGAGGAAAATGCAGGCATTCTTCCTGCTGCTCTACAAACCTCAACAGTCGCTACAACAAGAATTGAAAATGACAATTTGGTGTCGACTGTGAGGTTTCATAAGGTGATGTCGACATATGTCGAGCACCAACTTTCGGGGGAGAGTTCATCAGAGAATATTGGTATACGCGAATTAAATGACCAACTGCATCAAGAGAATATTGTTCTCCTCAGAGTCAGTACTTAGATCGAGAGTTTATCAGAGAATATTGATATACGTGAATTAGATTATGAATTAGATTTTGAATGGCGTGAAGCTATTGTTAATCGTTTCAGAAGCAATGAAGGTGAATATGATGAGAGTGAAGACTATCTAACAACATTTACATTTCCTGATAATACTATTGTTTTTCGATACATACATGATCATCGCCAGCCCAACCGAGGACTGGATTTTTTCATTCATGGTCAAATTATATGGAATTCCAGATTCACATGGCGTCAGATCAAACAACATCTTGAGGACTATACGTATAACTTCCATTTCAGATCTAAAATTATCCATATTGGCATGGGTGACATTACAGAGGAAGGAGAAATAAGTAGTCTCGCGGAGGAAGAAGTGCCTAATAGCCTTCGTGTAGCAGTGGATGCGTTGCCATCATTAGCTGTGGTTAGTGAAGAAAGTGAAAGCAGTGACAGAGACATGTGCTCAATTTGTCACGAAACGTTTTCCAGTGAAGAGCTTGCAAAAGAATTGCCATGCCAACACCTCTATCACTCGAAGTGCATTCTCTTATGGCTACACCACATAAATTCTTGTCCAATGTGTAGATCTGAATTTTCTTCTTTAACCGAGCTACTGATTTCTCCAATGAATACATTTGATTATAATTTCTTGCTGAAAGTAAACATTTAACTTAAAATTAGATTTAGAAATCCATTCAACATGACAAGCTCAGAAAAACTTAAACCCTGATGTTCACATTCATCACTCTGCTGTCTTTTAACTATGCAAATTAGACTTGCAAAAATAATATAATCCAGAACCTAGGCATTGAGGCTAGTATATGCATGATACCATTGAAGAATTTGCCGCAACATAAAACCTATAAAGAAAACAGATGAGGTATAACTTTCTCTTATTTCATTTTTTACTCTAAATTTATTAGAGTAAGATGACTATATTTGAGTTTCCAACAAAATATGAAACATATACACACAAATATCTTACCTCAGCTGACAAATCTACATTATTAAAATCAAGAATGAATAAAAACCTCAAGGCAGTGAGGGGTGGAAGGGATTTTAATTAACTACGGCTGCGGCCATAGAAGTGGGTTTACCAAGGAAGGTTGGCCTCTCATCGCTGGCCATAGTCACAATCACTCTCATGTCGTAATGTTCATCAGAATGTTTTGAGATATCCTCCGTGCTCTGGTTCACCCCATCTTCATTATGAACATCCTGTGATGTGTTTCTTTCTCGACCTTCAGAACGGGGCCCACGCATGGACTCCTTGAGGTAAGAGCATACGAGATTAATCACAGGAAAGGGAAAGAGAATGAGCATGACACCTAACAGATACAGAACAAGCAAACTCCAATTTGATAATTTGCTGCCTCCTGAGAACATTTCCCCTCGTTGGTGTTGGTATCCTTCCTGTAAGGCCTGCACGACGAAATTCCATTATAGCAAGGTATTAGAAAGCTATACGATTTTCAAAACACACAAAACCATAAAATGTAAGAAACAGAGATGCACAATCAAAACTTCAAGAACATCAAGATGAAGATGAAGACTGCCAAGTACAAAAGATGTCGTGCCCATTACAGCTGATAACGGTACAGAATTTTTGTTGAATGATATTTGATGGCTGAGATTTTAAAATCTCAACGATGATGTCTTTTTCTTCTTAGGCGTAAAGATCCCCCAATTTGGCGGTGCAGAATTCATCCAAAACCTTGGTTTGGCAGCTTCAATGTGTATATTTTGCAGTACCATGTTGGGAGCCGAGGAGAAAAAAAGCTTCAACTACACGTCCTGCATGACAATGTTCAGTAGGCCCCTGATGTGTTCGACGAAGGTGTCTTTGGACTGAAGCTTCAACTTTCTTGAATGAAAATGTACCACCGAATTCTTCCAGATGCCGCGGTTTCAATTTCAAATTTCAAACCAACTTAGAATAATGAATGGCCCGGTTCAAGTTCTTGTTTCGGCGGGTTTCCAAATTCAAATGAGTGTACGGTCTGGTGGTGGCATTCAAGGCGGAGGCAACCGACTGACCGACGTGTGCCTGCACGCCAGAGTGGAGGCCAAAGTGGAGGCGGGCAGGGTCGTCGATGGGCAGGAGCACGGCAGACGGCAGAGTCGCCGGAGCTGCGTGCCCTGTAATCGCCGGAGAGGGATGCATGCTATGATGCATGGTCGAACATGGAAGGGCCCCATGACGTCGAGGAGGCTGTCTGCCGCTGTCAGAGGGTGTAAGGACATAGCATTAACTTTGCTATGGAGGTGGAAATAGGAACTGCCCTAATGTATTACATATATGTGCGCGCGCACGCGCGTGTGTGTGAGGGGACATATATATTACGTATCCCTACCAAAATATTTAATGCCATTAACATCTCAACCACCAAATGTAAAGTGTGTCGATGATTTCCCAATTCACAATGCATTGATTCAATGCAATTACAATTATAAATCTGTGTGGCATAGTCGACAATTATGCACATGTAGGTAGTATCACATTGCACATAAGTAAGTTTATGAATAAGAGGCCTATCCATCACTACTAATTTCAACAATTACATAATTTGAGTTATTTGTAAGGGGTTTGGGGGCACATTACAAATTCAATTTAAGTTGAATACAAACAAATATATGTATTTAGTTGTATCGTGATTATCATAGGTTTTCTTTGTAGGAATGAATTCATCCTGGCCAACTTGAAATTCCAACTTGGATTGGGCATGTATAAATCTATAGTCATTTCAAAATTGATATAATTTTCGTTGTAAAGGAAAGGGATTATTGTGGGCTGAACTGAAAGTCTATTTTCTAAACTTATATATATGTTTGTGTGTGTGGAGCTTGGAAAACTGAATTGGTTTTATTAATATCATATTTTCCTAAAATTGTAAAAGATGTTCATGCTTATTAACTAGAGATTTGTAAATGAATAGTAAAAATTACCACCCACAAATAACAAAGAAAACACCATTTCAATTTGTGTATGCCCAAATCAGTTATGCTTACATTCTTGTTTATGAAATTCACACCTACAAACTCTATACAAATGATCTTTATTAAATTTAGGAAATTATGTTAAGTTGATGTTGCATCAAACACCCTCCAAATTTTTTCCTACACTTGAATTTTAGAGCCTGCTAAGGATCTTACAATCTATAGTTCCATGGTCATTTCATGGTCAATTGATGTTTTTCGAAGTGTTGTAAGTGTCAAAATCACTTTCTTACACATGATTATTCCTTGATGAATTCACAAGCGCACCTTTTGTTTGAAAGCTTAGACAGATATTGCGCAGTCTTGAAGAGTAAGGCTTGCACAACCTCTAGGAATAGAGCTTATGAATTTTTCAATTAGAGTGCTTGTGTAGTCACTATTTATTGTGACTGCACAATCCATAAGGATAGTGCATTGTGCAACCTATGCTAAAAGTCAATTCGCAACATCATTTGACAGTCTCTCTCTCACTTCAGTTGCAATTGTACTTCTACTCCAGTGAGTTTTCTCAATTGTCGCATTTGCACACCTTTGCTTTCACAAGTGTCATTTTCACTTTCACGAATGCCATTTTTGCTTGATTTCACTTTAGAAAGTGTCATTTTCATGTTATCTTTGCTCTAACATGCGTCACTTTCACTTTCTTTGGCTTTTTCAAGTATCGTTTTCACTTTTTCGTACTCACAAGTGTCACTTCTAACCATTTTCACTCCTTATGTGTTGCACCTTCACACACCACTAGAGCCATTTCTATTACACTCTTCTACATTAGATGGTCATATATATCATTAGAATATGCACTAGACACATTCCCACAACTTAGCACACTTTCTGGTCGCAATCAACACTTATGTCGCAACTTGTGTTTTAAGTGTCATAATGCTACGTTTCAACTATCACACTTAGAAATATGTGTCACTTTGCTATCATTTCAAGGTGTGATTGTTGATTATGAGTCTTGTGCATCCCATGGCCTGTATTTATGGAATTCATGTGTGTTATCTGTGTTTGAGTCTTGTTTAGACGCTTTTCTCTCTCTTACTCTACTGGTCTCACACTTAGCCATTATGGAGCTCTTCTTGGTCCACCTACCCAATGCAAGTTATGAAGGCATTAAACATCTTACCAGGTAATGAGAAAAAAATATTCACAAGACTCATTGATAAAATATCTCCCTCCCAGACTTGTGCACTAAGTCTTTCTCAAGGTCAGCTCCTATTGTTGCACATTGAGAACTTGCAAGGAATGGTCACTAACCCTTGTTGCTTATACTACTCATTGCACTGAGAGTTGAGTAGTTCTGACTTCCATAACACATGGAGCACTTCTAACTGAAAAAATGACCTCTTCCATCCCCTTGCAAAATCAAACTGCACAATGAGAAGGCCCTGCTTCCCTCAAACTGTACTAAACACCTTCCTAGTTAGGAGACTTAACTTTATGCTACTTGTCTTAGCCAATTGCACAATATCCTTTCCCAGTGAGCCTCCCTGAGTGCATTATGCATTTCGAGTGGAAATCAAATCCATGTCTAAGCCATTTCAACCATTAAATTTGAAAGCATAGGAGTCTTCCCGTCAATCACTGTGCATAACGTAGTTCGAGTGCTTAGTCCTACCTCTTCTACTGGATTGAACCCATCACTACACCTTGCCTTGTTATAATTGGCTCCCTAGCGCATGTCACAATTCTAGTGGATAGCGCCACCTCTCTTTGATCACTGTTAAATAGAACTGTGCATTGCACTAAGCCTACCCTTTCCTCATTTTTCATTGCACAGTCTCAGTCAACAAGCCACCAATCCTTGTCCATTAGACTTCCCTAATACGTAGAAACTTGTTTTGTCTCTCCTACATTACATGGTGCACAATTCTAGTCCACTGTGAGACCTTCCAGAATTTATTGTGAAACTGAATTGTGCTATCACCGCCTCCTTCTCACTTTAGCTCTCAGCATTGTGTAGTTTCAGTCAACAGGCTCATCAAGTTTGTCTCTTGCACTTCCTCACAGATGTTTCACTTTCATTTTCCCCACTATTTCTTGTGAGTACGTTAGTTATTTTTTATCACAAGCTTGAAGGGGATATCATATGCTTGTAATATAAGTTCATTCTTTGAAAGAATCCATCCTAGTAAGTTTTACGAGTCCTAGGAAGGAGAAAATCGATCTCGTCATGATGACAAGTCTTTCATCGTTTAATTTTTACGGGTCCGACAAAATAATAACTCGGTATCTTTTTCATATTTAGAGAGTTCGAAAAAGAGAAGAAAAATAAAACTCCATCATGTCCCTTTTCATAATTCGCCTCTTGAACCCAAAAAGGTAGAAAACAATATCCAAGAGAACCTCCTAGCCATGTTCGACTAAGTTGTTGCTTTTTCGTACAATAGACTATCTCAGTCTGGAAAAGGGCTAAACTTATACTGAGTAGACGTCATTTAATTTACTTTTACGAGTTTGAAATGACAAGTACTTGACAACCTTTTCATTTTTAGAGAGTTAGAAAAGAGCTTAAAGATAACTCCACCTGGAGGAATGAATGGTATAAAAGGATAGCAACTGGTTTCGGTCACCATGGAACTGCTCAAAACATGTAATGTTCAAGAGGCTGGCTAATAAGACCACTCATCGCATATGTTCCTCAGGCAAGGGTAAAACAACCAAGTGAAAGTGTATGACCGGCCAAAGAGATGGCGATGAAGGAATGAAAAAACCAAGGCTCATCTAGCAAAAATCAGCGGATAAAAACAACAGTCACAAGATGTAAAGTGGGAATGGTTTCATTTTTACACAAGATTGAAACATGGGAAACTATGCTTGAGGATACTTGAAGATGGTTTCATTTTTTCACAAGCTTGAAACAGAACAATATATATATATATATATATATATATATATATATATATATATATATATATATATATATATATATATATATATATATATATATATATATATATATGCTTGGGTTTGGTTTCAGTTTTACACAAGCTTGAAACAAAGATAAACTATGCTTGAGATAAGTTTGCATGCCCCCATCATAATGAATCAATTTGAGGTACATGCCCCTGCAAGCCTCATTTAATTCACCTAAGTAGACTGTTGGTTACTAACATATGGATGGAATGAAGGTTCACTTACGAGATCAAGTGAAAGACTCGACTGGAATTTTATGAGATCTAATCAAAGACTCGAATTGGATGGGGATTTGTTTTATTTTTTAACGAGATTGACATAGGAAAATAACCCTGCTCATGACACCTTGTATCATTTTTTACCGAGCTTGACACAAGTAAAGGAACCATACTCTACTCCAAGCCCTTGATCACAGACCAAAAGAGGCCATGGCATCCAAGAGGTTCTCATCAGATGGGAGAACAACACTCTATAAGGGATACATGTCTAGGGATCTAAATAAAAAATTGGGCTCCAATGCCCCTAGTACATGATGTACTACATCACCTACTAGATCATTAGTAGATGTGGGCATGGAACAGGTGGCCATGTAATTAACATGTGGCAGGGGTGATACCGCTTGCATATAAGAACCATTTAGGGATTATGGTTGATGGGGAGTTGATTCAGGACCAATGAATGTAAGACGATCAATGATCACAATGCTTCATTCATGCAAGAAACACATCACTCGAAAGAGGGAAGAAACAAGAGCTCCCATGACATAAACATAGTCACGACCAAGGAGTGGATCAAAATCCAATGGGCCTTGTACAACCATCATGTCTATATAGATAGTCTTTCCTCAAAAAGTAATAGGAAACTTAGGAAGGATCCCTAAAAGTTGAATGGTTCCTTTGTTAAAAGCTAACAAATTCTGGGTGACGGGGCCAAGCTAAGGAGAACCTAAATCTTGCCAAGAAGTTGAGGACATGATGCTAACAAATTCACCCTCGTCTATGATTTTGCTATGTACGACCATATGGTAAGCCTGTACTATAATCTGGAAAGGCACATAAGATGGAAGATGATATCCTGCCAGTCGACGACTAAACTACTTGGATGGGGTGTCATAGCAACGTGAGAGTTTCCCTCTTGAGTTATGGGAATAGGAGAATTTCTCTCATGCACCTCGGGAATGGGAAGATTTCCCTCTAGTTCATTCAAAAATGAAGAAATCAGAAGAACCTGAGTGGTGAGGTTCACTCTCTACCAAAAAAGTATGGCTAACTGAAGGTGGAGCCAAGTCTACCGTTTTCTCAACCAATGGTTGGACAAGAATGGACTCATGAGACTCAATTTCAGAGAGAGAGATTTACCAAAGATGGCTTTTGATCAATCACTTGATCAACTAGCGAAGGATTAGGGGAAAGCTTCTGATAACTAATCGGAAGACAAGGTTGGGAAGCTGTAAGGCTTTCCAACTCTTTTGAAGCCTCATCCAAAAGAGGACAAAGATGAATGGGATGATTACCTTCACAAAACTTACAGGGAAATTTGAATTTCCCCTTTTTCCCATGGGATTTACTGTCACTAGTTGAATGTTTATCACCAACATGATCTCTAGAGGTTGATGATAAAGTTCGATGTAAACCTGTGGACCACACTTCTAAGACCTTATGAATAATAGGACAATTCAAAAGAAGGTGGTCACCCTTACATAACGTGCAAGGGAATTTTACTTTCCAGGGCTGATTGGAAGATTTTTCTACATCAGTTGCATCCGCAACAATGACTGCTTGGTTGCCCCCCTTGCTTATTTTTCTTCTTCTTCTTATTCGTCCTCTTATTCTTCTTCTTAGCTTCTTGGTTACTAGAATCCAAACTTTCACCAGGTGAAGAGGAATAACGAGGTGAAGAAATAGGCGAAGAAGGTGAGGGGTCAACTTTAGGATCAACTGGAGGTTGATCTTGTTCAATGGAGGAGAACTTGGTTGAAAAGCAGTTTGGACACTTGGAATCACTGAGGTCGAAAACAACATAACTGGTAGACCAATGGTGGACAACATTGCCATATAGGGAGCACCAGTATTTCCAAAAGAAGGAAAAGGGTTAGGATTTCCCGCCAGAGGGGTTTCCTTGACTAGTATACCAAAGAAACGTTTGCTTCAGGTATCAACCTAAGATCTACTAAGGAGTATTTCCACAGGAAGGATGTTTTTCTGCGGTCAATTATTTGATTTTAGAAGTTTAACAAAAATAAATAAAAAATGGGTAATCTAGGTACGAGGGTTTACCAAGTATCCGTGAACCACAATATAAACCTTAGCAAAAACCAAGGACTTAACGTATGGCGGCCAATCTCCCCGAATGTTGTGTTCAGTGTATCACGTCTACCAGACGGCTGACTCGGTTACCTGTGGCTAAAGGATAGCAACCTAGTGGGGTCTCCCAATATATAATTAAAGGTACGGGGAGCAAAAGTCTGTGTTAGCATTGTCTAATGCATAAACATTTGGTGAGAGCTTTCTGATATACTTGCCATACTGAAGTGCCTCTGATATACCCGAAATTACTAGAGAACCTTCGATATACTTCCGTACTGGGGTGGGATTTCACCCTTGGGATACAATGCAAGAAGTTAATGACAACTGCTATGTTTAAAGACAATGGAACATGTCTCCAGCCTAGACCTCTAGATATTTATGTTAGGTTACAAATTCTCCTCAGGTTGATTGAGGTAAATTTTAAGTTAATCTTGAATTAGGTTTCAGTTTTATGTCTCAACGATGTCACCCAAATTCCTATAATGTAACTAAATGAGAAAAATGAAATATTTTCATTCGATGAAGGCTAAATTAACGAGGGAAGAGAGACAACCAAGCAAATGCATCAATCAAGAAAAATGAAATCCTATGAAATCTACATAATTCTTTAACTTTCCAATGCAAAATGTAAAAATGAAATCTACTCTTTCACTTTCACTAACAAATGCAATGCCAAAATGAAATCCTATGAGAAACAAAAATCACTTTTCTTTCACTAAGATGCACTATTTTTTTGTTCTTTTCCTTTCATTTTGATTCAAAAATGCAAACTAGTGCAATAAGCAAAGGGAAAATGCAATCTAAAACAACTAAAATGAAAGTTTCATTCACTTTTAGTTTCGAATGAAAATTGTCTAAAAAATACTTAAATGAAGAAGTCCTTTCACTTTTCTTTTCGAAACAATGAAATCAAAAGAAGCATTCACTTTTAGTTCCACCAAAGCAAACAATTGTAATCTACGTTTGGCAATGGAGTAGAAGAAATTTTAAAAGTACCAAAACGATCCAATACTAACGAAAATAACTTCACAAACACGAACCAAAACCAACTTGAGAATGGTGTCATGACTGCAGCAAACCTCCCAAATGAAAGCAATCAATCTCACTGAAACAAGCCAAGCGATGAGTGAAGGGTGACCTAGAAACCCTAGAAGGAAATCAAGCTTCAAACACACATCAACAAAGCCAAGAGACAATTGCAATCACACAAGGATAACAATCAAGACAAACACACTATAATTACACTGGAAAATCACTCACAGAGGTTGAAAACCATTGAAAACAAGAAGAAAACCTAATTTTTCTTCTATCCTCTGAGATCAGCATGCCTGTTAAAGGAAAAAGGGCGATGAAAGGTAGAACAACGCGACTGTAAATTGAATATCAGCACTGACAGTGCTTCTGTCAAAGCAAAAAATGCATTGGCCAAGAAAAATAAGGAAAAAATAAAAAATCTTCAAAATCAGAGCAGGCTCAACACTCTCAAGCAAAAACTAGTGACTGCATATATCTACAGTGATGCACACAAGCCAAGAAATCGACAGTTGGTCAAACTCATCAGAGAATCTGATCGAAGGAATGGATGGAAAGGTTATAGCTTCCCCAGTGGAGTCACCATTTTGTTGTCTAGGTAAATCCTCTTTGCGAACAAAGATGATCCCTCTAGCCAAATGAATGGGACTAGCAACCTACGTGACAATCTACAAGACACTTTCCAAAATTACAATCGAAATAAGAGAAGAGGCAGGTGACCTACCTCATTCTGATTCTATAACACACTCCTTTGTTGAAGATCTTGATCACTCACTCCTCAGGCTCAGATCTATTGCTCACAACATTTGAATACCTACACAAGAGATCAAAGACACAACAAAGCATACAAGTGCAACAAGCATAATCAAAAGTAATCCACTTAACAGATCAAGGAGAATTAAGATAAATGATGCATTAACACAAGCATTTATGTAAAGTGAACCAACAGTTGTATATATTAATGAATAAAAGAGGAAGCATACAAGCAAGCCATGATGTTAATAAGCCCTCCTTGAGTGAATGTCCAAGTCCAATCTCAAGCTCTCCAAGCACTCCTTCTCCAAGCAAAATGAGTAGCATGTAGGCATTATCTCAGCATAAGGGTGCAAATAATCAGAGACCAACCATTTGGGAATGGGAGAGGATGAATATATAGGTAGGGAGAGGGAGTTAGGATCTCTCCAAAGATAGGGGAAGTCCCTCATCTCAAGGAGGTAGCTCATAGGGATAAAAGGGAAATATTGGGAGAATTTGACTACATCCACAGTGAACAACCTCTAGCTTGTAGTTCTGGAAGCCTCTATATCATGAAGCTTCTTGTCCTCTTTGGGAAAACTTTCCTTTTAGGGATCAATGTAAGTATCCAAGTAAAAAGTGCGCTGACAGTGCGAGGCTAGTATAGTGCAACTCACCGTCAGCATGAGTTTCTAATGTCATAGTCACGCTGACCCTAAAATTAAGTTTTTGAGCTTACTTCTTCATGGAAGGATCAAGGCATGTTTTCATTAAGTCTTCAGGGACGATCTGGACTGTATATCAAGATGGGTACACTACATAATTGCCAAGTTTGGGGTACTCCAGGGTATGACACAGGGAAGTGCAAGAGGCATGACAAAATATTGTGTAACAATATGATATTTTTTTTTAGCACTATGTAGAGGAAGGTTGTGGGAATTTAATTCTATATCATTCAATGAGTTATCCCATCTTTCATTAACCCTTTAATGTTGTTGTTTTTATCATGGTTGAATGGGTTGGATGCCGATTTCTCTATTTCTCTTGATATATATCAAAAGTATTTATTTTATCATGGTTCTAAAAATTCACTCGTTCTATCTATTGGTTGGCCATCCCTGTTGCGAAGGATCGAAATCAACAAGGAAAGGGTGCACGCTAGGAATAGGGTTTGCAAACAGGGGCTTCAATAGTCCTAGTTGAACACTTAATTCCATAGCTTAGGTAGTCTCAAATGTAATTCGATCCATCACCCACTTGGTTCTCTCCACAAATTTAAAAAGGCATGGTTTGAGGTTTGCATTATATCAACTAATTATAGTGGTTTTTAAACCAAAATTTTGGAAGTGGAGTTTCTAAGTTTGAATATAGGTACAAACTTCTATAGTCTAGTATTTAGACATCCCTCAATACTTTTGAAGCTTTTTTTGGGGGATTTCATATTCCTTTTCCTTTCAATGGTGTACCTTGTTTGAAATCCCCTTCTCTCACCTTTGGAAATCCCCTGTGCTCAACCTCTCCATATGACCACAGTGTTGGAACGCCCTCTATTGGAATTGACCTTATACATTGAAATTTAAATCACTCATGTATCCTTCTACTCTACATTTTCTTGGCCAGACTTCATCTATGTTGTGTCAACGAGCTATAATTCATCAAGGCTCCTCTTCTTATGTAAAAGGGAGTGCTTAAGGCAGGCTAAGATCTCATAATTTTACGAGGTAACAATCAATGAATCCAAACCCTATACAATAATAAATAACTCATCTGGATGATGAAGTGAAAGTTGATCATGAAAAGAAAACTAATGTGGAGATCCTAGCCTCTATGGCTAAGTGGATTCTTGACTCGAGTCATACTCAAGGGAGCCAAAACTAATATCTATGTCCAATTCAACTATATTGGAACATGAAATCCCTACTTAGAAAAGTCTTGTTGGAGTGCAATGAAGTAAGAAGGGAGATTTTAATGCACATAGAGGAATTCTGGATGGAGCACAGAGATCTCAATCTAGAACACTGAGATGTCTCTACTTGGTTGGCTAGGATTGAAGTGTTTCCGCTAGACGGCAAGGGCCCTGCCTCATTAGAGACCCTTTCTGACCCCATTGATGTTTCCCTGTCCTCGTAGAGCCATGCATGCCCTCTTTCCTAAAAGTTTTAGATCTTTTTTTAACCGTGTATAAGTACATGGATTGAGCTCTATTAGGCATAATTAAGTTAGATGTTATCAAAAGTCACTTAGACATCATTTTTTTTATTAATCACTATTATAAGAATAGTCTTATGTGTATCATATTTTGGATAAAACATTTTCTCTTCATGCACTGGTTTGGTTTCCCTAGTGGTAGACCAGTGAGACTGAGCTACACTGCTATGTATCTCTTTGACAGATGAATGAAAAATTTTAGATTTAAAAAAAATTGTAGGAACTTAAATGTAAAATCAAATTCCACATTCAACAAACATCCACATTGTATGATTTTACAAACCCACTATGAGATAAACTCAAAATATATACAAAAATTATAAGACAAAGTGGAAAGATGTTACAAAAACAAGTTTTTTATTAAGATGTTTTCATGTATTTCTAGTTTATCTTAAGGTGGGTATATTGAAAATATGTCATGTGGGTATTTGTTGGATGTGAAATTTGATCTCAGATCCATCGAATACCTGCACCTTTTAATTTTAGTAAACATGTAACAAGATAAATTAAGAATACAAGAAAATAATATATTTTTTCTTTCCCTTTAAAATTTATAATTCTTATTTTATTTATTCCTTAAAAGATTAATTTTAAACCTTAAATTTTCCGACATTAACTTATAAAAAATATGCAAGGGCATCATTTAAATTTCTCTCTTTTGTCTTGTTGACACTTAGAAAGTCTAGGTTGAGTGGTGAGTTGTGTGCGTAATAAATGGCCTTACTTCGACGTGGAGCTCAAGATCATCCGTCGGATCAAGGGCTACCTATTGAGTGAATTGAGTTTGTTTTTAAGTAGGAATTAATTCCTAAATAATAGGGGTGAGTATGAATGTAATAATGAGTTTGTTCCAAATAATACTCTCGGGTTATTGGAGAGTTATCTCGTAAAAACTATTTCCTAAAATAGTCTTGAGGCAACCTTATTATTTAAATAATGTTTCACATCCACAACCAATCAGATTGTTATATTTGTAATTGTATCAGATTGGTGATTAAATTGTAGATGGTAAGATTCCTTTTGGCTTGGAAACAAGATTAAATCTTATTTCTGAAACTTGATTTTTTCCAAGTGGTTCTGAATATCCTTTGCCTACTGCATAATTTGTATCAAAGTGGTAGTCTCTTTGGAAGAGAAAAATAGAGCTTGATTTTACTGATTATAATTTATCCATGAAGTTGATCTGTTTATCAAAGAATGGAATTCAAAGTTGGAAGAGGTAGAGGTCAAGGAAGAGGTCGACCAGTTACAAATGCAGAGTTGAGGGAAGAGGTGAGAACTCTTTGACAAAGGATGGAAGCCATGGATCTTACCAGACATCATAATCATATAGGTGATACAAGTGAGGAGGAAGAACTTCAAGACGAGACAATTGCAAAACCCTCATTGGTCAGGTTTCTAAAGTTAGTTTTTGGTACAAGTTTAAGGTCAAAGGAAGAAGCACCCACATACAATGGAATTTTGGATCTAGAAGAATCGGTGGACTAGATAAATGCTTTTAACAAGCACTTTGAATATGCTTAGATACTAGAAGACAAGCAAGTCAAGCTTGTTGTTACAATGCTGAGAGGACATACAACTTTATGTTGGGATGGAGTGTAGGAAGAGAGGGTCTTGAAGAACAAAGCAAAGATCAAGCGCTGGAGTAGACTCACTGCCAAATTGAAAGGTAAATTCCTTCCCAAATATTATTAGTTAATTTTTTTAAGAAGATGCAAAATCTTAAGCAAAAGATGATGACACATAGAGGATATACCTAAGAGAGTTTCCGGGTATATCAATGGGCTGAGGTATGATATTTGAGCTGAATAAAGTCAAATGTCATTGAGATTTGTTGAGGAAGCATACCAGGTTGCACTGAAAGCTGAAGAGAAGTTGATGAGGAAGCAGATTCAAAGAATGAGTGTAAGGAGTGTTGGAAGAAAAGAAGAACAATAGAAGGGAGAAGTTAGTAGTTCAAGCCAGCAACCACAACCAGATAGAACTAATGATGATAGAGGAAGAAGGTATTCCCCAAGAGGAAGAGGTAGAGGAATAAATCAACAAGTAAGATGTTACACATGTGGTAAATTGGGTCATATGTCATGGGATTGTATAGAGAATGTTGCAAGACAGAGAGGGTCACAAATAGTACACACTGAAGTTTAACCTCCAAAGATAAAAGAAGAAAACGAATGTGTTAATGCTCCAGAAGAAGGAGAAGCCTTAATGATGAAGAGAGTGTTGCTAAAGAAAAATACAGATGCATGTGAACTAGTTGAAAGGAGGATTTTTTTCAAAACATGTAAAGAAAAAGGTAAGTGTTGCAAGTTGATTATTGATAATGACACTATGAATAACTTGGTTTCTACAAGAATGGTAGAAGAACTAAAGCTACAAAGAGTATCACATCTTGCACCATACAAAATTTCATGGTTGCAGAAAGGTCATCAAATGTTGGTGAATGAATAGTTCCAAGTGGACTTTCATATTGGCAAGTACGAGGAATAGGTGCATTGTGATATTATACAAATGGATTTTTGTCATGTTTTTCTAGGAAGCCCTTGGCAGTATTATAGGAAGGTGAACTATCATGGCAAAAAGAAAACCATACCCTTGAAAAGGATGGTAAGAAGCATGTGCTATTATCTATGAGAGATCAAGGAACCAAGGAGAGATTTGAATCGAGTATCTTGTTGATGAATGGAAAGAAAATGGTGGCTAGAGACAGAAAGAATGTGAAGCAGGGACAAGAAGCCCAGACAGAGGTTGCAACCATAGACCTAAAGGTAACTGATTAGAATTTAATTAATTTTGAGAATGAGATAACTCATAAAATTTTTAATGATAAGATGCTAATGGGCGGTACAAACCATCCAATACATTTTGTAGAAAATATTGTTATGATGGAGGAAATGTTGATTAATGAACAACAAAACATATGTCTTGAAGGACAGTGAAGAGGAGGAATTTGAGGAGGTACTGAAGATGGTGAAGTGATTGAAATTTTTGAACAAGAATTAAGTAAGAGAAAGCATGACCCAAATATTTACACAAATAATTTGTGGTTCCAGACAATTTTTACATGTTTATATTTATTGCTTGTTCTTGTAATAAGTAGAAGGATCTACTCAATTGAAAAAGAATAACTTCTACGAGATCTTGTAATATCAAGTCACATAATATGGAAAATAAATTTAGAGGAAAAGTTACCAAGTATATATTTGCAAACTATGATGTGGAAGGACAACTTGTAATAAAAAAGGGAATCCTGGAATAGATAGATAGGAGGAATACTTAAGTGGGGATACCACCCAGGAAGAAATATTGGGTATCTACTACATTGTTACATAAAAACAACAGAAGGATACTTCATGGAAAGGAATCCATCAACAGTTTCAAGCTTGGGAGTATGATTCAAGGCGATTTAGGATCATTCGACTTCCAAGTCAAAATTGTATTTTGACTAGACTAGGGGTCATTTCTTTACCAAGGGAGTTGGTTCCCTAAGTGAGTGATTTTGTTTAAATTATTTATGTATGATATGTATTTAAAGAATTCTAGAAGAATATGTAATTAGGAAATAAATTGTAATCAAATCTATTCCTCAGGATGGATCTCAAGAATATTTAAGTGAGTTGGAGATATTTAAGGGTAATTGGATTCCTTGAAAGATTTGTGGATCTAGAAAATCCTATAATAGAGGTTTAGGTGAGGATTCTATGGATTCGAATTGAATTAGTTTGGAATCCTATTTTATATAAATGTAATCAATTTCATAATGGCCAGTAGTATAGAGAGAAAATGGAGAGGTTTGAGAGAATTTGAGGGCCAAATAAGGCATCAAGACTGAGAGGGCCTTCTCTAATATTGTTTGTGCATATTAATAGAAAATACTTAGTTTGAGTAAATCATGTTATTATGTGAGATTGAGTCTTGATTTATATGTGTTGCAAGTATGATCAAAGCTCGGGATGGATAAAAGGAGATTAAAGGATATTTAGATGCATTGCAGGGAAGATCAGAGTGCATAGTTGTGGGAAACTAAGGTCAAAGGAGAGTGCATAACCATAATCTAAGTTATGGAGGAATTGATATAGATATATAATATAACTATTGTTGTAGAAGATTCAAAATCAAAATAGAGGAGCCAAGATCGCGTAGGAAAGAAGACATAATAAATAAGAGCACATAGCCCTAATTTAATTAGGAAAAAGAGGGCAATTTTAAACGAGTTCGAGATAGAAGTGAGCTGAAAGTCACAACGGAAGCATGGTGGAAGGATAAGCTCAGGAGAGATAGGCATGGATCATTGATCAATGACAGATCAAAGATCCATTAATTAGAGGTCATATGAGTCTTTTTTTGAGTACCAAAATATTGAGTACAAATATACAGGGAAACCTTGTAAAATGAGAAGAACCAGAGTAGCAGTGAGAAGGAGAAACAAGACTTAGTTTTATTAAAGAAGTGTGTAAGAAAATAGAGGGGGAGAGGCAAAATAGTCAAGAAACTCCATCACTTGACAGCACTGGACCGAAGGTTACACCTTGGAAGTATAAAGGAGAAGGGCCTAAGGAGGGCTTGATATTTAGAGGTTGGCAAAACGTGGCAAGTGGACCATACCTGAAAGTTTCACAACCCGGGAGTTTATCAATTCACCTTCACATTGCACAGGTCTATCACGAGTGGGTCACAGATATGATATGGAGAGTCTAAGGGGGTCCTGCCCAAAGGGTTTCCACCGCGACGGTTTTTTCAGGCCTTTTCCATTATTGCGCCAGATATTGAAGGTTGGATGGAGGCATTAGTTGATAGATGAATAAAGGTCGGCATAAAGGAGAAGACATTCCTAGAATATGGGCCACCCAGAAGGGATTTAACATGGAGGTTTGAAGAACAAGGAATTAAGAAAAGGTCGACATTGGGAGCTCTAGGCCTTTTATGCGTTTGATTATAATTCAAGGTTCCAAGGCAATGAAAAATGAGTAAGGCGTTGGATCAGATTTCTAGAAGCCTTGGTTTTGAGGAACGATCCTATGGTAAAGTTTGAAGGATCTAGGGCCGGACCATAGGAAAAGGGCCAAGTTTCATAAAAGGATTTGATAGAGGTGTCTGTACCCATTTGAATATATCCCGTAATGTGATTGCAAACTGGATTGAAGGAAGCACCTTTTTGGACAAAGTCTGGGCACTATGGGTTTTTAAAGGAGGCTCAAGATTTGGGCTTGCATCATCGGGGCATCATTTAAATTTATCTATTTTTTCTTACTGACTTCTAGAAATTCTAGGTTGAGTGGTGAGTTGTGTGTGTAATAAATGGCCTTGTTTTCAAGTGGAAAGCGAGATCATACAAAAGATCGAGAGCTACCTGTTGAGTGAATTGAGTTTGTTTTTGAGTAGGAATAAATCCTAAATAATGTAATAATGGATTTATGCCCAATAATACTCTTAAATTTTTGGAGAGTTATCTCGTAAAACATATTTTCTAAAATAGTCTCGCGGCTATCAGATCCTATTAGTTTGACTGTGAGTTGAATTTTCATGTATTTAGATACAAATTTGTAAACGATATTATGTGGTTGATGGAATGAAGAAACAAAGGACTTATTATTTATATTTTTTCTTGGAAAATCATATGTTTTTTTTTTTTTTTTTTGTCTATGCAACCACTTTTATTGCGTAATAATACTTATGTGTGGAATTGAAGTTGTTGCAATGATAATTTCTCAATGTTCATGAAAGGAAGTTTATTTGATTTAATTCCTAGATTGTTGGAGTGAGTCAAGGGTTGCATTGCAAATACAATTTACAAGCATTCTCCAATGAGATTATGAGAATGCATGGGAAAAAGGAAAGCGAAGTAATATATTATTTCCAGGTCGTGATTTCTTATGATTTGATTCAATTACATTGAAACTAGTTATGGTGATGAATTCTTTGTGTTAAGTTGCAAGTTGTTCATTTAAATTTTGATGCTAAATCATTTTTTCAAGCTTTGTCTTTGGAAATGCTAGTATAGAGGAACATTCGAGATTTGATTTGGATCGTTTGATGGATGTAAACAATGGCTACGATTTTCCTGGAAAAATTGAAACTTTGTTTGATTTTCAATCTAATATCAACCATCAATTGGATACATCATATGGCTAGAGTGAGAGTTGAATAGTCAACTCTTGTTTGTTTATCAAGGGTTGAACTTTTTTCGTATAGCTTTGGAGAGAGATCCAAGAAGCATAGTTTCGTGATGCAACCTTTTTATTTAAATAATTTTTTACATCCACAGCAAATCAAATTGTTATATTTATAATTGTATCAGATTGGTGGTTAATTATAGATGGTAAGATTCTTTTTGTCTTGGAAATAAGAGTAAATATTATTTCTTAAACTTGAGTTTGTTCAAGTGGTTCTTAATTTTTTTTGGCTGTTTCATCATAAAAACCTTTTTTTTTAAGTTTGGTATTAATGAGGCTACATCATGGTCGCGTTCAAAAATAACTTGAATAAGGTGGGAAATTGATAGATGACTTAACATCTAGGAGTACCTTAACATGACACCCAATCATTTAAATAAACATTTTATACTATACTTCAAATATTTTACAAAAAATAACGTTATTAAATTATATATATATAACAACATTATTAAATTTTATATATATAACAACATAAATTACATAGTAACAACTTTATCTCAAATATAATCACATATCCCTGGGAAATGATTAAGCATAATTTAAATTTTGCATCTACAACATTGTTGGTCATCCTTGAACTTTGGTTAACGGCCATGAATTCCCATCCCTACCACTAGCCACTTCTAAAATTCTTACTTAAATCATCTTCTTTGAATAGGATTACCAACTTTTTGAGCATATCACACTTATTGTCCATTTATTCAACAATTTTATCGAGATTATATTTTCTATAATGAAACAAGGGCAACTGCGAGGCAGCGAGTCCCTGCATGAAGTTAACATTTAAGATCTAGGGCTAAAGAACAGGGCATTACGCCTGTATGGTTGATCTGGTTGTTTGGATGAGGTATATGATTTTATAAAAAAAATTCCATTTAAACCTAATGTTACTGTTTGGGGAGCCTTACTTGGTGCCTGCCAAGCCCATGGCAATATGCAAATAGGAAAAGTTGCAGCAGAACACTGCAGTTGGATTGAGGTAAAGAGCAGGGTACAACAGTAAGCATATTGATAAGCAGAAGAAGGTATTCATGTGATTGAAGGACAACGAAAGTGTGCATTAATCTGAATTTAGGCTTGAGATACTTTACCATTAAATTAGTCAAAACGTCTTTATAAACCAACTACTAGGATCAATAAAGAATACCATTCATAAGTGTCCATACTGCAGCTGCTTTCATAAGTGTCCATTAATCTTCAGCAACAGCGACCAAAAAGGATGAATAGGACTAGGAAGTTAGAGTGTGTCTTGATGCATCTGCAATCTAGATTCTAATATAAGCATGTCACTTGACTCTAATAACCCACGCCCTAACTCAATGGGGTGGGGCATGCTGAGGACTACTTCCCTTGATTCCAGCCATACCCAGTAAACGATATATACCTGGTATGACGTATTGACATATATAACCTACACACTAATGCATTGAATGAAAGGATTGACTTGAACCCGCCAGTGATACGGGACATACATTGATAGCAGTGGATAGTGCGGTCTAGAGAGCTGGGCAGATAACGCAGTGGAGCTTCTCCTGCTTTTTTGTCGAATGAATTACTTAACTACTAAGTCTCAAGGAATAGATGCAAGTGTAAGGCTGAAGTACCGGTTTCGGTAGACTGCGTCAACTTCTTCTGAAACTCAGACAACAGGCAATGATAAATGTCAAAATAGTAAACAAGAAAGAGTGTAAGTTTCATTAACTATGGGCTGCAATGTTACATGATATATTACTGGAAAGGGTCATCCACAAGCCTATTGTGCCACGAATAATATAATATGCCCCGCAATATAGGCTTGTGCCACGAATAATATAATATGCCCCGCAATATTTCAAAAGAATGCACCAGTTTATGTTGCTAGCCCAAAATCACACAACTGCAATAGCAATAGTCACGTGAGCACTATATACCAAAGATCTGAACATTATTGAATAACTAACTTGCAGAGAATCGTCATCAATTCAAGACACGAGTAACATGAAAACCGCCGTGGAGCTTACATTTGACCTTGAAAATAAGCATTTCTTATGACAGACTGTAACATGTGAAGAATACAAGACAAGCACGAATGCTAACAATTAGGACATTAGACCGGCATCCGAGCAGAGACGATAGAAGCATAAAAAATGCGAGTTGCACCACCATGGCAGACCCAAATGCATATTTGAAGCATCCGTCGTACACCTGTAACAGAGAAGGAAGCGGGGAAATGAGACAATGCGTAAAATAATGCAAAAATAGGCTTGAGATTCAGAATTATTGTTTTCTTGGTTTCTTTTTTCTTTGTCTTTCGACTTTTACGATGTCAATAATCAGAAGAGCCATGAGAACAAGTGCTAAGAGAAACAATGCCGCGAGTTGAGTAAGTTGGCTTATGCTAATGGATTCCATGTTATGTGAAGCGGGGAGATGTATGTGAATATCCAGGTGCAGAAGAGGCCAATTTATAAAAAAGTTCAACGTGTTTGTAAGCTGGTTTGAAGTGTGAATGGAGCTAAAATACTTGAAGCTCGGATGGAGCAGGCAGTATTTAATGGTCGGCATAAAACGAAAAGCTTACGTTATGTGAGCAATTGGTGCAATTAAGTGATCGATATGACATGGGGAGCAAATGGCATATGGAATGATGTATGTGGCGGCAGAAGTAAATGCGAAATTAGGTGATGTATCTGACATCGGGCAATCTTGGTGGTAGATTGGGTCGCGCTAGACAGGAGATTTATGTCAATTGGTGCAATTAGGTGATCGATCTGACATGGGGAGAAAATAGCATATGGAATGATGGATGTGGCGGCAGTAGTAAATGCGAAATCAGGTGGCTGTGGCTAGTAGTGATTTACGTATGAGAGTTGTGATCGAATACAGGAAATGGAATAGCACTAATCTAATGCTTATCTGACTAATCAAGTATGGATATCACATTACTCACCACTCTTTATCCCGAAACAATTGAACGGGCATGGCCTAGTTCTCTGACATCAGCAGCACCTGGCTGGCTTTGGCGAGCTCCTATAGTAACGTCTTGAGCGGACTGGGGCTGCTAGGTCAACAACGTATCCATGCAAGTAGAGCAAGTAGAGTATGGCAAGTAGAGAGGTTGTAGTAGGTCCAGTTGGCTGATGGCAATGACAACTTCTATATGCCGATATTCTCTATGTATGATTTATATGGTTCAAATGGATTAGCATTGCCCAGCTCTGGCATTGGCACTTGGCTCTGTAGTGGATGGAGACTTCAGATTTCATAGGCCTTGTCAGCTATGGAAGTGGGCCTTGATGAGTTTAGAGAGAAAGTTTCTATGCCTGTATAGTATTTTAAAACGTCTTTATGCCAACTCATATAGTAACACTTAGATATGCAACATCTAGGGCCTGGAATCTAATGGCCAGGGCAAAACTTAGATATGGCAACATCATATTATGTTCAAACGTATATATATATGAATCCAATGGTTACAATGGACTTTGTCAATGTTTCTATGGTGACATCATATATTGATGGCTTTACTGTCTCTGGCATCAAATCTAGATCTAGGTCTAGGGAGGAGCGAGCCTCCATAGTTCCAGGTCCAATAGGCCCCATAGTAGCAAGTCGAAATAGGCTTTCACCACAGGTTTAGCTTTAACTCCAAGTTTCACTAATTAGTTAGAACCAACTGTGTTACAAGGCGGCACACGGCAAAGGCAGAGTGAGTGCATGCATGGGCTTTAGACTCTACGGCTTTAGCAGAAAGGTAGGGCACCTTATATTAGCATAGTTTCATGTGCCAATCAATGGACCACTGGCAATAGACAAGGTCAACTTTTATAGTACGGCATCATATAGTGACACATAGAGTGGATATGGCACATCATATATGAACCAAGTAGAGATGCAAGTTCAAGTGTCACGGAGAGCTCTCTCTGGAGACCCGGTTTCAGCAGAGCCAGTTAGAGATAGCGACATCATATATGAACACATTGTAGTAGATATGGCTGCGTAGAGGTCTGCAGGTAAGGTGAGGTGTTTAATAGATCATCTTATCCTATTTCAAGTGGGAAATTGAAACTTAGATATACCAGTATAAATTGCCTTGGTACAATGAGAAAACGTAACGTAGTTTCTAGTCATCAACATATTTTGGAGAGGCCTGAATGAAGGCTATGAATTTCAATTAGATTAGCAAAGAGTTTTGACCTTAAGGTTCAAGGTTGGCTACTTAATAGCAGCTGCATTTTCTGTCATAAACAATATACAACACATATGAAGGAAACCCTCCTATGAAAATTTCAACACCTTCAAAAAGCTGTAAAACTTCAAAGAAAAATTGAGCAGACAATGACGTTCTGCTAGTGAAAAATATCTCGAGTGGAGAAGGCAGGGCCACACTCACGAATTTATAGATATGTACGTAGCCAGATCTTTTGAAATAACATAAATCTGACCAGTAGCATGTCTGAAGTATCTATTACCCTCTTCACCAAACTTCCAATATTCTGGCTCATGATACTTGACACCTATGAAAGAACACAAATTATTCTTATTAGCACATTTTCCTAAATGTAAGACAGTAAATATTAGAAAACTGCGAGAACCAAGGTTTTGTATTGCAACAGGCACATGAAAATCCTCAACAGGCAGCCTTAAAAGAACACCTCAGTTTAAACTTCAAACTCCACAGCAGTCTACACATGATCCAAAATACTACCAGGTGTAACAATGTGTCCAATAATGAATCTAATAACAATGCCTTTCTTCTCCTCCAACTGCTTCAGTTTGGATCCTGTGAGGAACAAAAGGTCCAATTATCAAAATCAACGGATATCTAGAAAAGCTACAGACAACAGAATATCCCTGCCCTAGGTTCATACACGCTCATGAGAACTATTTTTGCAATTAAAAGCATTTATTATTTATTAACCAGATTTCAAAACCTAAAAATTTATTAGCAATAACTGATATGGACCTTGTGGCATCCAGGTTTCTCGAACAGAGTCCCGCTGCTTTCTACTGCTAAAAGCTGTATTGATTCCAATCACAACAAATGCCTTCTGGCGTACCTCAGGGCCTTGTCCATCAGGCTTCTCAAGAACAGGTGACCCATTGAGGTTGGCTGATTTTTCAGTCCGAGCAACTGCTAATTCCATTTCAAGAGAAGAAATTGTTTTGTCTAACGATCTGGAGACAAGAATTTGCAAGCTCAAATGAAGGGTTTCAATTTTGTTGTCAAAAAAGTGCACACAAACAAAGACCAAATCCAAATTTTATACAATAACAAGAAATCCTGTGCCATCGATGCCTAAACCATAGAAAGATAAAGCCACCTCAGTGTCAAGGGCATTTGATAACTACAACTGACTACCCTATGAACTGCTAAATACGTATGATGAATTAGCAAAATACTAGGCAATGTAGCTGAAATAGGCAATATTTAGGGTAGTGATCATGAATGACAACCGACATAAGTTAAGCCATAAATCGAAAGAGAACAATGAAAGCCGCTGCCTGTTACCTCGAAACAACACAATCATCATAGGCATCCATGAATGACTTCGTTCAAATTAAGGGTGCTAGAATAGTCACATAAACAGGTAGAACAAGGTCTTTAAAACTGCTCACTCAATGGCATAGATAAGATAGGGAGCGAACACGGCACTTGCGATGACAACCATTGGAAGAACTGTGGATCCTAACATGGAAGAGGGCCAGCAAAGCCATTTTACAGAAGAATATACAAAATTTCAGAAGCACAGGTGGAACACAGGAGAAAGTCAAGTTTCTAACTGCAAGGACTTTGTTCAGATTGAAGGTGATATGACAAAAATATAAACAGGTCGAAAAAAGTAATTGCTACTACTTACTGAATGGCTTGATGTGTCTTGGCAACTTCCCCCATTATATCTCTGCTTTCGCCATTTTCGACTTTCTAATGAAATGCACACAATATAACTTATTATAATAAGTCGTATGAAGTATACCTTAAATTCTTAACACTTTCAACATCTTAACCTACAAATATTCCTGCTTAAATACTTACAGATCTTCCTGCTTTAATACTTGCATGCTTGTCTTCACAATCTTGAGAAAGAACTTGCAATTCCCGTTTGTGCGTGGGATCAACGTCATCGTACGTCTCAGGATTGCTCCACATTCTGTTAGTAAAGAGCATACCGATGCAGAAACTCGCAACGCAGAGGAGCACTCCAAACTTTCCCCTGCCAACGAGCCTAAGCCTAAGCCTAAGCCCGTTTTCTTGTCGGTTTGCATTTCAACTCTGTAAACAAAAAAGGCATTAGGAGCCAGCAATGGTTTGAGCTCCACAAAATAGAAAAACGGTAAAACTTGAATTGGCATCTAAAGAAACGGGAAAGGAGGCCGGAGTTCGCACCATTCTGCTGTCAAAAGGCAGTCTTCATACAATTGCCGCCAAAGTCAGACTTTTAGCACAGGAGTCCTGGATCAGATGATGTCAAAGATTCACGATTCAATACAAATTATAGCCAGTTCAACCATAAATACGAAAGAAATCGTCGAAGCGCATTAAGAATTTAATGTCATTCTAGCTTCCAACGACCTTACAAATTTGCTATACTGCAAATAAAACTGGTTTCAAATACGTAGGGTGTATTGCAATTTACCACAGCAGGGCAAGGCACCTGTGTGCTGTCAAATGCTTCATCTGTAATTCCATTTCCAACCAGATAACCCTGAAAAACTAGCCATGCAAGAAGTCAGTAGGCCTGAATGAAGCCTATGAATTTCAATTAGATTAGCAAAGAGACTGGACGTAGTAATAAACAGGCTAGTAATAAAAAGAAAAAACGAATAATTAAAAGTTATATAAAAAATTATTAAATAAAATAATATGACAATTAGAATATATAAATATATAAAAGTCGCCACAGCTGGACCGCTGGACTTCATGCTACCGCATGGATACCAAGTGTCGCGTTACCTGCACCCTAAGATCGCCATGATCGAGCGACGAAGCTGGAATACGTTGTAAGTAAAGATAAGAAATCAAAGAACCATCCAGTATATGCCGTATAGGAATACCTGGGATGTTTCAGCCTGTGTGTTGATCCTGACGGTACAGAAAAACCAGAGACATATCAATTTGTGGTGACTCAACCAATTCCCCCATATCTTCCTCTTCTTCCTGTTCTGGGTTCATCCAAGTCCCGACGGAAAATCCCAATGGCACAATTCATGCAGTGAATGAATGGCTTCTGTGCGCAGCGGGTGAACCACTTTCTGTGTGCAGTGGGTGAACCACTTGAGTTAATGGCTTATTTGAATGGCTTCGTGCAGTTAATGACTTGGGAGTAGGTAGGTGATGTTGTGAATGGCTTGCTTTCTTTGCGCTGTTAGACAACAAATTCTATGCCTTCAGAGAAGAGCAGAGAGATCTAGGACTCTCTAATGGCAACCGTTTAAGATTAAACATCCTATTGACATGAGGTAAGACTGATATTGACAACTTGACATTTGACCGCATAAAATATGGTGTTATTGTGCAGGGATTTCTTAACTACATGAAGATCTTGCCGTCAAAGAGGAGGGATTTCTTAACTACATGAAGATCTTGCAATCCTAACAATCCTCCATGATATCAGTGTCGTCATCAAGCCTTCTAGGTAAGTTTTTCATATGCCCTTTATTCCTAGAAAGATCTATTTCAAAAGCAGCAAGCAACTCCACTAATATGAAATCCTGTCTGAAAGAAGGTGAAGATACAGGGCTCCGCTACCAGATCTAGTTCTTCTAGCAGGTGAAAAAGTAACTAAAGTAAAGGGGTAGTTCATAGAGGCCGCCATACCTGAAAGCAACTCTCGTGAGCTAGACAGAAAGCTACTACCAGAGCTAGCCCAACCACTGGTTCAAATACAACTGATTCCGAATCAATAGGCTTTCGAACTAAAGGATCCGTCTCCGGGCGAGGTGATAGCAAAGAAAGCATTGGTTTTCATTCAATCTCCACCGCAGCGACAGGACCAGGTTCAGGTTATACGGATCCAGAGCTACCAGCATCATATTGAGATCGAGCAGTTCCACCGCCTTACCCCGACAATTGTTCAACCATCGCATGCACCAGCTGCCAATGCACAACCTTGTAACAGGGAACACGAAACCTTAAGAAACCTTCGCATACCCCGACAGATAATAGGAATCGAAGTAATGTTAACATTAAAACCAGACCGGTGACGGTTAGCGAAAATGCACCGGGCTTATTGCTTTTAAGCTATGCTCGAGCCTCTTCCGCCTCGGGAAGAGGCCAAATAAGATCGCGAAGCCTGAGGTGCGAATGAAACTTAGCTTAGGTCGGCATATCCCCGCACACAACATTTCCAAACTTTAGGATAACAACCGAATAACACCTAAGAACTAATGCTATCTCCGTCCGGAACGATTACTATAGTCCCTGCCGGATGCCAGATGGCAGGGACTAATAAGATTACGTTTTCTATAATGAAATAATTTTGTTTGGTGTTGAGGTAAAAACATGATGATTTCTCTAATATATGTATAAACCTTTTTTATTCTAATATGTTATCATAAATTTACTATCCCGTGCCTGGGAATATAGAAATTGTTTTTCAGGCAACCCTTGCAATAAACTTAGTTGAATTTGGAAAATTTGTTGAATTTACTATAGTTTATTACAATGGTTTGTAAAATGCAATATTTATGATAATATTGTAAATAAAGTAATTGATTTTTTTTTTTAAATAAAATTTTATTTTTTTAATTGGATGGAAGACTTGAAAAGACTAATTAGTTGTGGCCATATTTGATAGGTAAAAGAAAGGTAAAAAAATATTTTAATTTTAAAAATACAAAAAAAACAAGTGGTATGTGACAAGTGTGTGAGTGTTGATGTGACAAAACGTATTTGAAAGTAATAATAAAGAATAGAACATGTGTCTTGTGTTTTACAGGACTTTGAAATGAAATTGTCGCACAATGACATGTTTCTTCGAGACTATACATGTTCTTGTTAATAAAGATTATTGTTTCAAGAAGAACATTCATGATAAAATCTCTTTGTTAGAGTTAATTAAAAGAAATATTTAGTTAAAGTAAAGCTAAGTGACATTTCACTTGAGGTGTGGGAGTGAACATCGAAATTTAATTAAGGAAATTTGTATTCTACGCATTTAAGAACATTAATTATCAAATCCCATTGCTAATTTGCAACAATATTAACACACCTTGAACATTAAATATATCTCCTCGATTGCAAAGTGTACATTTTGAGGTTCAACATATAAAACTTGGTGTTTAGAAGTTGAGTTTCATTTTCAAAGTGCATTGGTTATGTAGCATTTTGCAAAGAGCCATGAAACTTGTTATGAGGTAGAGTTGTAGAAAAGTGTGTAGAAGAAAAACAAGGATATTAAACTCTGTGAAGTCATCGGTGAAAACATAAAAATATAGAAGAGTGAAACTGGTAAGTACATGTTTTCTTTTTGCAATTTATTTATTTATTTTATTTTCAATGTGTTTGAAGTTACATCTTATTTTGCTGGTTTTTTGTGCTTTCTTTTTTTGTCGTTTTTCATGTGTTTGTTACTTGGGAACTTAGTGTTGCTTGATCATAAATGTTCACTATGCATCAACTGGATAAAATTTATTTGATGATAGGCCCTTTGAGGGGAAATGAGTTGATTACCCTTTTCTTATATAGAAATAAAGTTCTCAATTTCATGTTTTGATGGTACATCTTCTCGATCTAGTTAAGATTATGGCCTTTCTACTACTGGTTTCGTTGTTGTTGGATCTTTAGCGAGTACACGGAAGTGTATAGCATAATTTATTTTCTTATCAATAATTGTTTTTGTTTGTTTGTGTTTCAATTTATATGGAATTTAGTTGACATTTATAAAATGTAGTTGCAGACCAATTGACCTTATTAATAGGTTCCGTTTTTTTTTGTGTCTTGTGATTCTTATATGTAAAAGTTCATGTTTTATTAGATAATTGTGTTAGGGTTCATAATATTTTATGAAGCAAGACACAATTTATGTATTTTTGTATACATTATTTTTTTAGTTTGTTTCAAGTTACATAATTCCATTTGTTTATGTGTCTGAAATTACATGTATTTGCTAGGCTTGGCAGTCTACTTCAATGGAGTATGACGCAACAATTTAGTTGACAAAAGTAGAGTAGCATAAAATATGAATTAGTGCTTCAATTAACATTAATGCAATATAGTATAGTATAGGTGACCCTAGGAGTATGTCTTATTGTTCATTTTTATATGTTTGTTTTGTAATTTATGTATGATAGAAATTCATTTTTCCTTAGGTAATTGTGTTAGTTGATAATATTTTTCAAAACGGGAGGTACTTTATAAAATTGCTTTCATATGTTTCATTTTTATGTTTTATTTTTTTGTTTGTGGCTATGGACATGGCCACTGACCAGGTGACATTGACCTAGTTGGATTGAACTAAGGAAGTCGATGCTAATGGAATGGGTTGATATCTGAAATATATCAATCATAAAATTATTTGGGACAAGTTAGCAAGAAATAAATTTGAAATGCATGGATGAAAATAATTTGAAACTAATATCTGAAATTATTGTTGTATGTTTTCCAAGTCCAGGTATGTAGACTAGCTTTTACAATATGATTGTAGATTCAATATTTTCTTTTGGGTTCACCTTGTGCAGAGTAGTGGGATTTTTCCTTTTTTTTGTATGTAATTCCTCACATGTTTTAGTTTCAGATATAGTCATGAACCACATTTAGTTGCACATAATTTATACATTTGATGCATATGAGTCACATTTAGTAATATAGTCATGATTATAATGTTAAGGACAAAAATGGATAATATAGATTCAATTTTTTCTTTTGGATTTACCTTGTGCAAAGCGGTGAAACATATGCTTTTATTTCTGCATTTTGGCACACGTCTTTGTTACATTTTGGTTCGACATGTCTTTGTTTCATAGAGACTTTAATTGTGCAAAAAATGTTGTTATAAATTTGAAATGTGTGAATGATAGTAACTTGAAAGTAATATATGAAATTAGTAACCTTTGTTTGATGATTGCATTATTGTTGTATGTCTTCCAAGCCTAGGTATCTGGGTCAGCTTTTACAATATGATTATAGATTCAATATTTTCTTTTGGGTTCACCTTGTGTGCAGTAGTAGAACTTATCTTTTCATGTCTGCAATTGCACAAATGCTTCAAATATGCATATAGTCATGAACCAAATTTAGTTTCTTATATATTATCCATTTGATATATGTAATATAGTCATGATTGATTGTTTGAAGATTTTTGTGGATGGTATCTTGAGCTAGTTTAGTGTTCGAAATTAATTTCACATTAGCCATTTATGAATCGACATTTCGAATCTATAACAAGACTCATCATCAGGAAAATATATACAGAGAAGAGCACAAAGGTCAGGATATTAATATAGAAAGATATGAAAAATGAAAGAGTCAACTAGTAAATAATTTTATTATTTGGAAAACTAAATTAACATAATTTTTTACTATATTCTTGTAAAATTATTATAGATAATAATAAAATGAATAATTACTTCCTTTATAATTATTATTATCGTTATTATTAATTATTATTATTATTAGTGTTAATTGATTAATTAATACTAATAATTAAGTTAATTAATAATAATGATAATAATTATTATTACTAACCTTATTATTATTTATTTGTTATTATTTTAGGGGATTTTATAAACTATAAATTTGTAATAGATTTATTATATTAAAGCTAATAATTGTAATTATAATTATCATTATTATTAATTTATTATTATTAGTAATAATTACTTAATTAAAAGGGGATGATGTTATCATTACGTTAGACTAGGCTAAGATAATATGATAGTTAAGATAAGGAGATAATAAGGAGGAAAGGAGGGAATATAGAGGAGGGAAGCGGAGAGAGGATTAAGAGGGAAATTAATGAAAGGGAGAGGGAATAGATGAAAGGTCAATGAAGTCAAAAGTGTCAGAGGGAGCCAGGGAGAGAGGGGAACTAGTCAAAGTTGCAAGACACGGATACTTGAGTGAGAAAGGGGATCCAACTTCTACTAACATCCATGCCCCTATCTCTATTAAGATTGTGAGGATTATTTATAATTTCAAGGGCTTCACATATCTTACATTTATATTGATGCTTTTCTTTGGCAATAATTTTTGTGTCTTCAAGGCAAACATGGTGGCATGTTTTTTCTAAGGGCCATGGTGGCATTTCTAATGTCAGCGTCATGTTCCTTGAGTCTAATCTTTACGAATCTTTCTGTGTCACCAATATATCATTATCCACATGAACACATGACCTTGTAAACTCCTTTGTGCTGGAGGTGATTAAGATTTTCTTTTACCGATTTCATCTTTTGTCTGATGGTTGTTAGAGGTATCAATATTTTTCTTTCTAAGAACCCTGACCAGCTGATCAGTGAATCCTTGAATGTATGGTAGACATGTATTGTTATTACCCAGAGGTTGAGAGCTTGTTAAAGAGGGTCTTGCTTCATTTCTAGCTTTAGCTATTTCGATTTTTTTTTATGATATCCTTATTTTTATATCCATTGTTAGTAAAGAACTTATTCAAAGATTTTATCTCATCCTCCACATGCTCCAAGTCCGAAATCATTAATGCTATAGTGAAGAGGGTTTTGAGCCCCCACATATTTTGTGTTGGATGATGGTGTGACTCAACATGAAGGTAGTTGTATGTGTGTTCTTTCTTCTTGAACACCTTGTGTCCTAATGATCCATACTCATTCCTAAGGATGAGAATGTCCAGGAATGGGATGCACTTGTTTTCTTCAACCTCCATAGTGAACTGGATGTCTTTAGATAAGTTGTTAAGGTGGTCTAGAAATTTCTTTAGCTCTTCATCTCCATGTGGCCAATTCACACTAGTGTCATCAACAAACCTAATCTAGTATTTTGGTTTCAGAGGGTAGGTTTCTAGGGCTTTCTTTTCAAAATTTTCCATAAAAATATTGGCTACTATAGGGGATAGTGGAGACCCCATAGCCACACTAGAAGTTTTCTCAAAGAATTCACCTTGGAAGGAAAAGAATGTGGAATGAAGACATATCTCTGCAAGCTTCACAGTCTGAGGGTTTGTGACCTCTTTTATCACTAGGATAACTTCATCTAAAGGAATATTTGTGAAGAGTTGGAAAACATCAAAACTTACAATTTTATCCCCAAGATCTAATTTCTCCTTCTTTATGAGCTCCACATAATGATTAGAGTCTTTAATGTATGAGCTTGTTTTTCCAACCAGCAGAGCTAAGGTGCTTGCAACATATTTGGCCAATTCATATGTGGGTGCCCCAATAGTGTTGATAATGGGTCTGAGGGGGGCACCTTCTTTACATATTTTGGGGACCCCATAATACGAGGAGTGATTTCAATGTCTGATGACAGAGGTTTCTTTACTTAATAATCATGGTTAGAATCCTTAATGGCCTTTCTGACCACCTTAATAATATTAGAAATATGGTTTTCCTTAAGCCTCTTGTAGTTGCCACTATTATACAGGTGGTCCCTCATTTTGGTGATATATTCTTCCTTGTCCATTACTATTGTTGCCACTCCTTTGTCCACTTTCAAGATGACAATGTTATCATTGCTTCTTAGGATTTTTAGGATAATATAGATTCAATATTTGATTTTGGACTCACCATGTGTGGAGCAGTGAAATTTTACCTTTTATGTCTGCACTTCTTCACACACGTATTTGTTGCATACATATTTTAGTTCATGACACCCAACAATTTTAAACGATTTTCCATGAATTCATGCCAAGGAAATCGTCTCACAGTGACTTGGTCTAAAACTCCACACTACTATCATGTGGCATGCCTTAACTATACCACATGTCACCAATTTTACATCAAATCATATAAATTTGTTACTATTTAAGGCCTAAGTCCTTCCACTTCCATGGCGAGAGTTCAGTGTCTGTTAAATGAAAAATTCTTAAATGTTGGTTACTATTAGTTCACGACACCTGACAATTTTAAATGATGTGCCATGAATTCGTTATAGGAAATTAGTCTTGTAGCGACGTGGACTCAAACTCCACATTGGTATCATGTGGAATCTCATAACTCTACCAAATGCCACCCATTTTCAATCCAATCAACATATATAAATTTGTTATTGTTTAAAGCTTAAGTCCTCCCACTCCTGTGGTGGGACTTGAGTCTCTGTTAAATGAAAAATTCGTGTATGTTAGCTATTGTAAGTTCACATCACCTGACAATGTTTTCTGACTATAGGTAGATTCATTTTTTATTTTTATTTTGGGTACACATTGTTTGGAGAAGTGAAACTTATCCTTTTATCTGCACTTCTAGACATGAATGACAATAACTAGAAACTAATATATGAATTATCCAAGTTTTTTTCAAGAGTGCATTACTACTGTATGTTTTCGAAGTGTAAGTATATGGGTTGCCTTTTACAATATGATTACATATTCAATATTTTCTAAGTTCACCTTGTAAGGCACAATAGTGGAACTTATGCTTTTATGCCACACTTCCACATATACTTTGGTTTTGCATGTATTTTTTTTGCACAAATTTTAGTTATGCATTTCTTTCTTCCATATAGACTTCAATTGCAGAAAAAAATAGCTAGTATAATATTGTATGTTAGAGATCCATGTATTCTTCGGTAATTGCATTAGACTTGGTAATATTTTCTGAAGCAGGATACTTAGTTCGTGAGACTAAGGAACATAGTTTATAAAAATTTTGTAGTGAGGTGTCAAACTTATTGACTTCCATGACTCCATACATATCTTTGTGTCTGCAAAATTTTCAATAAAAAATATAGTAAAAAGCCTAGGTTATATAAGTATTCTAACCACTTATATAATATATATTTCGGGGCATACTAGCATTGACATGAGGAAATTTTTTCTTATTTTATCTTATGTGAATGAATGACAAGATATTTTGGTGAACATTATAACTAGTTGAGATTCATATTCAAAATGAATAAGAGGATTAGAATGGCATTAACAATGTCATAAATATGAAACAAATTTTTTCTTACTATAAGTAAAATTTTTGGTGTGAGATAAGCATGTGTGGAGGAAATTGTGTGCAAAAAAAAAGCTTAAATCTCTATTCTATATATTTTCCTCCACAGACATTCCTCTCCTCACATTTTTATTTCACGTATTCAAGTGTTTCTTTTGTCTGAAAAAACATGTGTTTCATTTAGCTTAGTTTTTAATGAATAACTTTGAATTGATATGGTCTAAATCAATTCAGAAAAATTGAAGTTCATAATATTGAAAATTGAGTTGAGTAGATAGCATAATCAATCATTGACAACCTTATTAAATAAATTGATACAAAGCGTTAGGAAAACCATTGACCAGTCAACCCTGACATCGGCCTCAAGTCATGAATGTCGTTTAACATCTACCTATATTCAACAAAAAACTACCATGGAAGGACATTATTTAACATAAATATTAAACCAGAAATGAAAGTCATATATATATATAAACATCGTGCAATATGCAAATAATTATAAAAAGGACAAGCTCATGAAAAATATGTGGATCACAATCTAATAAATATTTTGTTACACTAATACAAATAGTACAAAATAAGTAACCTTATTACGATATTTTTTCCAAGTGTGATAGATAATATGTTTTCTTTTGGGTTCACCTTGTGCGGAGCAGTGGAACTTATCCTTTTATGTCCATACTTTTGCACATGTTTTATTTCATCTTGTGTAAATGCATGAATGACAATAACTTGAAACTAATATCTAAGTTTCAAGTTTTTTTCATGATTGCATCATTATAGTATGTTTTCCAAGTGTAGCTATGTGGGCCGCCTTTTACAATATGTAGGTTCAATATTTGCTTTGAGTTCAGTTTGTGCAGAGCAATGGAGTTTATGCTTTTATGTTGCAATTCTGCATATACTTTAGTTCTGTGAGTATTTGTTGGGCACATATTTCACTTCCACATGTCTTTCTTCTGTATAGATATTAATTGCAGGCAAAATTTAGCTAGTGTAATATTGTATGTTAGAGAGCAGTGAACTCTTTGGTAATTGCGTTAGACTTCGTAAGATTTTTCGAAGAAGAAGAATTAATTCATGAGTTTAAGGAACATAGATTACAAAACTATGGTGGTGAGGTGTCAAATTTTATGTTATGTATTGTAATACATTCCCTTTCTTGTCTTTGGATTCTCATTGATTGTGGCCCATTGTGTTATTGTAAAGCCGTAAGTGCTTAGATGTAGTCGTGCACTAGGAGATGAATCTCTCTATTAAATTATGCAAATGAGTAAATTGGAACAACGATTCCTCTCTAATACACATATGAATAGAAAGACTACATCTTTTAGCAATATATATACATGACTCAAGTATATTAGCTAAGAGCTCTTTTTTTCTTCCTTTTTAGCAAAAGAATATCATTGTTATTATTAAATCAAAAGATAAAAGCACATTTACCTTTCAAAAATAGCGTAGATGCACATTTTAAGCGACAATTAGCCACTATACGATTCATTTAAACATAATATAATGGTGACCCTTTGGGTACATCTTTCAAAACATGCCTAGTGACATGCTTAAGTTGTACAAACACAGTTTAAAAGATCTAAGTCCCTATATATATTTTTCCATGGTTTACATATATGCAGATGTAAATATCTATGTTGGTTTGCAAGATGATTATAACATAAATATTTGTTTTTGGGGCCACTTTGTGTGGAGTAGTTGAACGTATAGTTTTTACTGCTTCCTTTCACATAGACTTTAGATGTGTCGTTTAACATTATACGAAGAGTTGTGGAACTTGTTATTATGAAGTAAAGTTGTAGAGATTGCATCTATATATATATATATATATATATATATATATATATATATATATATATATATATATATAGATATACATATACATATAGATATACATATACATATACATATACATATACATATACATATACATATACATATACATATACATATACATATACAGAGAGAGAGAGAGAAGTCTATGAAGTCATCAGTAACACAGACAAATACAGATTCATCAAACTGGTAACTACATGTTATTTTTATACTTACTGTGTTTTGTTTTTTCCTTAATAATCTAGTTGAGTGAAATATGAAGCAAAAATTTATTGGCTTATGTCTGAGATCTAATAGAATGCATATAAGTGAAGAAAAGTAATAAATTTGAAATGCATAAAATTAATTACATGAAATTATTGTTATGGTGAACAACAAACCTTTGAATCCTTATGCTACTCAAGGATTTGTAAAAACAATCTTAAATCACATGTTTGTCCATGATTGTTTGAATGTCTGCATGATATAGAAGAATTAGATATTTCATGGCATTTACTTTGGCTCCTTGGATCATTGTGCAAAATTATTCAATTTCAAAATGGAAGTATCTTAAAACTATTGTCTAAAACTATTACCTTTTTTTATTAGTTGCAAACATGTTATATAATCGTTTATGAGTTTTTGTTAATTTATTTATGATAACTTTATTATTTATAATTTACAGCCAAGTGTAGCCACTTTAGGGTATATATTTGTCTTCCATTCATCAAACTAGCTTCATTTCTCTCCACGTAATGCAAGAAGGAATTTCACAACAAAAGAAATCATTATACTCAAGTGTAAATATTCGAGTCGATTTCTCCTCGTAATGCAAGAGGGAATTCCACAACTAGGGAAATCATTATACTCGAGTGTAAATATTTGAGTCGATTTCCTAACACAATTATAAATTAAATGTTTCTTTTTGGGCCCATTGTAGAGTGATGAAACTTATTGTCATATCTGTGTACTTCTTGTAACTCCCCACCTCACATTTACCCACTTTTACAAGCTCACGAGGGTACACATGATTGAGAGTTACTATGCATGACCCAAAATCTAAGATCTAATTATGGAAATGGGGTGTAACTTACCAATTCATACAAAACTTACTGCAACACTCAAGGACATATGATCACAAACTTGATAGCCTGATTCCACTAGTGATTATCTCCTTGAGATCAGGCGACTTCTTAACCTAACTTACAACCCAGTAACATGCATGCAGTTATGCCAGTGTGACCAGAAGCCTCCAACTGCACACACAACTCACCCTTAGTGCAATTGTGGCCAAAATTTCCCACTTTTGTGCCTACGACCACAGACTTAGTTCCATAATTTTAGGGATAGCTTATAGGCCAACTTCCCATAACTTTCTAGAGCCTTGTTAATGATAATTACATGTTTGCATAATCTATTTTTAAGCTCAAATATTGCCCCAGATTCCCCAATACATATGAATCATTTATATAAAAACTTGGTAAACATAGTAAATGTGGGCCATGAATGCATATATGTTCATTGTTTCCTTAGTTTCATCAAATGTTCATCAAGAAGGCTTACTTCCCTCTCAAGATAGTTGTAACAAACACTTATTAGCTCATGCATTCATATACTTATTCAATAGCTTGTCTAACCATGAGCAAGATCAATAACAAGAGCATATCATATAATAAGAAATATACCATGCATGTAACCAACATTTAACCAGAATGAAACCATGACAAACCAATAATAAAATCAACACAATAACCAATACTTGTGCTTATTGATCTTAATAAATAATAACACATAATAACATATGCATAGTTCCAACCAAGTCAGGGACTTACACGTACCACCCGACCATAGATTGGGACTAAACCGATTCTCTCTTCCAACCTAATCACCTGTGCCATATTCCAAGCATGAATGTGTGATCACATGGGATAAACCAAACATAAAAAAATAGGGAATCCATAGGTTAAACCACTACCACCATCAAGCCATAGTTATTTCACCTAAACATGCCTAAAAGTCACAAAAACCAATACAAGCTTAGATGCCTCACGATTTCTTCACCATACCCAAAGGAATTTTCCTGTCTCCACCCATCTGTCAAGAGCTTCCCAGATAAAACCATCTCCACCCTCAACCCCTGTTATTTTCTCAAGACCACCTCAATCGGATCCAAACCCACTGGCAATCCAAAGGTCAACCAAAATGAAAACCCATTGTACCATGGCTATCCAAGAAATGGTAAACAAAAGGTTGTACATCGTTATCAATCCAATAAAATCCCATGCCAATGAAAACAAACATGACCAATGAACCAATTCATAAACCATGCATTCACATCCCAACAAGATAATCAAACATGCAACTTGTTACCTGCAAAATACTCTTATTGGCTACTCTTTCCTTGATTTTTTCCCTTGCCTATGGTTTTCCAATACTCTTCTTACTCTCCCTTGCTTTCCTTTCTTGCTTGCTTGCTTGTGTATTCCCTTGTGTCAAAGTGCTCTCTCTCTTGCTTCTCCTTGTCCAAGTGAGATTTCAACAATGTTTTCTCTCTTTTTCTTTTCTTTTCTTTTCCTTTTCCTTCATTTTCCCTTGTATGCATATTATTGTCTCTTCATCTTCCTTTTCTCTTATTTTCCTGTATTTCTTGAATTAATTGCCATTTATTTCCCTTTACCTCTATCCAACGCCAATGCTAATGTCAATTTCCATAACCAATAACTAATTAACCACAATTGATCCCAATGTAATGTTTTTCCCCTCATTTAGCTTAGAATACATGTCCCATGATCTTGGTCTTATTTTTCCTTTATGATGCCCATTTATTACATGGAAACCTAACCTGAGGTTGTTACACTTTCAAAAATGTGTTTGTTCCGCACAGACTTTAGCTATAGTCAAAAAGCTTGGTATCTTACTACTTTCAGATGGTTTTGTGACCGCTAATGTTCATGGTTCATAAGTATACATGGTCATCATGGTAGTAATTTGAAACTATTATGAAACTATTACCTTTTTTGGCATAATTGCATTATTTTATTAGTTGCAAAAATGCGTAATCATTTATGAGCTATTGTTAATTTATTTATGGTGATTTTATTATTTATAATTAGAGCAATTTTAGCTAGTTTGAGGTCTATATGTCTTCCATGCATCGAAGTACCTTGATTTCTCTACACGAAATGGAATAAGGAATTCGATGACTAGAGAAATTATTATACTCGAGTGTAAATATGGGCTCCTTTCCCAACACGATTATAAACTAAATATTTCCATTTGGGTGCATTGTATGCACCAATCAAACTTACCATTTACAATGTACTTCTACACATGCCTTTATTCAACATAGACTTTAGCTACAATCACAAATTTTCCACGATGCATTTCCAATAAAGCACTTCATTTATGTGTCTATTTTTTTGTTAACATGGAAATTTTCATGTGTGAAAATTTTGAGTAGGAACAATGAATCCATGGTTTTCACTCGCGAAAGAGTTGTGCACACTAACCCATTCGTATAGTGTTACTTGGGTAAAATCCATTTTTTCCTAAAGTCAAGCCCTTTGCTCTATGTATTGTTCTAGCGCAAGCTAGTTTTATTGGAAATTGTTTTCGTATTCTGCAATAACTTTTTCTTCCAAATGATGGTAATCTCTTTACGACGCAAAACACTGGTGCCCATGTTTTTTCAATATTTATAACATATAATCCTTACAATTTTTTTCTTAGTAATTTTCCAATAAACGAATCACAAAAATTTATCCAAGTACATCTTGTCCATTTTCTCTATTTGAAGAATAAAATTTTGATATTCCATCAACCTGATTAACAAATCCATATTTGATGTCTAGCTTCCAACATATAATTCAATGAGAATATTTCTTTACTAGTATTTTTTGTGGTAGTATAGTTTTTTTTCATAAGATGCAAAATTTCTTTGAATACTTTCAACTTTGTCAAATGCTTCAAGCACTATTAACTTTGTATCCACAAAATTTGTCTTAAAAAGTCTGCTCCCATATTTGGTTTTGGGTTTAGTTTATGTGGAACAATGGAACATTCCTTTTTATGTTTATATTTTGGCACATATTTTAGCTCCACACATGACTTTGTTTCGTATAGATTTTAGTTCCACACAAGTTTTCACTTTATAGAAACTTGAACTTTGGACAAAGTTTAGCTACAACGATGAATGTAATCCTTTAAGAAATTTGCCTTCTTAGATAATTGTGTTAGGACTTGGTAAAGTTTTTTGAAGTGGAAGACTTAGGAGATGATCCTGAGGATCATGCTATAAGAGGTCCCATGATACGAATTCAAACTTTATGTCTATCATAAGACTTTCCTATGTCTCTATTGTCATTAACCATGATTCATTAACTTTTTGTTAGGTCATAAGTGCTTAAATGTAGTTCCTCGGCGAGATGCCAAACTCTAGTAACTAACATAGAAATTTTTGTCTCATCGCTCTTGTGCGCGAGAATGGGTGTGTAGAGTAAATAAGTGTGGAAAACAAGGACCACATTTATTTTGCATAAATGGAATTTGAGACAAAATACATAGATTTTTTCATTGACATATTTGTAGGAGATGATTTCTATTTTCGTTTGAATAGTTTAGTGTAAATCATTTTGAAATATGTATTTAGCTTGAATTTTGTTTTTGTTATAAGAAGAACATTTATAAGTGTTAAATGGAAAAGATATAAGTTGTCTTGGAAATGCATACATTGGTCTGTTTGATTGATCCCCTTTCTATGATGAATGACTACATCTGAGTTTAAGGATGAGTTTCCTTTCAACAATGTGCAATTTTACAGTGTAGTTATTGGTTTATATGTTGATATTAAATCATTTCTCTTTTTGTTGTTTGTACTAATGATTTTTGCATCCTGCAAAGGAAAATGATATTTGTACTAATAAAATGTTATCTCATTGAGATATTTTCTTCTTTTCATTGGATTCTCTATTGATTTGGAAGGGAATAAATCATCTTGATCTAAGATGGAACTTGTCCATATTTTTTGGAGCCATTGCATATCTATATGATTTACATTTGATACAAGGTATGCACATTTTTTTTAATAGAAACGGTTGAATTTTATTTATAAGAAGGGGTTGGGCATGCCAAACAACCTCGATTACAATCAATTGAGAAAATTCTAGTTCTATAGAGTCCTCATATTCTGGCTTTTGTATTAGAGATTAGCTGTTGCTTTTATGCATTTGGCATGGCTGAGAGATCCTTGCTATGCTTTTGGCGTCTTAGAGTCCTATCTTACATTTCCTCTTTTTTTTTTGCTTTGGTACTTTCCTGGGTTAAGCTAATTCCCAAATAAACTTTAATCCACAGTCCAAATTATACAAAACCCGCATATATTAAACTGTATTAATATATAACCTGTCCCCACCTCCGATATACCAAGGCTCTCATCTGTACCCGACCCCACTTCAAGGTTAAAACCCAGCCATGTTCAGCTCACGATTACCATCAGATCTTCCTCTGTCTAGATCTGACGCTTATCACGTCCCTCTCTGTCTGACCCTTAACACCTCAGGAGCGCGCGATATGGGCGGTTTTGTCCTGCCACACATCAACCACTAAGTGGCATCGCATCCGTTTCGTAGAAAACTGCCCAACAACCAAGAGCGGTGCGATGAAAATTGCTTACCACTCCCAGCGTAGTTAACACCCCTCCTTTTGCAAAGCGCGATGACTATCAGATCAACCCCGCCCAGATCCGACACTTGTCGCATCCCTCGCTGTCTGATCCTTACCTGATCCCACATCCGTACCCGACCCCACAACAAGGATAATACCGCCAGATATTTCCCTGCCCAGATCCGACGCTTATCGCGTCCCTCACTGTCCGACCCTTAACACCATAGGAGTGTGCGGTATGGGTGGTTTTGACCAACCATGCATTGGGCCCTAAGGTACATCACATCCAATTCATGAAATACTGCCCAACAGCTAGAAGCGGTGCGATGTAAACCGCTTACCACTCACTGCGACTTTAACACCCCACCTTTCGAGTATGCGATGTCCGTCGATTCATCCCCCGCCTAGATCCTACGCATCGCTTCCTTCAAAACCGTCCTCTGATTGAATACAATTCTGCGCCCTGTTAAAACACCCAAAAATTGTTGGCCCATGTGAAAACCTATAGCCTGTCGAGGAGTGGCCCACTCTTTCTCGACAGTGAAAGTCTGTCTGTGCCAGCCTTTGTTCTGCAGAATTTTGTCCTTGATCAGCTCTCCTTGTCTGTTAAGGAATTGGGTGCCTTTCAGGTTCTTCATCATTCTTTACCAGCATACCTTGAGCTAGAAGACATCCTTTGTTAGCCATTATATCAGCTTCCTTGTTCAGAGCTCGCAGGACATGGTAGAATGAGCAGGATGTGAAGTTTTGAGCCATATTTCTTATTCTTTCAAGGGTCTTGTTTAGAGTAGAGATATTGAGTTGGCCGCCCGTGTTAAGGATCTTAACCAGGATTTCAGAATCCCCGAAGATAAGAAGGTTTTCCCCTCCGTTCCTCTAAGCCATTTGACACGCTTTGAGCAGTCCGAGGATCTCGACCTAGTTGTTGGTGCTTTGACCTAGGCCCCAATTGAAGCTATATTGTTTTTGTCCATCTGTGGAGTAAATTGTTCCTCCTGCCCCTGATATCCCCGGGTTTCCTTTGGAGGCTCTGTCAAAGAAAACCGTGACTTTTCCCTGATTTTTCCACCATTTTTTAAATTCTGCCTCAGAGATCCGGAGATGCCACTCTGGATTATGTCTAGACAAGAAGGTATTCTTCTTGAAGTTGGCCCGTCTTAGGGATTCACCTATCCATCTAAGATCTTCAAAGAGAAGGGATTTTTCTGGCTTATGAGGTCTATTTTCAAAAGTTTCCAGCAGCAAAGCTTTGGCCTTAGCAGCCACTGTGTTGGTGGATTGAAGTTTGTTGTTGAAGATGGCTTCATTCCTAGCCAACCAGATTCCCCAAAAGATATATTTTGGTATTGCATTCTAGATTTTAGTCCATGTGAGTTTCTATTCATAGAGTGAGGATAATGTTCTTTCCAGGTTGCGAAAAGACTAACGATTGAAGACTACTGAGGGATTTGGGCATTAAGACCCATAATTGCTTGCAACGAGATCTCTTGAGAAAAGGGGCAGTCTATGAACAGGCGATCGATAGTTTCCTGATCCTTGCAGCAGAGAGGGCATCTTTGTGGACCCATGATTCCTCTTTTCTCAAGGTTGTCCCTAGTGAGGGTCCTTCTGTGCATGAGAATCCAACAGAAGAAGTTGATTTTTGGGAGACCAAATGGGTCCCAAACATGCTGCCAAAGCTTTGTAGTATGAATATGATGTTGTTGTTCTTGTAGGGCTACAAAACCCAATCGAGATGAGTAAGCTCTGAACTTCCCCTAGCCCCACTTGTCCCTCGAATGGAGATGCATAGGAGCCAGATCAGAGAGTTTAGCTAATAATTGATGGAGTTGAGAAAGCATCCAATCGGGGGGGCGATGGAGGGCCCAGTTACTCCAGTTCCTTGCTGAATCCCATGTGCATATGTCAACAAGTTTGTGGATACATTTTTGCATGAGCCAGTTACGCAAATCTACTATTTCCAGAGCAAGCTTTAGGGGATGGAGTCCCATGATCTTGTCATCCCACAGTCTAATTCTTTTCCCATTTCCTAGAATTATGTAGAGCTGTTCTTTGAATAATTTCCATCCTTGGCTGCGCAACTTCCACAATGTGGTTCCTTTGTGGGAAGCTCCTTCTTCCATATTCTTTATTGAGAGTTTGTGTAGATATTTTTTAATTATAACTTGAATTACAAGGTTTCTTTGGTTTGAGAAGATTTTCCAGAGGATCTTCCCTCCCATCGCCATATTGGCCAACATAGGATCTCTTACCTAAATTCCACCTTCATACATTGGCCTTTTCACTATGTCCCAGCTTACTATATGGAAATTTTTTTGGTTCCCCTTTCCTCCTTGCCATAGAAAATTTCGAATCAACTTTGCTAATTGTTCGGTGATCATTTTTGGAGCCAAAAGGAAAGAAGCCTAGTAGATAGGAAGGGATGAGAGAACTGACTTGACCAGAGTGAGCTTCCCAGCTGAGGTAAGCCACTGTCCACCCCAAGCAATCATTTAGCCTTAATTTTGCTGATAATTTCCATCCAATGAGGGGCCTTAGTGGAACCCAAGGTTAAATGCATGCCAATATACTTGAATTTTTCCCAAGAGGCATATCTGGTGAAGCCCAGGGCTTGGGAAATCCTGAGTATATATTTTTGGTCTACCGCCCAGTCATACACTACACTTTTTCTCTTGTTGACATAGCTCTAGAGACTCTACAGAAGCTTTGGATTACTCCACTGAAGGCTCTTGCTATTTTAATGGAGGCTCATCCCATAAGGATAGAGTCATCGGCAAACAAGGCATGATTGATTGGGTTTGTTCTGGGTATCCCCCTAATGCTAGGAAGAGTCTCGTTAAGATTCTCATATGAGATCTTTCGGCTTACAGAGTCTGCCATCAGAATATACAGGTCGGGGGAAAGAGGGCAGCCTTGCCTGATTCCCCTTGAAGCTTTGAAGTAGTTTGTCGACCTACCATTTACTAGAGGGGCTATCCAAGGTTATCCAATGCATGCTTTAATCATTTTTACAAATTCAGAGCTAAACCAAAATGCAGAAAGAACTTGGAGGAGGAATGAGTGTCTTACTCTATCGAAGGAATTTTCCATGTCCAGTTTGATGAGCATACCTTGCTCTTTGTGTTGATGGATGGAATGGATGATTTATTGCACCAATATCACATTGTCTAGGATATGCCTATCTTTGACAAACCCTCATTGATTGGGAGAGATGATTTTTTCCAGTAGAGGTTTTATTCTATTAGCAAGTAACTTGGTGAGTATTTTGTAGGACGCATTGCAAAGCAAGATTGGTCTGAATCTGTCGAATGTCTCTAGGTTGGCTTCTTTGGAAATTAGGGCTAGGAAGGTGGAGTTTGTGCTTCCTCCCACTTTGGATTTTCCTAGGAATCCTTTGATCATTCGGTACAAATCAGCCTTGATGATGTCCGAATAGAGTCTATAGAAGTGTATTAAGAATCCATTAGGTCCTGGGGCTTTGTCTAGTTCCATCTTCCATATGACATTGCTAATTTCTTCTTCAGTGAATGGCTTCAGGAGAGTTGCATTGTCCTCCTTGTTAACCATCCTTGGAACGTGCTTGAGGAAGTTGTGAGCTTCCTAATCATCCTCCGCCCCTTCTTATTTAAACAACTACTTAAAATGAGAGGTTGTCGCCTCTTTTATCAGAGTTGTGCCTTTAAGAACAATCCCTTCTCGCGAGGTGATCTCGGTAATGTGGTTTCTGGAGAGGCGGGTTCGAATTTGCTTGTGGAAGAAGGTTGTATTTTTGTCTCCAGATGCAAGCCAGAGATTTCGTGACTTGAGCCTCAAATATTCTTCCTCTTCTCTAAATGTTTGGAGGGTGCTGATTTGGTGTTCTTTCTCACTATGAATTTCTGCTCTAGTTATGTCTTGAGTCTCCAGGCCCATTTGGAGATCCAACAGTTGCTTTGTGCTCTGTTTTCGTTGGGTAGTGGGAGAGACTATGGGATTTTTTATCCATTGCTTCAGGGTTGTTTTGGTGGCTTTTATATTTTGCTCCCAAACATAGCTGGGTGATCCAAGAACATGGATGGACCATGCCTTATTCACTGTATCCAAAAACCCTTCCCTATTTGCCCATAGAGGGTAGAACCAAAAGGGGATTGGTCCCAAGTTTTCTTCTTCTTCCAGCAGAAGGAGGATGGGTTTATGGTCTGAGTTCCACTTTGGCAGAATTTTTGTGGAGATGATCATATTATCAAAGAGGAAGGAAATTTGAAGAAGGAATCTATCCAGCCTAGCTGAGATATGCTCCTCCCCTATTCTGTTATTAGTCCATGTGTATAGTCCTTTTTTTTGGCTTGAAATCCATTAAATCCCATTGTTGAATCAGGTTTTCCACTAAGGGAAGGAAGTGATCCCTGCTGCTGGTTCATCCTCTTTTTTTCCTTTGGGTCTAGGATTAGATTGAAGTCTCCGGCAATAATTATATTATTGATGGAGTATGCTTCCAAAAAATCAGTCAGAGTTTGCCAACATTTTTCCATTTCTGCATAGAGGACGGGTGCATAGAGTTTAAAGAGTGAAATGTTTATCTTACTTGATAGGTGTCAAAGTTCGGTGTAAATCTAGTGCTGCGCCTTAAAGGAGCTCTCAAGCAGGAATTTGTCAGACTCCTAGAGAGTGGCTAACCCGCTGCATGTACCTCTAGCACTTACCGCTTTTCTATCTTTTGTTTTCCATTTTTCTTTGTTGAGTTCCAGAAGGGCTTCGCCTTCTATTTTAGTTCCTTGGAGCATGAGGATCTCGGGAAGTTTTGATTTTAATAGGCACTTGACTGCTTTAGCTTTTGATGGGTTCCCCATTCCTCTACAATTCCAAGAGACTAATCGCATTATTTACTGGTAGGGGTTGGGGCAACACCTCCCTTGGGAGGCCTAGTTCTAGTATTTCTGCTGATAGACATCTCTATAGTGGCCTGGCTGCCTTGCATTTTTTGTCTCTCTGCTTCTTCTTCTCTAGATTTTTTGTGAGATTTCCTCCCCACTCTTTTCAAGGGCCTCTTAGATGTTTCATCTTTCGAGGATCCCGATATCTCAAGGGTCTTATTTCTTGTCATATTTACATAGGTTGGGGAGCTAGAGGCACCTTTTGGGGATGCGATTTGGACTGATTCCTCTTGCCTTTTGTTTTCTTCCATGTTATTTGCCTGTTGTTCATCCTCTTTATCTGCTGGGTCTTGGAGTTTTTCTGGTGTGCTGAGTATATCAAAGGGGTTTGTTGATATGTCTACTATTGGAGGGACTGAGCTTCCTTCTGCTTGGGTTTCGGGAGGAGCAACCCTCCCAGTGGATACGACTTTCCCTTTATTCTTGTTGCTTTGCTTAGTTGGCCCTGATTTCTGAACCTAAGTCCATTGATCTCCTTTCTCCTTCTCAGCTCCATCCTCTGATTTCTTTTTGCAATGCTTGGAAAAATTCCCATAGCCATGGTAGTGCTGACATTTAAATGGGAGTTTCTTGTAGTCTAGGACTTGTATGTGTGTCCAGTCAGCCACCGTGAGTTTAATGGCTTCAAGGAGACCTTCCTCCAGGTCTACTTCTACACAAATTATTGCACATGAGTACTGGTCTCTTCTTTCTGCTCGGTTGATGTATTTTCCTAGCTTATTGCCTATGGTTTCTAAGGATTTAGGGTTCCAGCAGTTCAGAGTTAGGTGGGGCAATCACACCCACACTGGAATAGTCGAGGGCACATCCTGAGTCAGGTCGAAGTCTAGAGTCCATTGATTTAGATAGAAACCCTAGGGCCCCATGAATTATGGGCCGTTTCTGAATATGAGGTTCCTATCTTCTGATACTTCAAATATGAATAAAAAGAAGCCTTTGCTAATGAAATGGATTTTTATTCCTTCTTTGACCAGTGAACACCAATTCCTTTGCACCCAGGCTTCTACCGCTTTAGGTGAGGGCCATAAGCCTGTGAACTAGCCAATAAGCCCTAGGTATGCTAGGTTTAATGCTGCTTTGCAGGGTTCTTCAGTTGGCAGAGAAACTGTGGGGATGGATTCCAATTTTTTACAAACTTCTACTGGTTTTTGGTTGCTAGCTGTTTATTACATGCTGCAACCAGATTCTGGAATGCAGCTAGCTCAGGTGGCAAGGGATTTTCCTTTTCATGGCCATCTCTTGGGTCCATGACTTTGGAGCTTCACATAGACTCGTGGATGGCTGTGTCTCTTTACGTGCTCCCTGGGTTTCCTCCAACTAGCCTCGAAGGTTGCACTAGGCTCCCACTATCTGGTTCCTCTTGCACAGGCTGATCGAGGCTCTTGCTCCTTCCACTTGAATTTTGTTTTTGGCCACAAGGTATGCACATTTTAGAAACATGTAAATGCAAGTAATAGAATTATTTTTGTCAATATCTAGAAAGAGAGAAAAAGAAAAAAATAAAAAGATGAAAGTGTTGTTATTTTTTTTTTTGGGTGTTTATTTTATAAAACCATAGTACATAGATGCCAAAAATAAAAAGACAACAAATGGATTTGGCGGAGGCAAAAAAGATAAAAATATGTAGACACGCATATGACTAAACTAAACAAATTTGTTATGCATAAAAAACTTAATATTAATGTTTTTTTTGGAAAAACAACATTTGACTCATATAAACAACTTCAATTTTACGGTAATATTGTTTGTTTGATTCTACGTGATTTCTTTTTCATAATAGATATACTTATATAGATTTGAGACAAGGATCAATATAACATTTCAGACTTTGTTTGAAAACTAATTGCACTAAATTATTGTTGTCTTATAGAAATGAGTTAAATACATATTCATTGATGGAAATGCATAATATTAATGATCTTGAGGTTTATCTTCAACGTATGTTACTATTTGCTTCACTTGAGCACACACCAAATGAGAGGGAGCTTTGGGGAGACATTTTTTGCATACATCGAGTGTCAAAGTGGATTAGCATACCAATTAGAATTTCATCAATGACACAAAAGAGGCCATACTTGCATTTCAATTCATATGTAGGCATACACACATACACCATATTATTTCATGATAACAATCCCCTCACTGGACATTTTGAGCCACTCTTGTGCAAAAAAAATGCACATATAGTTCTATAGGAAATATAGATGCTTCATTGTATGCATTCATCGAACAACAATGGACACAAATAGAAGCCAAGATGTTATCTCAAGGACTCAAATGAATGAAAAATTTCAAGGGTGCTTGGGGTGAAAGCTCATTTCAATGCATTTTTCATTTGATGCAACATGAATATGATTTGGATTTTTTTCCTCGCATTATGGCCTATATTTTGTCAAAAGAAGTTTTACAAGGTGATATTTTTGCATTAAAATGCATAGATTAGTATGTCAAAGTTAATATACAAAAAAATCAAATAGGAAATTTGTATTATGAACGATACATTTTTCTTTTGGAACTTCCATATGAAAAATGAGACATACACGATGGTGTTTTTGTTTTTTCTTGAGTGGATTATGTTTTGGGGTTAAACATTTGTGTGTGGTCTATAGACAGAAGAGATATTTTGACTTAATTCAACTCATACAGATCTAAATTAGTCATGTTTAAAGTAATGCAATATCAAAAAAAATTGTTGCAATGTTATTTTGAACCATTGGAACATAGAGACAATATATTTATCAATAGTACATCAATGCTTTCAAAAAGTATCAATCTTATGGAGCACAAAAACAATTCCTTTTGACTAATAATTTTTTTTCTTAGAAACAAGATTGAGGAAAACGGTAAAAACATGAACAAAAAATAAAAAATAGTTATAGTTCACAATAGGAAGAAAAAGTATAGATCAAAGAATGTTGAAACCCTCGCTAAACAAAAGTTTGAAAAAACAATTGCTAACATGGCTATCTACAATTGTTCATGTTGTGGCTAGAATTTCTTTGGAAATGATATTGTAACAGATAAACAACTTTTTTTTTCAAACAAATGATGTTGAAGCTAGGGACATGGAACTAAAACATGAATATATTTGTAGATATTGTCAAAATTCCTTAGATCGTGATGACATTCTCATAGTTTCATGCCCTCAAGATATTAAACACAATAAATGTATCTGCATTGTATGCAAACTAACTGAGTTAGATGAACGACTAGTATCAATGCGCTTACCATTCACACAAATTTCAGAACTGGGTCAGAAATATAACAGTAAACAAATGGGCATAACTAGAGGTTCCTACTGACACATCTCGGATTCAACATGTGCTTCTCCATGACATAGAAGAAACTAATTCAATTGATATGGAGATAAAAATAATACTGTTACAAAAGTGCTGATACTTATGGTCATGTTCGACTGCATTTGGTCATGAAAGTGTTGTATCACTTATGCAAAACCATGCTTTATCGAATGGAGAGGATTTTCATAAATGAAAATTAGAAGGAAACTTTTTTAGAGGCCAAAAGTACACAAGTAGTTGAAAAATATATTGAAGTAGACATTGATACAAATGACAATAACGAATAGCCAATGAAAAAACAATGTTGCACAGTTTCATAGAATCACATAGTATTTATGATGTTTAAAATAATGAGTTGAACCTTGGCCCCTAGTGAGGGTTATATTCCATTGACAATTTTCTAGGAAAATATTCCAAGGAAATGATCTAGCAGACCAAAAATATGCTCAAAAAGAAAAAAATCTCAAATTCTTCCAAAACCAATGCAAAATTGTAGATCTTGTCATTCTAATTCCAACAAGGCTTGAATTGACTCAATTTGACACCATATGAGGAAGTTATCGCGTTATGAAGTTTTTGAAAAATAACTAAAAAGTCAACTTGCAAGGTTGTCTGGGTAAATGATTGGGCAAGACCGTATGTTGACGTCAGGAGGGTGATTATGCAGTATTGTGGTCAGACAAGCCAATGCTGTGAGGACAAGTGGCATGATTTGATTGGTTGTGGTGATTATTGTTGGTCCAACCACAGGCCCAATGAAATTTTTCCACATGGCCTTATGGGAGGCTACCACATGGCTCTGGTTGATTAACCAAATTTTTTGTTGTTAGACTGACAAACCTCTGCAGGGTTTGACCCCATGACCTCACCACCACAAACTTCTTGCCTTACCATTAGGCCACACATTGTTTCTTGTTATATGTAGTGGGCCACATATATTTATTGTTAACGATTCTTCCATTTTTTTTTGTTTGGGGGCGGGGGCGCCTCAGGCCAGCAGGCTTGCTCGACTAGCCCAGCCCGGGGTTATATGTATTAAAATGTCTATGTGCAGAAAGGTGGAGGGGCGGGGCATGCGGCCTTAGCCCTAGGACATATGGAAACCCACATAAGCATTGGTAGATTAAACAAGAGGGGAGGGTGTGTGACACCCTACCCACGCCTAGCCCGCAATATTTTTAACCATATGCAACTAGGACCGATAGGTCGATGAGCATATGGCCTGTGGCCTGCGCCCCAGGTCACATTTTCACCATAAGACCGACCCGAGGGCAGAGGAATATGGGTGAGACCATATTGGCGCGCCTAACGGTTCGATAATTTGCACCATAATTAGTGGAATTGTCGCCAAATACGCATGACTTTGTCTTCATGCATATCTTCCCAAGACAGAACTCATTGCCAGTTTTGACAGAAGGTCGATTTTGCAGAACAATTAGTAGGGAAATGAAGGAGGATGCCTAACTTGGCCATTTTCATCTTTTTTGAGCCCAAGAAGAGCCTACATAGGGGTTTTTGGGTGTTCTGCACACAATGGCATTGTTATTTTTGCAATTTTAATAGTCTATGTTGATGTAATTTTACATTTGAGTATATAATATAAAGGGACAACATTAGAAGTTGGACCCAAAGATGTAGCCCAAGAGGGGCGAACTCCGCCATCAAATTGTTGTTTTGTGATGTTGCATATTATTTAGTTTTCATTGTTAAAATATGAAAAACTTAATTAAGTTTACTAATTTTATGTGATTTTGCAATTTCGATCCATCTTCCATAAGACATAAACTAGCTTGCAAAATTTTCAAGAAACCTTTAATTTTAATTTCAAGTAAGTTTGGTATGAAAGCATGGTTGTTTTGAAGGTTTGAAATTTTTTGTGAGTGTTTTCTTGAATGATTAAAAGGTGTAAATTGGGAGGAGGACAAGGAGTGATTGAAGAACAAAACCCTAAAATTGGTTTAAGGAGGTCAGAAACTCCACAAAATCGACCAGTCACGGCACATGAATAAATATAGAAGTTGAAGTCTGAGGATGAGAGATATTTTAGAGAGGATTTCTATGATATGTCTAAGATGGTGAAAGTTTTGTACAATGAGAGGACAAAAAGGTTGCAAGGAGAAAGTTCTAATCACCCAAAAGGTAATGAAGGTGATGGGAGAAAGCCTCCACCTCCACCTCCACCTCCTCCTTCACCTCCATCTACACCTCCCTCCTCACCTCCTTCTTCACCTCCTTCATCTCATAGGCCTACTCCTCCTCCATCTCCAAAAGGACATGTTAAGTCTCCTTTGATTAAGCTTGATGTCAAGTTTTAATTGCCTATGTACAATGGGGAAGTAAATGTTGAAAATTTGGATAATTGGGTTCATCAAATTGAAGTCTATTACATGATTCAAAAGATTGATGATGATGTTACAAAGATCTAGCTTTCTTCTCTTTGTTTGCAAAGTGAAACCTTCATCTAGTGGGAGGCCAGAACTCAAGAAGTTTTGAATAAAAGTGGTAAAATGATCTCTTCTTGGAATGATTTTATATCTTCATTAAGAAGGAAAATTTATCCATTAGCGTACATGCAAAAAGCAATTATGGATTGGAAAAATTTTAGACAAGCTAAAGGTCATAGTGTCCAAAGTTACACACAAGAATTTAGAAGAACATATTTAATCTTGGGTGTTGATTTGTCTTCAAAAGATACTCTCCTTAAATACATAGGCAGATTACATAGTTATTTGAGACATATTATATTTACGTTTAATCCCGCCAATCTAGATGAAGTATGTGTTCAGGAAACTCATTTAGAATCAAGAGGAAATAATGTTCCTCAAGAGACTAGCAAGAAAGCTTTCAAATCTGGAGACAAAGGAAAGGGGAAGTTTAAAGGAAAAGGAAAAAACAATGCTACAATCAAGAAAGAGGGAGAGAACTTACATGTAAACATTGTTGAAAAGAAGGTGTTATAGAAATTTTTGTGCCCTGCAACCCCAAGCATGAAATGTCCATAAACCAAGGGCTCCTAAGTCCCTAAAAGTGTTGTTTTAACCCCTAAAGGAACAAGGTCAACAGATTACAGCTTCTCCCAGAAGTTCTCCATGAAAAACTACTCAAAATTGGTCAAAACAGGATCATTGTAGCTGCTCCACTGGCTAGGTGCGTTGCATCTCACCCAAATGCACTGTGGGGGTGCATTGCATTTAAAAAGTCCCTTCTGTGGGGTGCGATGGGCGAGAAATGACAAATGGCAGTGTCATTCCGCGAGGTGGAGAGGCAATGGAAGCTTCCAGAATCTTCTCCTGTGACACTTGCCTCACTGATTTCGACCAAGGATGAGTAAGAGGCCCTCAGTCTCCAAGTGGAAGCAAGAACTGTCAGAGAGAAGACACTAATCAAATCACAAGATAACTCATCCCCCTTACAGATATCTATATATGGATCCCTCATCCCAGAGATCCAGAGGCTGGAATTTTGCATATTGTAAGGAATTGTTGTTGGTTTCTAGAGATAAAACATCAGATTGTTGGGTGATCTAAGCTTTGTTTGAGGTGAAGAGGGGCTTCTTTGTTGGGAGGTTGATGCTGGGTTGGAACAACTGGTTGTAACTCCTCCTGGATCTTTTCTTGTTTATCAATAAAGCTATTTGAGTTTTCCTCCATGCTTTTGTATCATTGATGCTTGTTACATTTGTATGGTCAATTTAAATATGATCCTAAGTTGTTTATGAATATAGATCCATGTCTTTGTATAGTGCTATGCTTCTGTGATCTTACAGGTACTTTGTGAAGCTGGGTGTGCAAGAGAGCAGGTAGCTGGGGACTATCAAAGAAGAGAGGGATCGAATCAAAGGATTAGCGCAAGACAGAGGTTGGTCTTTCTATTCCTCTCTATCTATAATTCATAAAGGAAAAACATAAGTAGCTTTTCTCTATTTGTTTCTAAGGCAGCTGTCACACCTTAGTGGGATAGAGCAGTTCTAAATAGACACTTTTCCCTGTAACAAAATGGCGACTCCACTGGGGAGATAATTAGTTTGTTTGTTTATCATTTTTTGTTGTTTGTTTCATAAACTTATAAGTAACATTCGAACTGCATTTGCCATAACAAATGAAAAGTAGATAACTGCTGCTTTAATCCATCCACTGGATCTGTTTATGATTTAAACAACTGATTCACAAACTATCTGATTGCCCTTGTGATAGCTCTTAGATCCTCCTTAGATCTACCCCTAATTGTTGCATTACTGATTGCTTTTTACTCGGCCAAAAACCAAGAACTGAACTGCAAACTGTGACCCGGAACCCGAACAGAGTCTTGTTTCTGGCCCAGCGCAAGTACTGTTCAGAGATTCTGAATTTCAGTGCACTTCCCGAAGGGACAACCTGCGCTACATTTCAGATTCCCTATGTTATAGGTGCGCTGATCAAACTAGCTCTGTGCAGTTGTGGTTTCTGTGGATCATTCTTTCCAGTTCTATTCCTGAATTTAGCTACCTGTGATCAGTATATGTCTGTTTGAAACTCCTTTTCCTTGCTGTTATTCCGCCTCCTTTGTACAAAAGAACTGTAGATGTTTTTGTGTGTTTGTTGAGTCATTTACAGTTTTCCTTTGCAAAAGTAGCATAGTCGTACTGTCGTCCTTTGATTTGAATCTGTCGCAAGTGTCGATTTCGATCGTAGGAGAAAGTTTGATTGCTGTTGATGGTCGATTATCCTGTTACTATTGCCTTTGGTATGAATTTGTAATTTTCTAGTGTCAAAAACAAGTATTCATTTCAAAATCGTAAGGTGTCATAATCATCTCTATTTTTGATTTCGAAAAGAAGCTTGTTTATATTTGTCGCTTGAAAAGAAATTCAGATTTGTACATCAGCTTTCTTTTTAGCATCTATATATTAAGAAAGTCGAAAAACAAATACATGCATGTGCATTTGCATATAGACAGTCTGTTTGGCTTGATTTAGGAAAGTGCATTTACAGTGTGCTCTTTGCTCTTTGTGAAAAGATTCTGTCTTTCTTTTCCCTAGTAGCTAGGATTTTCATTGCACAAAAGAGATAAAAGTTTGTTTATCATCTTTAGATTGCATTTTAGGAATTACATCTACATCTCGTGGTGAACCCGAAAGGCAAACTTCATAAGCAAGATCAACTTAAAATAAATTCAATGAATCTAACAATGCTTTGGAACTTAACGCACAACATTTAGAGGTCTAGGCTAGAGACGTGTTCCGGCGTCGTAAAGCTTGGTAACTGTTGTTCTCACTGATGGTTGGGTGATTCCTCCACTTTGAGACGATAAGTGCCAGTACGGACTTGTGCTCCCACGTACCGTCGAGTATATTTTGGGGGACCCCTATAGGCTTAAATCCTTTATCCATAGGAAGCCATGTCTGCCGCCCTATCGATCGCAATGCACTGAACACAGCATTCGGGAAGATTGACTGCCATACCGTAAAAAGTATTCTGCAGTTTTGCGATTGGTTTGGTACTCCCTCTACCTAGACCTCCAGAGTAGTCCCTTTCGTTCCTTTTCAGACTCCTTAACGGAAAAGGTCCATCTGAGCACTTGTCACTTCAGGCTCATTAAAAATCGAAGGCGACTAGAGTCATCTTTTGTTTTTTCTCGACTCTTAAAAACTGAAAAAAACAAGTTGTGTCAAAGCGTCTAAAATTTATTTTAAACGGAATATTCATTACCCCTTTCCTACGTTGATCTTGGGCTGAGAAAATGGAATCCACCAACCAAGGAATTCCCCTTGGAGGAAATCCTAGTCCCTTCTCCCCTTGGGGAGATGTTGGTGCACCCCATATGGCCACATTGTCGCTTCCAGGACTGACAATTGGTTTACGTGTATGGCTCTTCTCAACCTCTGTCGTTCAAAACACCACAATTCCTGAACAATCGAATCGGCAATTAGACGAGTCCAGAGTTACCCACCAACCTTCTACTTCCTCTAATTCTTCCTCTCCTCCTTCCTCTTCGCTTGATGGGGCTGGTAAAGCCAAAAGTCAAGTACCTAAGGAGAAGAAGGAAAATAAGAAGAAAGAGAAGAAGAAGAAGGAGCCAAAAGCGAATGGGGGCAAACGAGTGTCGTCTAACGAAAATCCACACACTGCACCGACCAGGCCTAAATCGCCATGTGTCATTTGCAAAGGAGACCACTATCACAGAGATTGTCCTTGCATCCCTCAGATCTTAAGGGACTGGTCTCCTCGTTTGCACAATTCGGTGTCGTCAACCTCTGATGATCATGTTGAAAACACACCGTCGACTAGTGAAAGTGAAGCCCCAGGACAAAAAGGAAAATATAGATTTCCTTGTAAACTGTGTGAAGGCGATCATGCCGTCCACCATTGTCCCTTCTTAGACGAAGCTAAAAGAGTTTTGGATGATCGTCCGGTTTCACCGTTACGACTTCCTCCTGGATATAAAAAACTCTTGCCGAGTCCGTCACCAGTTGAAAATCTGGCTGGCCCGCTCAGGTGGTCGGCCGAAGCACCTATCATTGAAGATAAACCATCTGAATCCATACTAGACGAAAGTCAAAAGGTCGAGGCGACAGTTGACCCGGTCTTGCCTTCAGAGGTTCCATCTTCAGATGATATAGTCACTGAAGAGAACAAGGATGACACCGTCCAAATTCTTTTCATAAGCACAGACTCCAATGAACATGGGGGCAGTTTACCCATTCCTTTACCGCAGGAAGGAAGTTCGTCAAATTCGTACCCGGCCATCTATTCGGTCCCACCTCCAAGCAACCTAGTTGTCTCCTTCGACTGGAATCAACTAGGCAGACCCCGTTTACCGGCCAGTATACCATTCCGGATTATTGTTCAAATATATAGAATGGTTATGGCTGGTACCATCATAGATGAGGGGGCTTCTGTGAGTATCCTTTCCTCAACTGCTTGGAAAGCGCTTGGTTCGCCATCGCTTTTGCCTGAGATGAGAAATCTAACAGGCTTTGATAAAGGAACCAGTCGACCGTTAGGGATCCTTCCCGATGTGCCCATAACATTGAGAGGGAAAACCGTTCACATGAACGTAGTGGTAGTTCAAGGACCCCTAGATTACAATCTACTCCTTGGACGAGACTATATTTATTGTATGAGAGCCATTGTCTCATCACTCTTTAGAGTGATGTGTTTTCCGCACGAAGGAAGAATGATCAAGCTCGTAGACCAGCTTTCATTTCCCGGATCACGCATAGCAAATAGTCATATACCATCCCTGAATGGTCTTTTCACGCAAGAAATGTCTCAATCTCCAGTCCATCCACCCAATGAGCGCGAGTGATTCAGGGGGACATGACTGAAACCCAGGGGGCATGCATCCTGGTCTGCTTCGGCAGGAAAACTTCGGGTATAGGGTAGGTTTCCGTGAGAGAATATGACCTCCATACTCCCATTCGTGATTGGAAGGGGGAGTTGGACTGGAACAAGATTCTCTTGTCAAAGTTATGTGAGTTGGCGAGCACCGCCACTCACCTTTGTTTATCTCGGTAGACATCGCCGAAGAAGTGTTTTGTTTACGCCGTAAATAGAACAATCTTTGGTAACCTGTAAGAGGTAGGCCTCTCTCGGTAAAACAAATGTTTTAACGGAATAAAGAAGGGGTAACCTTGAAACTCTGTTTTATACCTGGGGGCATGCAAACCTTTTGGAGTGCAAGCAAAGAGTGATCATTTATCTGTTTTTTGGATTGGTCGTTTCCTAACTTGCATAAAGAAAGGATGTGGGGCAAAACTCTAAAAGTTTCCGTTTTATATGAGACATTCTTATCACAAGACTAGATTAATCGAGCAGTGTTACCGCAAGGTTCAAGCTCGTTAAAAAATAAACCCGCATCGAGCAGTTTTAGCACATAGTTCAAGCTCGTTAAAAAATAAACATAAGACATGAGCAATTGTTTCCACCCGCGTTTAAGCTCGTTAAAAAATGAACTATTCCTCGGTAAATAACCTTCGTGAATGTAGTACTTCAGCCGTTAAAGCCTTGGTCGTGTTTGCACCATCACCTCCAATTTTTCATTGGCCGATCATTCACCTCCATTTGATTGTTTACCCATTTTGAGGAACAGCTGCGAAGAGTGATTTCACTAGCCATCCTTGTGACACTGCTGTGATTGGAAAATTCCAAACCTTACCTGGAATCAGCTGCTACCCGTTTTATCACTCGTTCCTCAAAAGACGAGTCTCCTTTAAGCTCTTTTCAACTGACTCGTAAAATATGAAAAGATTGCCAAGCGATTGGCCTCTCCAGCTCGTTAAAGGGACAGGAAGTGCTATCCCTCCTCTAGACTTTAATCTTTCTGGACCTGAGGGATTATTACACAAAAAGATCGAGCGCTTGTTTTGTTCGGCTCGTTAAAAGTATCGAAAATTCATCCCTTCTGTATTGTTTTATACTTTTTCAGACTTAAGGGATTAGATGACGAAAAAGGAATTTTGGAGTTACCTTTACGTTCTTTTTCAGACTCTCTAAAATTGAAAAGGACCGAGTTATCTTTGTCGTTAAACTCGTTAAAAGGATTAATAGAGACAAACTTGTTTATAGACGAGAACGAGTTTCACTATCGCTAGGCTCGTTAAAACATAGCGATGGGTTTTCCCGAAGGGAAAATTATAGAACAAGCATATGTTATCCTCCTCAAGCTTGACAAAAATAAAGAGGTACTGGTCAGCAATGACTGGGGAAAAATTTGGAAGAAAACTCAAAGAAACTTTGTTGGTAGCAAGTCGCTCTTGAACATGACACTTCCACTCCGTGTCGGAGTCGGGTTGGGTTGTTTCATTCACCGGTCACATCACCATGGTCACGCCATACCATCCACATTTGGGGTTAATGCTACCAATCCATCACATCAGTGTCGCCGATATGTTCAAGAGAAGTCATTCAGAAAATTCCCCTGTGTCCCACCCACTACCATACATTATACTCCATTCTTTCATGACCGCCACCCTGAACCTTATATCACCAGATCGTTTTCACCTCCATCAAAATCATTTGCTCCGTTCCGTGTCATTGATGTGGGATTCATTAAGGCCCTCCTGTGACGGATCACTTCTTGTCGACATTAGCTCATTATCCAAGAAGTTGATCTAGGAACACCCCATTCAGTACTTTGAAGCTTGCATGCCCCAATGGCAAGTTTCTCACTTCCGACGACAAGTTTACATCAATGGCCTTCGACCGAAAGATTTTGCGTGGTGTTTGACGCCAAGTCCTTTATTCACACCACGTGAATTGTACTGCAGTACCTTGAGGGTCATTATCATTATCGGTGATTCCTCTCGCGCTTGTTAACAGTTTACATCATTGACTGGTAATCAAGCGATGTCTTTCCATGTTCGACTTCAGAACATTTCTCACATGGATCGACTTGTACTTCGAGTGAAGATCGGACGAGATTGAAGACCCCGGATCTAGTTTCATCCATCCGGGCTGCGATATATATTCAGGGAAATAAAGACATTAAATGTACATCATTGCAGCACAGATAATCATCCTATCAAAAGGATGATGGCTCTACCAGAATCATTAGTCTACACTCAAACGATTGTCTGTCCTATGTACATGAAAATGAATTTATAAAGCTGAGCATGGGAATGCCCGCCTCAACTAGATCATGAAAATATTATGAAGATAACGTATTGTATCTTATTACAGGTCTCCTCCCAGCATTGAAAGAACTTCGGATCCTCATAATAAAGCATTTCACCCGACACCAAAAGGTTAACGGCCTCATACTTTAGGGGGCAACTTTTATAGACATTTTTGTGCCCTGCAACCCCAAGCATGAAATGTCCATAAAACAAGGGCTCCTAAGTCCCTAAAAGTGTTGTTCTAACCCCTAAAGGAACAAGGTCAACAGATTACAGCTTCTCCCAGAAGTTCTCCATGAAAAACTACTCAAAATTGGTCAAAACAGGATCATTGCAGCTGCTCCACTGGCTAGGTGCGTTGCATCTCACCCAAATGCACTATGGGGGTGCGTTGCATTTCAAAAGTCCCTTTTGTGGGGTGCGATGGGCGAGAAATGACAAATGGCAGTGTCATTTCGCGAGGTGAAGAGGCAATGGAAGCTTCCAGAATCTTCTCCTGTGACACTTGCCTCACTGATTTCGACCAAGGGTGAGTAAGAGGCCCTCAGTCTCCAAGTGGAAGCAAGAAATGTCAGAGAGAAGACACTAATCAAATCACAAGCTGACTCATCCCCCTTACAGATATCTATATATGGATCCCTCATCCTAGAGATCCAGAGGCTGGAATTTTGCATATTTTAAGGAATTGTTGTTGGTTTCTAGAGATAAAACATCAGATTGTTGGGTGATCTATGCTTTGTTTGAGGTGAAGAGGGGCTTCTTTGCTGGGAGGTTGATGCTGGGTCGGAACAACTGGTTGTAACTCCTCCTGGATCTTTTCTTGTTTATCAATAAAAGCTATTTGAGTTTTCCTCCATGCTTTTGTATCATTGATGCTTGTTACATTTGTATGGTCAATTTAAATCTGATCCTAAATTGTTTATGAATATAGATCCATGTCTTTGTATAGTGCTACGCTTCTGTGATCTTACAGGTACTTTGTGAAGCTGGGTGTGCAAGAGAGCAGGTAGCTGGGGACTATCAAAGAAGAGAGGGATCGAATCAAAGGATTAGCGCAAGACAGAGGTTGGTCTTTCTATTCCTCTCTATCTATAATTCATAAAGGAAAAACATAAGTAGCTTTTCTCTGTTTGTTTCTAAGGCAACTGTCACACCTTAGTGGGATAGAGCAGTTCTAAATAGACACTTTTCCCTGTAACAGAAGGCCATGATGAAGACCATTGTTGGAAATTACATCCAGAAATGAGACCAAAGAAGTTCAATAACAAGGGGAAACAAAAGACTGTTGTCACAACTCAACAAGATCTAGGATCTAATTCAAGCGATGAAACCAAAATCACAGCCATGGGAATGAAAGGTATAGATTCTAATGAAAGTACTAGTTCTTCTAGTAAGCCTCTTGAATCTAAAAATGATAAAGAAAGAAGTGATATTTTTCATATCAGGGTCATTACAAAACATACGAAAGTTGATACATTGTTTCATAGTGGATCACAAATCAATTTTATCTCTGGAGCAATTGTCAAGAAACTTAATCTAGAAACTACACCTCATACTAAACCTTACCCTTTGGGTTGGGTATGTGATGATGCCAAATTACAAGTGACAAGAAAATGTAAACTCAAATTCACCATCACTGCTAACTTTATAGATGAGGTAGAGCTTGATGTTGTACCACTTGATATTTACAGGATTGTTTTAGGGAGTCCATACTTGTATGAATGAAAAGACATATTCTATCATCATGAGAACAAATATCATATTTTTAAAGATGGAGTTGAGTATATTGTTAGAGCACATCACAAGAAGATGAACTTATCTCTTGTTAGTGTTGGTCAGATGAAAAGGCTTGTAAATGCTAGTAAGAATTTTGTGTTGTTGATGATTAAAGCTAAAGATATTATTGAATCTAAATATTTCACAGGATGTGATTCAAAACTCAAGCATGAATTGGTTGAATATGTTAACACTTGTGATAAGATGTTTCAGGAACCTGGAGCGTTACCTCCAAAAAGAGGAATACAACATGAGATTCACTTGCATCAAGATGCACCACTTCCAAATAGTCACAGGTATAGAATGTTAGTTTTGGAGAATGTAGAGATCAAGAAGAAAATTCAATCGTTGCTTGACAAAGGGGTCATCATACCTAACACATCTCCTTGTGGGTATCCTATTATATTGGTTCCAAATAAATATGGTACATGGTGAATGTGTGTGGATTTTCGAGTTTTGAATAAGATCACGGTAAAGAATCATTATCCTCTTCATTGCATTGATTATTTTCCAGATCAGTTAATGAAACCATTATTTGATGGGTAAAGAAACGATTATTCACACTGACCATCAACCTTTGCAATATTTATAATCACAAACCAAGCTACAATAAGCTAGACATTTCAGGTAGATGGGATTCCTACAACAATTTCATTTCGTAATCAGGTACAAGAAAGGTATATACAACAAAGTTGTAGATGTGTTATCAAGTCCTTGTTAATGCATTTGTCATTCTTAAACATAACTCAAGGATACATGAAAGTTATATTGAACAGTATGCTCAAGATGAATATTTTAATGATGTTTATGCAACTTTGAGTCAAGGCAATCATGTTGAAGAGTTGGATTATCATGTTCATAACAAGTTGTTGTATCATGTTGGCAAGTTATGTGTTCCACGGGGTGAAAGAGTCAATGTCATAATGGAATCCACACTTCTTTTATTACTAGTCACTTTGGTGTAGGAAAAACAGTTGCACAAATTTTAAGGTATTGTTATTGGCCTTGCATGAATGAAATTGTTTCAAGATATGTAAAAGGATGTTCCATGTGTGCTACTAGAAATCTAAGAAATAGGAAATTGGGTTTGTATACTCCACTTCCTATTCCTTCTCATCCTTGGAAAAGTATTCCTATGGATTTTGTTTGGGTACTACCAATGTCTAGGAAAGGTCATGATTATCTATATGTTGTTGTGGATCGTTTCATCAAAATGTGTGTGTTCATGCCATGTAAGAAACAAGTTACAGCTGAATATGCCACAAATATGTTCTTCCAAAATGTATGGGTTCACTTTGGGTTACACACTTCTACTATTTTTTTATCGATATTATCAATTTGTCGACAATTTTTTGTTAAATTTATGGGAACTCATGGACACAAAGTTGAAGAAGAGCACCACATTTCATCCACAAACCGATGGTTCGATAAAAGTAGTGAATAGAACAGTAGTGCATCTCCTTCGAGGATATTGTGTTAGGTATCCTAAACTTTTGTATGAGAATTTTCATTACATCCAACATGCCTACAATCATGCCAAGCATTCATCTACACAATTATCTACATTTGAAGCGTGTTTGGATTATTTTCCAAAGTCTCATTTGGATTTTATCTTCAGTAAACATAATGTAGTAGATGGACATAGTGATGTGGACAAAGGCAATCATTTCATTGAAAAAATTCAGCTAGTACATCAAAGGGTACATGAACAACTAGAGAAAATAAAATCCAAGTAAAAAGAAAGACATGACAAGCATAGGGTTGATCATGATTTCCAAGTGGGAGATCAAGTTTGGTTGTACATTAGTAAGGAAAGACTACAAGGTGAAGGTAAAATTTCAATCCAATCAGATATGGTCCTTTCAAAATCTTCGATAAGATTGGTAACAATTATTTCCAATTACATTTTCCAGCTTACATGCAAATTTATTTTGTTGTGAACGTGGAAACTTGAGATTGTATGAGCCTCGAATGATTGATGATCAAGAAGAGAATGTTCATATTCAATCTATAGAAAAAATTTCTCCTAAATATTTAAATGAGTTACAGGAAGACTCAATTCTTGACAGGAGAATAAGGACTTCATGCAGAGGTAATGTGGAGTATCTTCAAGTGGGGCTCAAAGGTAAAAATCCAAGTAAAGGAAGTTGCATTGAGATCGGGAAAGTGAGGGATTTGTACCCTCACTTACTTGTTAAGTAAAAATAGACTTTTGGTGGTCCAAAATCTTCTAGTGGGGATTCAAAATAGCGCCAAATCGTATATCTCATCATTTTGATTCCAACGACGCTTAAATCGCCTCAATTTGACACCATACAAGGAAGTTATTGCGTTCTGAAGTTTTTGACAAACACCTAAAAATTCAACTTGTAGGGTTGATTGGGAAGATGACTGGGCAGACCGTACGTTGATGTGGCACTAATGTCAGCAGGGTAACTGTGCAATATGGTGGTCAAACGAGCCAATCTTGTCAAGACAAGTGGCACAATTGTATTGGTTGTGGTGATTGTGGTTGGGCCAACCACAGGTCACCACGTGGCCCAATGAAAGGTTGTTGTGTGGCCCTATGGGAGGCTACCACATCGCATTGGTTCATTGGCTAAAAATTTTGTTGTTGGATCAACAGATTTCTGTGGGGTTCGAAATAACCACCACAAACTTCCCGCCTTACCACCAGGCCACAGATTGTTTCTTGTTATATGTAGTGGACTACATATATTTATTATTAACATATCCGACATTTTTTTTTTGGGAGGAGAGGGGGTCAAGCCAGTGGGAAGCCCCGAGTTATATGTATTTCAATGTTTTTGTGTGAAAAGGTGGAGGGGTGGTGCACTTCACCCTAGCCCTGAGCTATATGGTAACCCACATAACCATTGGCAAAATCAATGGGAGGGGAGGGCGTGTGGCACCCTGCCTGTGTCCAGCCCATAGTCCTTTTAACCATATGTGATAAGGAGCAGAGGGTCAGTGGGTGTGTGGCCTCTGTCTTGCCCCTTAGGTCACATTGTCAGCATACAACCGACCCGAGTGCGGAGGAACATGGACGTGGCCTTATTGGCGTGCCTAACAGCCTGACAATTTGCACCATAATTGGCAGAATTGTTGTTGAACCCGCGTGAATTTGTCACCTTTCATATCCTCTAAAGACAGAATTCATTTCCAATTTTGAAAGAAGGTTTATTTTGTAGAACAGTTAGCAGGGAAATGAAGGAGGCCTAACTTGGCCATTTTTCAACCTTTTTAAGCCCAAGAAGAGCCTACATAGGGTTTTTTGGGTGTTCTTGACACAATGGCAATGTTATTTTTGCAATTTGAGCATTGTATGTTGATGTAATTTGACATTTGAGCATATAATATAAAGGTCCAACATTGGAAGTTGGACCCAGAGACGTAGCCCAAGAGGGGTGAACTCCGTCATCAAATTGTTGTTTTTTGATGCTGCATATTATCTATTTTTCACTATTAAAATCTAAAAAACTTAATTTAGTTTACTAATTTCATGTGCTTTTGCAATTTCGATCCATATCCCATGCATAAACTATCTTACAAAAAATTTCAAGAAACCTTCAATTTTAAGTTCAGATTAGGAAATGAGATTCCATACACTTTATTATGGAGAAAAATGTGAATATAATATTACAAAAAAATTACATATCAAGAAATTACCGATGGGAAATATTGAACAAGGACCATGAATTTGAATACCACATCACAAATCTGATTTACAATGATGTATGCATCATAATTAGACAAGTTCTCAACTATATTTGGGTAAGAATAAGAAAGGGAGAACTAAAGGGAAAAAAATTACTAGCAAATATGTTAAGTCAAGGCAAAATTTAGATCGTATTCTTAACTTAGAAATTGGTTACATGGATCTAAGAACAATCCACACATGTCTAGATTACTTGGTTTATGTGGGAATATTTATACAATGATATGACAATTACGTCCATGAACTTTTTTTGTTTCCTTCAAATGCGGTGCTCATCATTGGAACCATTGGTCAATGTGGTACATGTTATCAAGGACAAAATAAACCCTTCTACTGATGATGAGATTAAAAAAGAATGATTCATATCTTATTAAGAAATGGTCCGATAACATGTGTACATTACTACAAAAGTATGATAGGTGCCCTACGACGACTCATTTCCCATGATAAGAAGTATTTTGGTGAATTGCAAGACTACTTTTTGGTAATAGAATTCCAAAACAAAGGAAGTCAACATGACCATGTGTTGCTATGGATAAAGAATCCACTAGTCTATGGTAGAAGTATGAATTCTAAGATAGAGTACTTTGTAGATAGATATTTGTCTTGTGATTCGTGGGTTCTTACAAATGATATTAAAGTAATTTAGCATCATCATATAAAGTCTTGTAGGGAAAAAACGCTCATTGTAGGTTAAATTTTCCCATTCCTCCAATGAGGAAAACAACTATATTTAAACCAATTGATTCCACAAATGACAAAACAAAACAAAACTCCAAACTTATTTTTGAAACACTAGAACACGTCATATACTATGAAACGTATATGTTTAACAACTTCTTGACATATTTGGGTTTTTCTGAGCTTGAATACAATGATTCCATAAAATTTGGTTTAAAATGAACAATGATTTTACTAAAAAGAAGACTAGTTGACATATAGACAAATAGTTTTTGTTGTCATATTCCGAAAATGTGGAATGAAAACATAGATGCTCAATTTGAGCTTGATTCTTATGTAGCTGCCAAATATTGTATCTCCTACATGAAAAAACTTGATAGAACCTGACAACAACTTTTAAAGATATTCACGAAGAATATCATAAAACAAACCTTGATAATGTGCAAAAAATCTTCCAGATTGGAAATGATTTGCTAAACTTGCAACATATGTCCACACACCAAGATGTGTATATTGTTTTGTCCCTTCCTTTATGTACATGTTTAAGAAAATGTAAATTCATTAATACTTCTCCATATATCAAAGGGTTTCTATCCTCAAATGACAAAAACAATTGCAACAAGAACCTGGTGATTTAGAGGATGTGTTATGTGCTTCAATTATTGATTGTTATTTGCAATGGACTTCAAATATTGAACACATTTGTTTAGCATAGTTTTCATCAACGTATACAAAAAAGGGCAAGAAGCAAAAACATGGTGATGTTCCATTTGTCATCAGATTTGTGAGATATAGTGAACATAACGACCCAAAGAACTTTTATCGAGACAAGTTAATGCTATATGTGCCATATAGGCTTGATGGGCGTAGAAATAACTTGAAATTTGCAGTTTCTAATGAAGTCACATTGAAATCAAAAGACACAAATTTCTTCTATTAAATTCTTCAAAAGAGAAAATATACAATAGAAACACATGCAATCATTCAATCATAAGGAACACAATTTTTACTGGGGAACCCAACTAGGGAAAACCTATCCTTTGTTTGTGTTATATCAGATGAGACCATGATCAATTACAATTACTACTTCAATCTTTGAATCTCAATCTGCACTGCAATATTTATCTCCTCATGATTAGGCTTTATAAAATATTGAGCTTGCACTCACTCTTCCTGTAATCACGCTACCTGCACTCACTCTTATTTCCTTGTGCAATTCTGAGGAAATTAGATCATATGCTACATGCAAACTCTGTACACTCACTAGTATACAATAATGATTACAATTAAGCCTTTTTCCTCCACTCAATTAGGCAATTCGAATTACATGCATGACTAGGACTACTTTTAGTAAATTGACTAGTTAACTAAGGGATCAGTGAGTTAGCAATAGTTACAACTACTCAACTGAACTTGTACTAATTATATTCATGACTAGAGCTCAGATAACTAAGTTTCACTAACTACAGCTCCATTATATTTCTAGATCTTAGCAATCAACTCATGCACAACTCTATTTCTATCCCACAAACTTGAATTGACTGACTTAATTGAGTGACTTGGCCATGCCACTCCTGTTAATTACAACTCAAGTCATCCTACTGATGTGGAAATTCAAATTTCTCCATTTGACTAAGGGAAACGTCAAATGAAGCATTTTCTTGCCACAATTTAACACTCCCTCTTAGCAAGAAAATGATTCTTGGAAGAACCCTGTCCACCTAGGTCTATCTTCAACTCTAACAAGTTCTCTGCTGATGCAAATTCTCCCTCTGAACTAGAAGACTTTTTTTCTTTCCTTTGTGGAACCTGACCTAAAGACTTATTCTTTCCCACAATGCTCTATGATTCCATCACCTCTCTATTTTGTGCGCAACCTTCCTTGCTTCTCATGGCTACTCCCTTTCTTTCCCACAATGCTCTATGATTCCATCACCTTTCTATTTTGTGCACAAACTTCCTTGCTTATCATGGCTACTCCCTCTGAAATTGTGCATATCTAGCTCCACAATGTACCAATATCAATGATCACAACTCCTTTTTGTGTCACTAAACATTGGCTCATTGATTTTCCTAGTAGAAACCTTCTAGCTCCATTAAGAAGTTTTCACATAGGGTATTTTTTATTTTCCCTTATCTATGGCTTCATCAATCTACCTCCTAACAGCCCATGGCTCCTTTCATGTGTATTTTACTTGTAGTCTTCAAGCTGTTTCATACTGCATACGAAAGTCATTATTCACAACTACGTTTGTGAACAATGCCTAGCTTTCCATATCTGCCATATGTCTATGAAATATCAACTTCTACTGCCCATCTTCTCAGGGATTTCAGATCTACCCACATACAGTCATTTCTTGACCGATCTAGGGCTCCAAAGAACACTGCCATATTTTTGCAATTTTCCCCTCAAATTTCCCATATCTATGGCTCTTTATATCTTCCCTCTTTTCTATAATTGTTAAAATTGGAAACCAGGGCAAAACTTCATGTGGGTAATATTATTCATGGCTGATAATATTTTTATTAGATTCCTCTCATCGAGAGGTGTGGGATCGATATAAAGATCATCCGATTCCGATAAGTATTCATGGAGATATGAATTTATTTTGATTATGGAATTATTATCAAGTCGACCTACAACTCATGTAGGCTCAGAAGCCCAACAGTCGCATCTATTCACCCACCAACGTTGTGTATAAATGAAGGAGGACTTTTCCTCATTTTCACTCACTCATATCATCACATCTCTCTCTCTCTCTCTACTGCGTAGAAATGAGTCTCTTCTCTACTGCCCTGAAATGGGTTTCTCTCTCACACATGTGAAGCCGGAAGCTCTTGAATTTGAAGTTGCAACTGCAGAAGTAAAGATTGACTTGCGTGTCCTAGAAGATCTCCTCTTTGGAACTGTGTTGTAGGTTCATCTGAACCTCCTCTGAAAGCCACAAATTTTGGTGGTGGAATGAAGTCAATCCGACAGTCGGTTTGTGAGATATCATCTGCCCTAGTTTGATAATGAAGCCGCTAATGCTGATGCTACTGATCTAGGGTTTGCTACTGCTGATATGAATCAGATTTATTGTACTATTTCTCTCTACTGAATTATTGAAGATAAAAGAAGATTTGATCAAAGGGTTTCCCCACACATTTTGGGGTTTGTCCCTGGCTAGCAGCCACATCTTGTGTCTCTTTTCTTGGCTTGTTTTCTGTCGATCGTTTGATGTTCTATCTACACTTTACGTTATGTACATGTGATTTCTAATCTGTGGAATATAATAAGGAAAAGAAGTAAGCTCTTATAAGCATAGAACATACCATAACTTAACATGGTATCAGATCTGAGGTGAAGACAAAGCCCGAGCAAGAGCAAGAGCAATCACCGAAGAGAAGATTGGTAAGGCTATCCTAAAAGAACTATGGGGTCCTCAACACTCTTTCCTGCCAAAGACAAGCTCCGTGAGAAAGATGACTATCACGCATGGAATATATCTATCAATCTAACCCTAGAAGATCCAGGAGTGTTGGACCATGTAAGAGGCAATATTGTTGAGCCTCCATCAAATGCATCCGCTGTTGCATGGAATAAATGGAAAATCGAAGAAGTCAAAATAGAAGATCATTCATTACTCTATCAACAAGAACTTGGTGGCCTACATCTCTGAATTGGACACCTCCAAGGAAATCTACGATAGACTGGGAAGTGGCACTCATGACTCTTGGAGGATTACCATCCAAATGGTACATGTTCAGGACTACTCTTCTGAACTATAATGTAATTCCTAGTTTCGAGGAATTAATGGCTAGATGCATTCAAGAAGAAACAAGGGAAGAAGAGCAAGAAATGCCCATGCCTAAAGGTCCTCTTGTTGCCTTTTCTTCTCAATCAAAAGGAAAGTCTAGACCTAAGGGTGGAAGAAAAGGATGATGTTACATCTACGATAAAGCAGGTCACTATGCAAGGGAGTGCCCTGATAGAAAGGACTCACACCGGGACGATGATCAAAATCCCTTTGATGGCAAATCAAAGGAGTGACAAATTCAATAGCAAAGGTAATATGAGAGCCGGGGATCGAGGAAGAGGACAACCATTCAAGAAGGCTAGAAATTCCGGATGTACCTGACCTCAAAAAGAACCTAGTGTCCATCTCGGCAATGGAAGACAAAGGCTACAAGGTAACCTTCAGCAATGGCAAGATATGTATATGGAAAAATAATGTTAAAGATGCCTTTACTCTTGGGTTTAGTGTTGATTCATTATATCAGGTCAATGGAAGTCTGCTAGATGTCATGTCTTATGACACATCTCTTCAGTCTAAACTTTGGCATTAGAGGTTTGCCCCCCTTCATTATAAAGCTATACTCGGTGTAAGACAAATGGTGACAGGGATGCTCGAATTCTGAGTAGAGAAAGAAGGTGTATGTCCAGGATGTGTCGAAGGAAAGCTCAAAAGGGGACCATTCCCCTCAAGCCAAAGCAAGACCTCTGATATATTACAATTGGTTCACTCCGGCATACTTGAGGCTGGCATTAAGAGGGAGACTACTACACCACATACTCCTGAGCAGAATGGTGTGGTGGGAAGGAAGAACCGCACGATGATGGAAGCTGTCCGGGCCATGCTACATGATCAAAGACTTCTGAAGTTTCTATGGGTTGAAATTACAATCACCGCGGTATATGTACAAAATCGATGCCCTCATCAAGCATTGGGTTCCTAAACTCCTGAAGAAATGTTCACCACTGGTCAAAGGGAAGTCGTGATTAGTCATGATGTCACCTTTGACAAAGATATGGATCTCAACAAGGCAAACAATCTTCCAACTTTGAGGAGCTCTCAAGAAGCCGACACCAGGGAATCAAAAGAAAAGGATGATGAATCAATGCCTGATGTAGAATAACCCATGGATATGATTGATCCTCCTCCACATGAACCTTCCTCTTCTAGGAAGAGGCCTTCATGGCTTAGGGGGATACTTGATGATGCTGAAGGACATGCTGCAGCTTGAGGAACCTTCCGTCAAAGTAAGAAACTTAACAGGTATCAGGGATACCTGACCATCATGAGCATGATCATACAAAATGAGCCTTCATCATTCTCAAATGTCGTCAAGCATTAACTATGGAAGGATGCTATGACCATAGAATATGAGTCTATTATGGACCTGGACAAGACAATTGTTACTTCAAAATGGATTTACAAGATAAAGCATGCAGCAAATGGAAGTATGGAAAAGTATAAGGTTCATTTTGTTACTCATGGTTTATCCCAAAAAGAAGGTATAGACTATGATATTTTCACCTGTTGCCAGATATACGACCATCCGCTTGATCATAGCCCTTGTCGCTTCAAAAGGATGGAACCTACATCAGATGGATGTCAAGACCGCATTCTTGCATGGTTCTATCAAAGAAGAGGTCTATGTGGAGCAACCTGAAGGATTTGAGATTTATGATTGAAAATCTCATGTATGCAGGTTGAAGAAGGCTCTTTATGGGCTGAAGCAAGCACCCCGAGCATGGTATGAGAGGATCGATAGCTACTTGATGTGAAGCCGATACTAACCTTTAATTTAAGGTTAAAGATGACAAGCCTCTCATACTGGTGTTGTATGTGAATGACCTCTTTCTAACAGGTGCAGACCCTCTCATTCACAAATGTAAGAGGGAGCTGGCTTCTGAATTTGAAATGAAGGACCAAGGACTTGAATTATGGCAGAAGCCAAGGGAAATTTTCCTATCTCAAGGAAAATATGTGGTAAAGATATTGGAAAGATTTGGTATGATGGGATGCAAGCCTATGACTACCTCGAGGATCTTAACTTTTAGAAGTTATATGGTAGTGATGTCGGACCAGACTTGGGAAATGCCTCTGAGTTTCAAAAACTCATTCGCATTGATATTCTTGGTGAACCTCCTTCCGAACATATGTTTTACAGTTAGCACTGTGAGCTCATATTTGGTTGAGCCTCATTGCATTGATGCCAGGAATCTTCTGAGATGTCTTCAGGACACAATCTCTCATGGATTAAGATACACAGCCGAAGATGTGAGACTACTTGGATATACTGATGTTGATTGGGCAGGCAGTGTGGTGGACCGTAAGAGAACTTCCAGGTGCTGTTTCACCTTGGGATTTGCTTCGATATCCTGGATGAGCAGGAAGTAGAAGTCAATGGCTTTGAGCACCGCCGAAGCAGGATATATTGTTGCTAGCATGACCTCGTGTGAGGCATTCTGGTTGCAAAATCTCTTCAGTGAGCTGTTTGGATTTACATTAGATACCACTGTGATTCTCTATAACAACCAGAGGTAGGATTCAATTATTGAGGAATCTCGTATTCGTCGATTGCTCCAGCAGATAGACATCATCTGGGATATGGTAAGTTGATGAGCAAGGAGGCTCCATCGCATTAAGATAATGTACAGGTTGATACACCTTGTCAAAGCCCCGAGGAAAGATCTAATTTGTGATTTTCCAAACGACTTGGAGTCGGCAAGAAACCCTTGTACAAGGGTCCTGCATGTTGCATACATTGAGCTCTGGGAGCTCTGAGGGCTTGCGGTTCTTACTGGAACAACATACGACCACAGGGTGACTCACCCTCCCATTGTGGTGCGCACTAGGACAAGATGATTTGCTCTCTTGTGGAACAAGATGATTCGCTCTCCTGTGTAGTAGGATGATTAGTTCTCCTGTGAGGCCTGGATTTATGTGTTCTCCATGGCGATTGTAGCAGGATTGATGTGTTCTCCTGTGAGGACATGATTGATTAGTTCTCCTGTTGAGGCTTCCTACCCATGCAGTCTGGGACTCATGGGAAGTACCTCTCATCTGATTAATGAGCAGGTAAATGAAGTTAGGGACCATAGTAGTACTGATGGACGCATCGTTGTATCTACCATACTCCCTATGCTAGGATGACCTCCATTGATCTAGGATCAATGATATTGGTCTGGAACCAGTGGTAGGAGTTGTACCATACTATGACGCTGACTTCGGGTCAGTTGAGACTGGTCTGGGACCAGTGGTACATACTCCGAGACTGACTTCATGTCAGTGCAGTACTGGTCTGCGACTAGTGAGAGTGGTACATACTATGACGCTGACTTCGGGTCGGTTGAGACTGGTCTGGGACCAGTGGTACACTCTCTGAGATTACGATACTAGTCTAGGACCAGTGGTAGGAGTTGTACCATACTATGACGCTGAATTCAGGTTAGTTGAGACTGGTCTGGGACCAATGGTACATACTCCGAGATTGACTTCGTGTCAGTGCAGTACTGGTCTGGGACCAGTGAGAGTGGTACATACTATGACGTTGACTTTGGGTCGGTTGAGACTGGTCTGGGACCAGTGGTACACTCTCTGAGACTGTGATACTGGTCTGGGACCAGTGGTAGGAGTTGTACCATAATATGACGCTGACTTTGGGTCAGTTGAGACTGGGCTGGGACCAGTGGTACATACTCCGAGACTGACTTCGTGTCAGTGCAGTACTGGTTTGGGACCAGTGAGAGTGGTACATACTATGACGCTGACTTCGGGTCGGTTGAGACTGGTCTGGGACCAGTGGTACACTCTCTGAGACTACGATACTAGTCTGGGACCAGTGGTAGGAGTGGTACTTACTATGAAGCTGACTTTGGTTCGGCTGAGACTGGTGTGGAACCAGTGGTACGCACTCTGAGACTGACTTTGAGTCAGTGGAGGATGATACTAGTTTAGGACCAGTGGAGTTGTACTCACTATGATGCTGACTTCGGGTTGGTTGAGACTGGTCTGGGACCAGTGGTACATACTCTGAGACTGACTTTGAGTCAGTATGATACATCCTCGATCATTTCTTCTTCTTCATAATTCAGACAAAAGCAGAGCAGAATAGAACAATGCAAGAGCAGAGTAGAACAGAGCAAAACAATATCGATCAATACAGGGCAAAACAAGACAATCAGAACAAGTAGAATAAAGCAGAGCAGGGCAAGGGTCAAGCTGTACAGGGCAGTGCATGTGATGGATGAATAGTAAAGACCGATAGACAGATTGCAGATGAAGTTCTCCCTGGTTGAGAGGGAGTGTTAAAATTGGCAACCAGGGAAAAACTTCATGTGGGTCATCTTATTAATGGCTGATAATATTTTTATTAGATTCCTCTCAACGAGAGGTGTAGGATCGATATAAATATCATCCGATTCCGATTAGTATTCATGGAGATATGAATTTATTTTGATTATGAAATTATTATCAAGCCGACCTACAACTCATGTAGGCTCAGAAGCCCAACAGTCGCATCTATTCACCCACCAACGTTGTGTATAAATGAAAGAGGACTTTTCCTCATTTTCACTCACTCATATCATCACATCTCTCTCTCTACTGCGCAGAAATGAGTCTCTTCTCTACTGCGCTGAAATGGGTCTCTCTCTCACACATGTGAAGCCGGAAGCTGTTGAATTTGAAGCTGCAACTGAAGAAGTAAAGATTGACTTGTGTGTCTTAGAAGATATCCTCTTTGGAACTATGTTGTAGGCTCATCTGAACCTCCTCTGAAAGCCGCAAATTTTGGTGGTGGAATGAAGTCAATCCGACGGTTGGTTTGTGAGATATTGTCTGCCCTAGTTTGATAATGAAGCTGCTAATGCTGATGCTACTGATCTAGGGTTTGCTACTACTGATATGAATCAGATTTATTGTAATACTTCTCTCTGCTAAATTATTGAAGATAAAAGAAGATTTGATCAAAGGGTTTCCCCACACATTGTGGGGTTTGTCCCTAGCTAGCTACCACATCTTGTGTCTCTTGTCTTGGCTTGTTTTTTGTCGATCGTTTAATGTTCTATCTGCACTTTACTTTATGTACACGTGATTGCTAATCTATGGAATATAATAAGGAAAAGAAGTAAACTATTATAAGCATAGAAAATACCATAACTTAACAATAATTTCTTATAAAAATTGATCTCTGTGTTTGGTCCTTATTATTCTCACTTCTAAATCCTCAATCAATAAACTAATAGATTCTTGCACTGAAGAATTTTTTGCACTCAAATTCCTACACCACAAATTTGTTATCCGAAATTTCTCGAAGAGATGATCAGGAACCTGGTTTCTATGCAATTTTCAATAGCTATGATTGTTGAAAATAGCAACAAGAAATGCTAAACTTATCATTGCTATAGATAGCATTTCAGGATATATTCCAATTTTAATTTGTCCTTGAACTAAAATTCGAATTTAGTCTCACCAGCTGTTTGAAAAATAATTAATTAATTCATCCTGAGTTAATTAGTTGGAGAAATTCAAACATGAAGTCTTTGTGAAGTCATGCAACAATTATCCCTTTGATTGAGGAAGTTATCCCTTAATTAAGGAGATAAGGAAGAGTTGTATTTGAGTTGTAATTAGTTATCTCAGTTAACTGAGTTAAGTCCAGTTAGATTAGTTCCAAACAGTTTGTGGAACTGATTGTGAGTTAAATCAATTAATGCATGCATGCATGAAACTAGTGTACTCCAGATAACTGAATATTCTCTCATGAATAACTCATGCATGCCATTTCAGACAGAGACCCATTTGAGATTAAAGGCAAGGACAATGTACTATCAGTTGCAAGAATTTTCCTATAAGAAAATCTCTTGCATGTAGAAGGAACTCATTCCTTGAGATTTGCACATTTTTACAGTGTGTTGGAGAAGTGTGTGAGACTAGTGTCACACAAGGTTACAGCAGGAGCACCCAGGGAAAACAGCGCAAGGAAATAGGAGGCTTGGAGGACAGAGGGAAAGGCATATGAGTTTTCTAGTCTGTCTATGAGCAGTGAGAGGGATTATACTGAGAGCTGGATAGCTATGAGAGCTAAAGCTTTGTGTAATCCTGAGATATTTCCACTTGTATGATAATACGGATAGCGGGGTTTTTAGCTGAGGCTTTCCCCAAAGTATTCTTCTGTGTTTCATGTGTGATTAATTCTTCTTCTCTGTTATACGTGTTCTGGTTGATCTTTCTCAAAATTGATTAAGCTTCCTCAAGTTTGATTGTAGAAGTAGATTAAGCATTTTTCTTTAGTACATTGCATAATCAGATTAATCTACAATGAGAATTTCTACATGGTATGAGAGCAAAGGTGATCAAAGTGGAGAACATTATACAAAGAAGGGAGAAGCTCAAAGTTTGAAGTTCTTGATTGCAGGTACAAAATCGATTTCTTATCACATCTCAAATTTCACCAATGGCGTTCAATGGCTTGAGACTCGAGTATGCCCTGGATGGTAGCTCGAATTACATAGCATGGAAGGATCGCAAGGAAGTGGTATTAGAAGACAATGGTTTGAAGGACTTCATTGATCAAGAATTCCCCGAGACAGCAGCAGCTAATGCCCAAGAATTGGCGAAAAGGAAGAAATGTGTGGCGAGAGCGAGGAGGATTCTTCTGGAGGGAGTTCAAAACCATATTGTCTCGAGTCCCCATGGGAAGGAGGCTCTGTTTTCAATGTGGAAAACATTGAAGGACCTATATCAGAACAACAGTGACCAAAGGAAGCTGGTGCTGAAGGACAAGCTTCGGAAAATCAAGTGTGAAAAGGGAAACATGATTTCTACATATCTGAACAAGCTCACCACCTGTAGAGATGAGCTTGGAAGTGTAGGAATCACGACAACCAATAATGATATGGTGAGTCTTGCTCTCCTCGATCTTCCTAAGAGCTGGCATAGCTACCAGGATTCAGTGAATGAAGAGAGAAACTGTAGGATTGGGAATGACTATGGTCGAATCTGATGCAGGAGGAGATCAGGAGGAGCACTAGAGATGGTTCTTCATCTAAGCATGATGATGAAGAAAATCTAGCCTTAGCCAGTAACACAAGGAAAGGGAAAGGGAAGGCTTCCCATTCCAAATCGAGTTTTTCCCATGGTGGGAAGAATATTGACAAATCTAAAGTGAGATGCTTTCATTGTCATGAGGTGGGCCATTATGCAACTAATTTTCCATTGAAGAAATCCAAGAAGGGATCCTCGAAAGGATCAGAAGGTGAGGCACTAGCCTCTTAGTTCGAATTGGATTTTACCCTCATCGCATGTATGGTTTCATTGATGGTGGGTTGTGTTTGGTACCTGGATAGTGGAGCCTCATTCCATATGACTGGCGATAAGAGTTTATTCAGTACCTTGGAGGAGAAAGACCTCAATATGTGCATAGAGATGGGCGGTGATGGAAATTACCATGTTTTAGGTGAAGGTACAGTTGTGTTTCAGAGGGAGCATGGAGCTCCTCTCACCCTGACTGATGTAAAGTATGTGCCTGGACTGAAGAAAAAATTGGTATCGGTCGCTATGTTGGAAGACAGAGGTTATGATGTAGTATTCAGTAAAGGAAAGGTGTTCCTGAGACACATAGCCACGGGTCAAACCAAGAGGATTGGGATTCAAGTGAAGAATCTCTATAAGCTAGAGGTAGATGAATGTGCTACATTGAGTTCCAAAGAAGAATTGGTGCAAAGCCAAGATATTGGTGATTTATGGCATAGAAGGTTGGGCCACTTGCATCATGGGGCCTTGAAGATAATGCAACAGATTTATACCAGACTTCTCAAAGGTAAACTTGAGCAAGTCGACACATGCAAAGGTTGTACCTTAGGTAAGTATGCAAAATCTTCCTTTCATGATCGAGACAATCGAGCTAAAGCAATCTTGGAGCGAGTTCATACAGATGTGTGTGGACCATTCTCGACAACCTCCACTGCTAAAGAAAGGTATTATGTGATTTTCATAGATGATTTTTCTCGTAAATGCTGGATCTATTTCATGCAGAAGAAGGATCAAACCTTCTCAAATTTTTGTGAGTTCAAAGCTTTGGTTGAGAAAGAATCAGGAAAGAAGATTAGGGCCTTAATAAGCGACAATGGTGGAGAGTATGTCTCTCAAGATTTTAAGGACTTCTATGCAGTGGAAGGAATTAAACGGGAGTTGACAGCACCTCATAACCCACAGCAGAATGCGGTGACCGAGAGGAAGAACAGAACGATTGTGGGGGCAGCTTGGGTGATGCTACATGATCAAGGCCTACCACTTCATTTGTGGGTTGAGGCATGCAACACAGTGGTCTATTTGTAGAACAGAAGTCTGCATCGAATACTTGGGATGAAGACACCAGAGGAATCTTTCTCTGAGAAGAGACCAGATGTGAGTCACTTCAGGATCTTTGGCTCATCAGTTTATTGCCATGTGACCAAGGATGCCCGAAAGAAACTTGAGCTGATAGCTGAGTTGGGGATACTTGTGGGGTACACTGATACACCCCACAACTGTCAGGTGTATTTGCCTACCAGTCAGAGGATAGTGGTTCACAGAGATCTTAAGTTTGATGAGCAGAAGACCATGTGGGTTTCCCTTGAGAGGGAGCTCCAACTACAGGCTATGGAGGAACTGTTGGTTCCTAAGGAGGAGGAGCCTCAGACTGATGTGGAGTAGCCAAATGCATAGGTTCTGGGAGTGGAGACATCCACTTAAGCAGAGTCTTCCAGACATGGGCGGAAGTGCATGAGAGAAGCTGACAGATTTTTGTTGGATGCGAGAGAGAATCTGGGAGAACCATCTTCCCAGTGTAGATAGAGGAGGTCACCTGATAGGTACACTGGATACATGGCCCTTTTTGGGGAATGTGTTAAGACCTAGCCATCTTCCTTTGAGGAAGCAGTGCAGTAGCTGATTTGGGTTGATGTTATGGTGGAGTATGACTCCATAGTCTGGAATAATGTTTGGGATGTTGTTCCAAGACCGGAGAACAAGTCAGTTGTGAGTTCCCGTTGGCTTTACAAGGTAAAGCAAGCTGCTGATGGTAGTGTTGAGAAACATAATGCAAGATTTGTTTCCCGTGGTTTCTCACAGGTCAAGGGGATTTAATATGATGAGACTTTTTCTCCTGTAGCAAGGTACTCATCTATCAGATCGATGTTGGCACTATTAGCACAGTTGGGTTGGAAGATCCATCAGATGGATGTGAAGACTGCATTCCTCAATGGCAAGATTGAGGAAGAGGTGTACATAGAGCATCCTGAAGGTTTTGAGACCTTCAATCGTGAGTCGCATGTGTGCTGACTCAAGAGAGCTTTGTACGGGTTGAAGAAAGCACCTCGTTCTTGGTACACCAGGATCAACAACTACTTCACCGGGTTGGGATTCACAAAGAGTGAAGTGGATGCGAACTTGTACCACATCATGGTGGAAGGTAAGAAGTTGATGATTGTTCTTTATGTTGATGATCTGATATTGATAGGTGATGATCAATTGATCATTTCTTGCAAGGAGGACCTTGCAAGAGAGTTCGAGATGAAAGACATGGGTCTCATGCACTACTTGCTAGGCATGGAAGTGTGGCAAAAGGATTGGGAGTTGTTTGTGTCTCAAGGAAAGTATGCCAATGAGATACTTAGGAGATTCCACATGGAGAAGTGCAAGCTCATGCAAACTCCTCTAGCTGGTAACTGGAGGAAGGAGGATGCCACTTTAAGAGAAGTACTAGAAGCTATTGTGTATCGGTAGCTTATGGGTTCACTGATGTACTTAGTAAGCACACAACCAGATTTGTGCTATGTAGTGAACCAGTTGAGTTAAGCTGTGGTTTAGCCTACCAAGCTGTTTTGGAAGGCAGCTAAGCATGTTTTGAGATACCTCAGAGGCACATCTCAGTATGGATTATGGTACAGACGGTCAAAGGGAATGAAGCTATAGGGCTTCACAGATGCAGATTGGGCAGGGAGTCCATCAGATCGGAAGAGCACATTAGGAGGAATTTTCAACCTTGGTTCAGCTGCAGTTTCTTAGTACAACAGGAAACAGAGGTTAGTTGCACTCAACTCAACAGAGGCTGAATACATGTCTGAAAGTCAGGCAGCATGTGAGGCCATTTGGATGCAAAAAATTCTAGTTGGTTTATTTGATTAGAGGATGGATCCAATTGAGATCTATTGTGATAATCATAGTTGTATCAAACTCTCTGAGAATCCAGTATTTCATGACAGGTCCAAGCATATCTACATTCGGTATCATCATCTCTGAGACTGTGTGGTGAGGAGGATCATGTTGTTGTAGTATATTTCGACCGAGGAGCAAGATGCTGACATTTTGACTAAGGCATTGTCAAAGTGTAAATTCGAGTTCCATAGAGACAGGGTCGGGGTGGCAGATAATCCCTTTCTTGTTGAGAGGGAGTTTTGAAATGCTAAAACAAGAAATGATAAAAGTAGAAATGCTAAAATTAACATTGCTATAGATAGTATTTCAGGATATATTCCAATTTTAATTTGTCCTTGAATTAAAATTGAGGATTAAAATTCGAATTTAGTCTCACTAGCTGTTTGAAAAATAATTAATTAATTCATCCTGAGTAATTAGTTGGAGAAATTCAAACATGAAGTCTTTGTGAATTCATGCAACAATTATCCCTTTGATCGAGGAAGTTATCCCTTAATTAAGGAGATAAGGATGAGTTGTATTTGAGTTTTAATTAGTTAGCTCAGTTAACTGAGTCAAGTCCAGTTAGATTAGTTCCAAACAGTTTGTGGAACTGATTGTGAGTTCAGTCATTTAATGCATGCATGCATGAAACTAGTGTACTCCAGATAACTGAATATTCTCTCATGAATAACTCATGCATGTCAGTTCAGATAGAGACCTAGTTGAGATTAAAGGCAGGGACAATGTACTATCAGTTGCAAGAATTTTCCTATAAGAAAATCTCTTGCATGCAGAAGGAATTCATTCATTGAGATTTTCGCAGTTTTATAGTGTGTTGGAGCAGTGTGTGAGACCAGTGTCACACAAGGTTACAACAGGAGCACCTAGGGAAAACAACACAAGGAAATAAGAGGCTTAGAGGACAGAGGGAAAGGCATATGAGTTATCTGGTCTATCTATGAGAAATGAGAGGGATTGTACTGAGAGCTGGATAGCTGTGAGAGCTAAAGCTTTGTGTAATCCTGAAATATTTCCACTTGTATGATAATACGGATAGCGGGGTTTTTAGCTGAGGCTTTCCCTAGAGTATTCTTCTGTGTTTCATGTGTGATTGATTCTTCTTCTTTGTTATATGTGTTCTGGTTGATCTTGCTCAAAATCGATTAAGCTTCCACAAGTTTGATTGTAGAAGTAGATTAAGTATTTTGCTTTAGTACATTGCATAATCAGATTAATCTACAGTGAGAATTTCTACAATGATACCATGTAGAAATAACACTGAAATCATATTGAAATCAAAAGACACAAATTTATTCTACTAAATTTTGCAGAAGGGAAAACATACAACAGAAACACATGCAATCATTCAATCACAAGGAACACAATTTTTACTAGGAAACCCAACTAGGAAAAAGCCCTCCTTGATTTGTGTTATATGAAATGAGACAATGATCAATTAACATGACTCCTTCAATCCTTGAAGCTTGATCGGCACTGCAATATTGATCTCCTCTTGAGTCTTCTCTGAAAAATAATGAGTCTCCACTCACTCTACCTACACTCATGTTGCCTACACTTGCTCCTATTTCCTTGCGCAATTCTGAGGAAATTAGGTCATATGCTACATGCAAACTTTTTACACTCACTAGTGTACAATAATGATTACCATTATGCCTTTTTCCTCCACTCAAATAGGTAATTCAAATGACATGCGCGACTAGGACTATTTTTAGTAAATTGACTAGTTAACTGAGAGATCAGTGAGTTAAAAACATTCACAACTACTCAATTGAACTTGTACTAACTCTATTCATGACTAGAGCTCAGATAACTATGTTTCACTAACTACAACTCCACTAGATTGCTAGATCTTAGCGGTCAACTCATGCACAACTCTACTTCTAGCCCACAAACTCAAATTGACTGACTTAACTGAGTGACTTGGCCATGTCACTCCTACTAACTGTAACTCAAGTCATCGTGTTGATGTGGAAATTTGAATTTCTCCATTTGAATAAGGGACAAGTCAAATGAAGATTTTTATTACTAGAATTTAACACTCCCTCTTAGCAAGAAAATGATTCATGGAAGAACACTGTCCACCTGGGTTTGTCTTCAGCCCTACCAAGCTCTCTGTTAATGCAGCTGCTCCCTCTAAACTATAATAATTTTATGCTTTTCCTTACAAAACCTAATTTGAAGACTTGTCCTTTCCCACAATCCTCTATGATTCCATCACCTCTCTATTTTGTGCACAACCCGCCTTGTTGTTCATGGATTCTCCCTTTGAAAGCATGCATCTTCAGCTCTACAATATGCCAATATCAATGATCACAAATCCTTTTTGTGTCACTAAACATTGGCTAATTGATATGCCCACTGGTAGCCTTCTAGCTCCAATAGGAAGTATGCACACAGGGTCTTTTGGATCTGCCCTGAAATAGGGCTCCATCAATCTTCCTCCTAACAATCCATGGCTCCTTTCATGAATATTATACTTGAGGTCTTCAATTTGCTTCATATTGCATATAAAATTCATTGTTCACAACCATGTTTGTGAATAGTTACTAGCTTTCCAGATCTTCCATATGTATATGACATATCAAATGTTATTGTCACTCTTCCTAGGGCTTTTATATCGACCCACATATAGTCATTCCTTGACTGATCTAGGGATCCAAAGAACACTGCTCTATTTTTGTAATTTTTTCCTCGAATTGCACAGATCTAGGGATCTTTAGATCTACCCTCTTTTCTCTTATTTCTTATACAAACTTATCTTTACGTGTTATTCCTTATTCTTCTCATTGACTTCTCCTCAATCCTTAAACTAACGTGATTCCTGCACTTGAATTCCTTCACCACAAATTTGTTATTCAAAATTTCTCTGAGAGGTTATCAAGAACATGGTTTCTATGATTTTTTCAATAGAGTTGATGCCATGTAGAAATAACTCAAATTTTGCAGTTTCTAATGCAATCAAACTGAAAACAAAAGACACAAATTTCTTCTAATAAATTATGTGGAAGGGAAAACATACAATAGAAACACATACAATCATTCAATCACAAGGAACACAATTTTTACTGGGGAACCCTCTTTTGTTTGTGTTATATCATATGAGACAATGTTCAATTAAAATTTCTGCTTCAATCCTTGAAGCCCAATCTGTAATGCAATATTGATCTCCTCCTGAGTCTCCTCGAGAAAATATTGAGCTTACACTCACTCTACCTACACTCGCGCTACTTGCACTCGCTTCTATTTCCTTGTGCAATTCTGAGGAAATTATCTCATCTTCTACATGCAAACTCTGTACACTCAATAGTATACAATAATGATTACTATTATGCCTTTTTCCTCCACTCAACTAGGCAATTTGAATTACATGCATGACTAAGACTATTTTTAGTAAATTAACTAGTTGACTGAGAGCTCAGTGAGTTAACAATAGTTACAACTACTCAATTGAATTCATATTGACTCTATACATGACTAGAGCTTAGATAATTGAGTTTCACTAACTAAAACACCACTAGATTGTTATATCTTAGCAATCAACTCATGGACAACTCTAATTCTAGCCCACAAAATCGAATTGACTAACTTAATTGAGTGAATTAGCCATGTCACTCTTGCTAACTACAACTCAAGTCTTCCTGCTGATGTGGAAATTCAAATTTCTCCATTTGACTAAGGGACAAGTTAAATGAAGCATTTTCTTGCTACAATTTAAGAATGTGTTGATTGTTTTTAAAGATATGTACTCTAGTTGGATGAATGCATATCTAACACCAAAAGAAACAATAAGACAAAATGAACATGCACTCACTTATATAGTTCCTAAAGTGTGGGGTGACCTTGATGATACATCAAACATTGTTGAACTAAATGATTGTGGAGATTTCAATAGAGATGTGATGGAAGAAAGCAATTCAATTTCCAATGGTCTCTTCTTGAACACAAGTAAAGAATATGAAGAGTACAATATTGATACTGACCTCCACTATTTTCATAGAATGAAACACATAAAAACATCAATTGATCAACCTTACCATATTGTAAAACAACCACATATACTAGAAGATAAATAATTCTATAGCATAAGAATACAATTGAACAAAGAACAAACAACAATATTAAAATATATCTTGATTAAGAAGAAATGGAATCCCTCGGAACCACTCTATTTTTTTTAATGGAGATGAAGGCACTAGAAAGACATATGTTGCAAGAGAAATATTCCAATCTCTTGTGTGCATGTACAATAGAAAAGTTGAATACAATTCAATTACATTAAAAGGATTCATAGTAGCTTATATAGGAAAAGAAGCTTGCAATGTTGGTGGTTCAACATTGCATTTTACCTTTTCCATGCCTTCAAATTTTTTTGAATACTTTCCTTTAAACAATGAAAAGAATGATATATTGTCCAAAAAATTTGAACATCTTCGTTTCATGCTTATCGATATTTCTCTTGTCAGTTGTACACTTTTGTACCATCTTAATAAATGGTTTTGTGAAATAAAACATACGCCTACTAAATACTTTGGAAATGTTGATTTGATAATGTGTGGTGACATGTATCAAGCGTAACATGTCAAAGACTCTATGATATTTTAATACCAGATGTTGACTAAATTAAGAGTGCCATATAGTTTCTGGCAAGACAAAGTAAAGACATGTCTTTTGCATATTCCAATGAATTAAAAATATATAGCTTTCATTTCAATTTTGAATAGAGTGAGATTGAATGTCCAGTCATATGTTGACATAAAACACATGATCCCAAACAGATCCTTAATTGAAATGTGGTTTATTTACTGTTAAAATAGTGTTAATTCATGATTCTTAAAAACACCATTAAGCACATAAGCATGAAGAACTGATAGAGAGTTTGTAGCAAAATATAACAACAAACATGAAAATAAAAGTGACGCCAAAGATTGTTAACGAAGTTCGGCTATCTTCAAGCCTACATCTTCGGGCCCTGGTCTTCAATGGGGAGGCCTTTATATTAGAAACTTCAAAACCATAAATACATCAAAATATTATTGCTTCAGATATAATCTTGCACCATCCAGCTGTAATTTGCTCTGTCTCAGGATCCTGTAGCAACTCTCAGTTCTGAAAAAGGCTTCCTGGATCTCCTAGAAAGTGTCTTCAAAGTTCTTAGCTTCACTACCTGCACCTGCTCAAATACTCCTCTTCTGCATAAAAAAACAATTTTGCTTCTCTTGGTGCGTTGGTAAAGTTTTATAATTAAAAATTAGGAGGTCGGGGATCAAATCCTGACCCCTCCTCCTCCTCCTCCTCCTCCTCCTCCTCCTCCTCCGTCGTTGGATGGATTTGCATATATTTTAATATATTTGAAATATTAATAAGGGGTGGGGTCCCCCGGACCCACCCCAACCCTTATCGCATTTTAAATAAATTGCAACCACATATATATGTTGCGCGAAGATTTGATTCGGCGGATGGATAACTATGGCGGAAGGATAAGGTTGGAAGATAGGTATACGGTTGGTGGAGGTATGGTAGAATAGATGGGATAAGGCGGATAAATATAGAGGAGTTAGATATGGCGAAGCTACCAACAATGGTGGGCTCTGCCCTTTTTTTATGCCAAAGTTTAACATATACCCTTTAAGATAAAACAATGGAGGTTTTATTAACAAGATACATGCATAGCTCAATGGTAAGGAAGTAGATTTGGAGTTGTGAGGTCATGGGATTGAATCCTGTTAGCTCCATAGAGATCCCTTCACAATTTTTAGTGAATTCGATGAGGCCACATGTCGCCCTCTGATTATGCCATGTGTCGACTTGGGAATGGTTCCCATGCACCCAATCGTAGGGTGCCACCTCATAACATAGCCAACATTTCCATGTCAGTGCCTAGTCATCATCCAGGGAGCTGGCACGTCAGCGTTGACTTTGACTGCCTGTTGACTTTGATTTTGACTTTTTGGAGTTTGCCCTGAAAACTTTGACTTTGAATAACTTTCACATATGGACTCGGTTTTCACCCGTTCAAGTTGTGTTGGAATTATTTTTCCGAGCTCTACGTGATGGCATTGATTTCGCTTGAATCCAATAAATTTGAATTTTGGAATTTTCTAGATCCTTGATCATCCATTGATCAATTTCGGATCACTTCCTCCCTGTTGAAACCTTTTGGACCACCAAAAGGCTTAAGTTCATTAGAAAATGTTGGTTCCATTTTCGCACTTTGTCGGTATCTGTCCATCCTGTTCTAAACCTGTACACTTTACTCATCCATGCAATCGTTCGCAAAACACACAAACTGTAGAATATATCAAGTCCTTTTTCACCCACATCTACATTCATATTTGTTGCTAATATCCAGACACCACTAAACAATAATAAACCGGTTAACAACATTAAAAGTATTGACATAGATGAAACCATACCCTGCTTTCCTTTCATAGTTGAAAAAAACTCATCATGCTGCAACTCTTGTTGATGTATAATTTTGGATTTCTTAACCATATCTCTCTATTTGTGATCAACTTTAATGATCTCTTTCTTAGGTTATGTTGTACAACAACATCTTTATTGGCATAAGCTGCTTGTTTTAATTGTTCAACTATAAAAAGAGATTTATCTACTTTTGTGTGGTGAGAATGTACAACATATTCAATTCCTTTTTTGAACAAGTGATATTGATTTTGTTCCCTATAAAAGATCGCTTTCATATCATATAAATACGGGCTACCCAAGACCATCCCACATGTATCTAGTTTTACCACATCACACACCACCTTATCCTTAAATTGAGAATTTATTGCAAACAATAACATGCATTTCTCAGTCACTCGTAATTTATGATTTCTTCTCATCCAAATTAAAGTATACGGTTTACGATGCTTTATGGTTTTCAATCCCAATTGCTTAACCACTTTTTTTGAAATTAGGTTAGCTTGAGATCCACTATCTAACAATGTGTCAATATTTGTATGTTTCATAACAACCCTTATATGAAATAACTTGCATCTGGAACTATTAGAATCATTACCTTCATCAAATTTATCAGTCATAATCAATGATGCGATCTACGTCTTGTCGCTTGAATTTGACCCTAGGTCTATTGGTTTCGTTGTTGCCACAACCTTTTGCTTCCCTTTTCTGGTCCACTTCGGTTTCATTTCGGGATGCAATTTCCAACAGTGATCCTCGTCGCAGCCCTCTTTCTTGTAATGTTTACAAGAGATATTTTCAATCTCCTTCTTCAAGTTGATGTTTTCATTCTTCACTTTCCCTTTTCCCTTGCTCTCCATTATGACTGTCGATTCTGATGATACCCCAACTCCTAACATACTTGCTTCAATGTAAGTTGCTTGTACTGCCACTTCATCCAGGTTAGTAGGACTGAACATAAATACAATATTGCGAACATACTCAGGTAATCCTCCTATGTATTTCATTAGAGTTTCTTGAGTATACAAAGGAATATCTAACATCAACGCCTTCTTACGAAACTCATCTATATATTCCTACATTGAATGACCTTTCTTAACTTTTAGTCCTTGCCATTCTATTAAATATTTTTCCTTATACCCCAATGGATAGAATTTCTTTCTAAGTGCAGTAATAAAATCAAACCATGATGGAAAAATCTTACCGATATGCTGAGTACCTTTCTGTAACTTACTCTACCACCAGATCAATGTTGTGCCTGCTAAACAAAGTGATGCTAGTCTGATTTTGACTTCATCTTCAGTGATTTGTTGCATGCTACAATATACCTCCATTTTCCTGACCCAATTGTCAAGCTTCTCAGCATCAAATTCTCCATTGTACATGGGTAACTCAAACTTAACATCGAGCTTCAATAGCAGTTTCGAAGTTTCAGATGGATTCAAGAGAGAAGTGATAGGGTCTTTTTTATCGCTTTCATCTTCTTTTCTAGAATTTGATGGTTGTCCTTCTTTGTCTTTAGGTTTTGCATCTTCACCTTTTGCTTTCTTAAACTCTCAATACATTTCTTCAACCATGGCTCACAAGGTCATGAAATCATCCACGAAGCCTGCATCAGATCCAAACAGATGATCATTGCTTCCTTCTTCAGCCATCTCTTCTCCTCGAGTTGTCCTTCTTCTCGAGCCAACTTCTGGATCTCCTTCAACAATTTCTCCTTCACCAAGCTTTGATTTGCTCCTGGTGATCATGCACACTTCAAATCACAATTATCAACAACTTTCTCTGATACCAAATGATCCCAAACAGATCTTTAATTGAAATGTGATTTATTTACTGTTAAAATAGTGTTAATTCATGATTCTTAAAAACACCATTAAGCACATAAGCATGAAGAACTGATAGAGAATTTGCAGAAAAATAGAACAGCAAACATGAAAATAAAAGTGACACAAGAGATTGTTAACGGAGTTCGGCTATCTTCAAGCCTACATCTCTGGGCCTTGGTCTTCAATGGGGAGGCCTTTATATTAGAAACTTCAAAACCATAAATACATCAAAATATTATTGCTTCAGATACAATCCTGCACCATCCAGCTGCAATCTGCTCTGTCTCAGGATCCTGTAGCAACTCTCAGTTCTGAAAAAGGCTTCCCGGATCTCCCAAAAAGTGTCTTCAAAGTTCTCAGCTTCGTTGCCTGCACCTGCTCAAATACTCCTCTTCTGCATAAAAAATCATTTTTTTTTTTCTTTTGGCACATTGGTAAATTTTATAATTAAAATTAGGAGGTCAGGGGATCAAATCTTGACCCCTCCTCCTCCTCCGTCATTGTATGGATTTGCATATATTTTAATATATTTGAAATATTAATAAGGGGCGGGGTCCGCTAGACCCACCCCAACCCTTATCGCATTTTAAATGCATTGCAACCACATATATCCATTGGGCAGAGATTTGATTCGACAGATAAATAACTATGGCGAAAGGATAAGGTTGGCGGATAGGTATATGGTTGGCACTGGGCAGAGGTATGGTAGAACGGATGGGATAAGGCAGATAAATATGGAGGAGTTACATATGGCGGAGCCGCCAAAAATGGTAGGGTGCACCCTTTTTCTTATGCCAAATTTTAATATACCCTTTAAGATTAAGCAGCAAAGGTTTTATTAACAAGATACATGCATAGATCAATGGTAAGGAAGCAGATTTGGAGCCAAGATGTCATAGGATTGAATTCCGTTAGCTTCAGTGAGATCCCTTAACAATTTTTTAGCAAATCTGATGAGGCCACTTGTTGCCCTCTGATTGCACCATGTGTCACCTTGGGATTGGTTCCCATGCACCCAATCGCAACATGCCACTTCATCGCACAGTTATAGTTGCCACTTCAGTGCCTAGTCATCATCCAGTCAGCTGCCATGTCAGTGTTGACTTTGACTACCTGTTGACTGTTGACTACACGTTGACTTTGAATTTTTGAAGTTTTCCTTGAAAACTTTGACTTTGAATAACTTTCACATACAAACTCAGTTTTCGCCTGTTCAAGATGTGTTGGAATCTTTTTTCTGAGATCTATGTGATGGCACTAGTTTCTATTGAAGCCAACAACCTTGAATTTTTGCCTTTTCTAGATGCTTGACCAATCATCCATTGATAAATTTCGGATCAATACATCAATAACCATTGTTATATAGATCCACCAATTGATCCACTTTTTCCTTTACAAAAATAAAGATGTGCAAAGACAATAAAAAAATGTTGTCACATGTAGACGCAAAGTTAATAATACTTGAATCATTTGACAAAGTTAAAATTATTTAAAGAAACTTTGTATCTTATGAAAGAAAAAACAATATTGTCAACAAAAATACTACTAAAATGAAATCTACTCATTAAATCATATGTTGGAAACTACGACATCAAAGATGGCCTTGTTCACTATGTTGATTGAATATTGAAAGCTTATTCTTCAAATGGAGAAAATTGACAAGATATGCTTTGGATAATGTTTTTGATTCTTTTGTCGAAAATTACAAATAAAATAATTCCAAGGATTATATGGTGATCTGTAAACTTTCGTGGATATTCCACTAGACAGTTCGCCATAATATATCTAATAATATTATGTTAAAAAACTAAAATTCTACACTATTACAGTTCTATTAAATCTCTAGATCCGTAGATTTTACTATAATTAGTGCATTCATATGCAAATGGAAATTATGCAAAAAATAGAGAATGTCAAAATAAAAGTTCACACACACACATAAGACACAAGATATTCTCTAGGAAACCCTTTCGGGAGAAAACCTAGCTAGAAGGTGAGGTCACTCCACTTTCTTTCTCTATCTAGAAATATGGTTGCAAGTACAAAGAAGTATGGCCTTTGGCCCATGGGATACTACAGTGCAGAAATCTTCTTTTTGTTCTCTAATTCTTATCCCTCTTGTTTTTTTTTGCTCATCTACGGAGCAAATGCACTCGAAAGAATGGAATGACTCTTCCTCCTAGTGGTGTGGTTATAACACAACCTGATAGCCTACTAGTGGTTAAGTTTGACTACCTAAACTCTTAACCAAAGTTACAATATAGACTCTTCTAGAGTATTTTCCATCACAATTACGTGGCTAGCCCCTTTTCTATGAATAATGCCAGGGGATGACGTGACATCCTATCGAACAATGGTGGTGAAAATAGGAAGGTTAACTTCTGAGTGGCATAACTTTCGCATACAGAATCTGATTGACGTGCTTCTTACATCATTGGAAAGAAATCTATGTGTAGAATAGCATGAAAAAGTTAACCCTAAAGAAGTAAAGTTTTACCCCCAAAAAATGTCACTTGATGCTTCAAAACGCTCCCGGAAGGTTTCAAACCTTATTTTTCCAAACTAGCTCCCATTGATAAAAATGATCCCGTGAGTTGATTCCTCCACTTTTTCCACTCTCAATGCATCGAGATGGATGAAAAATAATATAATGATCCAATCTGGATCATATGGTGCAAATATTGAAAAGATGTGGAAACCAATGTTTTGTGTTGCAAAGCTATTACAATCATTTCAAAGCAAAAGTCATTGTAGAATATGAGACAAATTCCAGTACAACTAGCTTGCACTAGCACAATAAATAGAGCATGAGGCTTGACTTTAGAAAGACTTTTATTTGAACCAGGTAACATTAGAACACATCGGTTAGTTTACATATCTCTTTCACAAATGAAAACCATGGATTTGTTGTAGGTTTTCTTCAAAATTTAACACATGAAAATTTCCATGTTAACAAAAAGATAGATAGGGAAATGAAGTGCTTGATTGAAAATGCATCGCGGAAATTTGTTGTTTTTCCTATGTATTTTGCAGATTCTAATTTAATTACATTAGTCTCTCTGAACACATAAGTCTTTTGTGCATCTTGATGATATTTAAGTAAATGAAGACATTATGAACAATATAGTTATTTGCTTGCGAGAAACACACAAATTGTCTATTTAGCAAACATAAGTTTCTTGACTTCAATTTGATTTGATCATACTCTTTTCATGGTGTTCTTACTTGCATAAAAAAAAATACACATACTTGAAACGAAAACCTTAATGCAACGCAAAAATTGAGCTTGTGATGTCACAAATCTATGTATACGATCAATTTGCACAATGAACGTATATGTTGCAACTTTTAATCTTGTCTCTACAATCATTGAAACAATATCAATTGCCGACTTACACATTCTTGATGACCTTATATATTGATTATTATTGGTGATTGCAATGTTGATGTGCATTCTAATATTCTAAGAAAAAAACAATTAATTGAATATATGGAATCAATTAAGTTGCACGAATTTACACAAAATTATACTCCAAATTTAGAATCTCAAATAGGAAATCTTTAGACAAGTCTTGGCGCTAGTCGTTGTCAAGTTGGATTGTTGAATTCATATTGGACTGATCATGATCCAATGCATGTTCACTTGTGTGTAAATTGAACTTTGCAAGAAACGGTTGCAATCTTATATATGTTTTCTCCACTCTTTGAGTATTATAAAAACAAAAGAAAACAAAATGTGGCAACATAAATCAGTTTGAGTCTTTCTTTCTCGTTGTTTCTTGTCTTGTTATGGACTTTATAATTAATCATATGTGATGGTGCCAACATTAACCTTTGTCACATGAGTTCAAATATCTGTAATAGAAATGTTGTAATACATATATGTGTTGTTTTAATGTGTAATTTCTAAGAGAAATCATTTACAAAAGTCGTGTTCTAATATACAGTTCAATAGTTTTGCATAGTGTACCTTTTTTAAATGCAAATGAATAAATTTGAACAATGATTTCTCTTTGATATTACTTGAATAGATTATTGAGAAATGTTTAAGTTACACAATCACTGTTTAAAACATCTAAACCTCTGTGTAATGTTTTCAATAGGTAATTTACAATATATTTGTTTCATAGCTTTATTTTTGAAAGTGGAACCATTATTGAGAAATGTTTAAGTTACACAATCCTGTTTAAAACATCTAAACCTCTGTGTGATTTTTTCAATAGGTAATTTATAATATATTTGTTTCATAGCTTTATTTTTGAAAGTGGAACCATGAAAAGGATGGTAGTTCACAAAGCATATAGTGGAACAGATGGCAATGAATGTAGTCATACGGAAAAATAGTTCATTCTTTATGCTTCCACAATCAAGAACAAACCAAAATATTTTCATTTTCACATTAATTAATTTTTGCATTTTCTTTTTCCATTTTAGTGTTTTTAAAATAGAAAAAAGATACAAACCACTAAGAGAAATATTTTTTCTTTTCACAACCAAGCAAAAGAAAAAATAGTCGCATCATCCATAATTGACATTTGCATGGGAAACTCAACAAATGTTTTTGAAGATGTGTTAATGTTATCTGGTATTGTTTCTAATTTATTATATTTCTCATCACCAAAGGCTTAATTTGTACATGTTGATATTGTTGATGTACATGGACAAATTACAATAACTATCAACATAAGTGATAAGCTAATTTCTCAATTCTTTTCATATTTCTTTGTTGGGAGTAGTGTTCCAATAGCAAGATTCAACATCATATACATACATACATACATACATACATACATATAGGTGATGATAGTCAATACATCTCATTGGCTCCAACATTTGTTGTTGAGATAATACCATTGCTTTGTTTTGAATGTTGTCTTACTCCAAATACTATGATTTTTGTGCTTTTAGAAGCCAATACATAATATTCATTTGGAAGCTTTGCAGCGCTTGTTATAGGATGAAAATAAAATAATCGTCAATTTGAAATATATGTCAAATATTGTGAAACAAACAATGATAGTGCCCCATTATTATGTCGAGTCTTATGTTTTGTTATGGTTTGCTTTTTTACCTTTTCGTTTTTCGGTTGTTTTTTTTGTCCATTTGTTAGTTAAAGAATTCATGTTTTCATTATATGTTTGTTGCAATTAATTGAATTTTTCACTTCGATTTTTATCAGGTACATTTGGTCGAGTAGTATAAGCAAAAAATTATTGAATTGCAAAAAGAATTAGCAAGCGGAAAGACAATCATGTTTTTGTTTAAAAACATGGTTCGAAGTGGTCCAAAAGGATCACATAGCATACATATATTTTTATCGAGTTTCCTTGATTCCATTTGTTAGTTAAAGAATTCATGTTTTCATTCTATATTTGTTGCAATTAATTGAATTTTTCACTTCAAATTTGATCAGGTACATTTGACCGAGTAGTATAAACAAAAAATTATTGAATTGCAAAAAGAAATAGCATGAGGAAAGACAATCATGTTTTTGTTTAAAAAGTCCAAAAGGATCTCATAGCATACATACATGTTTATCAAGTTTCTTTGATTCACTTAACGATGAATCAACAAAATATTATTTACAAACACTTGCAAAAACAAATTTCCAGGCAAGTTTTCAATTGCATTTTAACTTTTTATAATATTTCTTCTATTCTTTTTTTTGCAACTATATAATTGTTCTATTGCCATTTTTTATTTTCCTTACATTTTTTATGTACCATAAATATAATAAAATTGTATGTCTATCCATAAACAAACTACCGTAAATTATTGGAATCCTCAAACTAGAGAATATGTTTTTCCCACTGTACAAGCTATTTTGGAACGAGTGTAAACAACTAATTAGAACAATGGACTATCTAGTTGATAACATGCTTTATTGTAAAAACAACAATGACAAAAAGTTATTTTCTTATGAACACAATTTGCAATGTACAATCAAGGATGCAGATGGAAAGCTATATTGCACCCTTTCAAAGGACCTTCTTCAAGTCTTCTTCCCAAAGCTTCTGCAGATATCATTTGCAGAATACAAATAAAACATCTTAGCAACTATTTTTATGTTACGTGGATTCTCAATAACTTGAACCTTTACCATTTTGATGGACAATATCATTATCAACATAAAGAAGATTTGACATCCTTGATTACTCTATTACAATATAATATGGTCTATTTTATATATTCTTAATCTACTCATGAATGATGCAAATAATTCTGACATAATGTTTTTTATCAAATGTTTTATGGCTCTTAAGCTTGTGGTTGTGAACAATAATATTATTGACCACAAGTTTTCCAACCACTACTCTCATATTATATATTATATCTGTTAGAGTCGGTCTTGTAGCCCTCCATCAGCGATCAAAGCTCTTTGCATTTGCATAAGTAGGTGTCTCATCAGTGTCAATTTTTGCATCCCATTAGGCATGCCATAACCCTGATGGAGGAGCTGGTGTCTTTGTCCCCCTCTTGGCATTGCTGGATCAAGTCATTTCAGTCCTTAGTCACTTTCAAGCTTGTCTTGACTTGGCTTGAGGTCAAATTCCTAGGTCTAGGGTTTTGGTCAAGTTTGTTTACAAGGTCATGTCTCTGAAGGTCAATAAGTGCTCAGCAAGCCAGAGGGATGATTTTAAAGGTGTTTCTTCGCAAATTTCTATCTTGTACAGTTAATTTTCACCTTGGATTTAAAAACCCTGTTTTTAAAGCCAAGGTCATTTTTCAAATTTTTGTAAAAAGTGATGAAATTTCAAAAAGCTTCCAAGGACAGCATGTAACCCTGGCTCCCTTGCCAAGATCCCTCAGATGATATCCCTGCAAAAAGTATCGAGCAAAAGCATTAAATGAGTCAATTTCAGGACAAAGGAAACCAAAATGGTCAATTTTATAAAGTGTCAAAGAAAAACATTATAAAGTGGGTTTGGGCATGAAATTATTTCAAATCAAAGTTATAAAAGCCCAATCTCCCTCCATTTACCCTCATTGTGCATCTAACTCACTTGCAAGAGAGATTGGGCGAGGGTTTGAGCGAAATTGTGAGCAGACCAGGCGCGCGACCCGTCAGACCAGGCGCGCGACCCGTCAAGCGCCTTCCAGCAGTGTTATTTTCTAACGGGCGCGACCCGTCAGTGGCGCGCGACCCGTTGGGTGAGGCGCGCGACCCGTCAGCGCCCTCCTTACCAAATCACCTGCAAATTCATCCAAGGAGCCAACAAAATTGCTAAATTGCCTAAGGTAGGCCCTCCAACTTACAAATTGCTGCTTGTTATGGTTAAAGACATCATGAATACATGTTTTAAAGATCTCATTGTGCAAGAGAAAAAGCTCTATATGGCTGTGGTTTAAAATTGTAAAATATGCCTAGGGTTTTATGCTGTTTTAAGGTTTTTCCCTTGTAAATCATTTTTCCCATTTCCCATGTCATTTTCCTTGTCTTTCTATATAAATTTCCCTTTTAAATTTGTAAAGAAAACCTAAACCCTACCCCTTTTCCCTAAAAAATGAAAAATCAAGCCCTAACCCTACCTCTCATTATACCCATGTAAACAATGTATATAATGATGCATATGCAATGATTTTTGCAATGTTTTTTCCCTTAAATCCCTGTTTTATATATTTATTCCCATTTTCCCTTTAAAAGTGTCCCTCCCCTAACATTCCCCTCGTGCTCCTTGTCCCTTTGAAACAACATATAAATCAACATTTTACAAGGTAGAAACAGCAGTACATTTTGGCCACTCTGCTCCTTAAACAATGTTAGAAACCGAAACCTATGAGCAGAGTGATGACCAGGCATCAGCTTCAGAGATTGAGGTACAGAGGAGGCCTCATAAGGGTGGAAAGGGCGGTCATCATAGGCGAGAGGAGCCCACCTCTTTGACAGATTTACAAGCTTGTCTTATGGCAGTCTCATGTTTCCAGTACATGTCTTGCTATGAGTTTTGCGAGAGGATCTCTCGGATTCAGCACCACAGAGAGTTGGCTCGCCTATTTGTTTTACACTTGCATGATGGACATGTCAACCTTGCCAGGGTGGACTTTACATTGACACCCGAGATGATTGCACAGGCCACAGGGATACCTAATGTCGGAGAGGTATGGAATAAGTGCAAGGTGTTGGACAGTGTTCATTTTGAGCCTTTCGTTAGACCAGCACTCATGAGACACTTGACGGGAGTGTTTCCCTTCAGATTTCTCAGGAGTGAGTATTCTCCCATGATGAGGCTCATCATGCTCTATTTTACCTGTGAGGGCAGATTTTCACAGGTATATTCGTACCATAGTCGCCTATTGATGCACTTCACACGGGTACGGATGATGAACATCCCTGTTTTCTTCTATCAGAACATTGAGAGGATGGTGTCCATGATGCAGAGGAAGAGCCCGGCACAGCAGTATAGGAGCCTTTACCATTATGGTTTGATTCAGCTTGTGGTATTACATCAGTTGGCTCAGCAGGGCATCTCATGGGAGGAGTTCATCTCTCGTGAGCTTTTCACAGCACCACCACCGCCACATCCTGAGGTTATTCACGAGGAGGGAGGACCATCACAGCAGCATGACATCCCCGTCACTAGACATGTCAGCTCCTCACCTTTGGTTACTTATCAGAGAGGCCAGAGGGCCTTATTTGCAGCAGCTCGGCGAGTACTTTCTCCACAGCATGTGGAAGGGGTCTCGCCTTCTTCATCGGCTCAGCGAGTGTTATCTCCACATCAGGTGGAAGGGGCCTCGCTTTCTTCAGCAGCACAGGTATCAGAGAGGGGCAAGCAGCCCAGGATTGATGAGGGACCATCAGGTGTTCCAGATATAGAGCTTATTGATCTTGATGTCAGTTCTCCTAGCCGAGAGTCAAAGGAGATCATTCAGCACCTTAGAGCTGAAAATGATGCATTGCAGAGGAGATTAGAGGGGGCACAATGGACAATCTCATATCTAGAGCAGCGCAACAAGCAGTTGGAGGATGAGCAAGCTCTTGATGAGTTGTGGAGGATTCGTGGAGATCACATCTTGAATAGAAGAAGACCCGGTGATCTATTGCCCGCTGAGCGAGAGTCCATGCTTATCCGGCTAAATGCTCACTTGGAGAGGCTGTTGGCTAAGGCCAACCAAGATAAAAAATTGTTGAGAAACATGAAGAACCATTATTGGGCGAGAATGCACGTGTGCAAGGCAAAGATGAAGATGTTCCAAAGGCGGTTGGCCAAGGCACAAAAAAGGAGAAAGAGGCCCGATCCCCTCCATATCTTGGCCGAGGCTTCACTGAAGGACCAAGGCACTAAATAGCCTAGCCACAACACAAATCCCAAGAAATTTTGAGCATTTTGGGTAAATTTTGGTTTTTTCAGGCAATTTACAGGTTTTCTCCATTAACGGGTCTCACCCCCCGCGCGACCCTTCATCCTGGCAACTCCATTTTGCAAAAACTCAGCATTTCCAGATTTGTCATGAGAAGTTACATATGCTCATCCATGGCCAAGAGATTTTATGAAGTTTTGGGCCTCCAGAAAGTCAAAAAACAAGCAAAAAATGACTTTCTGCCACATTTTTGAGACACAGAAAGCAGTCTTGGGAGATTGCAATTTTGGAGGGGCAAATGACCACCAAATTCAGAAATTCCAGTTGGGTTGGAAAGTAGACTCACAGAACTTTCCAACAAGCCTACTCTTGCTCAATTTGGACACCTGGAAGTGCCCCAAAAGTGGTCCCAAAGGCGCGCGACCCGTCAGGCAGAGGCGCGCGACCCGTGAGGCAAATTTCTCCAAATTTCAGTGTACAGCTCAGAAAAACGCAGTTTGACCCTGTTTGACTTTTTGGGGTGGATTATTATCCTCTTTGATGTAATTAATGTACTTTTATGACACTTTTACACTTATGTACCTCTTCTAGAAGATTCATTCATGAAAAAGGTGAAAATTAAATGAATGAATTGGTTTCCTAGCTTATAGAGGCAAGTTGTTTTGACTGCCTAGTTTGTAGTGCTTAGTTTAGAAGTGGTTGAAACAACTCCTAGGATAGTGAGCTCGACCCATGGAGGCAGGGAAAGAGGTTAGATGATCTATATTATGTACTTTCTTGCTCATTTTCATGGTTGGACTCTTGAGGGAGAAACTATCATTGTATTATTCACTGTATCTCTGCAATTTTTTGCTAAGGAAGACCAGGGTTTTGCAGTCCTTTTTGGGATTCTTGTGGTTACATGTATTGATGGTGTGTTTCTCTATGTACTTGTAAGTGTGTTATGTGAATCATTTTCTTTCTTTTCCTTCTGCACATTAAGCAAACGAAGTGTTAAAGTAAGAATTCATGACTGTCATGCTCTGCTTTTAAGTTTGTTTAATTTCAATGTTTTCTACTGTTTAAGGAGAATTCAAAGTTATTGTTTGCACTCCTTAGCTCCTCACCTGTCATTCTTGACCATCCACCTCAATCAAAGGCATCAATACTGTCTCCTACCTCGCCCCAAAGAACCCCCTGCAGAAACTGTGTCCAATCCCCGCACCCAAAATTGCCATCCCCTCAATTTGCCACCAAAAACCCTAAAAACCCCAAATCAACCTTTTGATCAGTTTACTAGCCTAAAATCAGTATTACCCTATTGGTCATCTCATCCATTGAAGATCTCACCGAGATAGATCGGAGAGAGCCCTCTCCCGCCCCGTAGGGCTAGCTACGAGGCGAAGTGGTTTGATGTTGCCTTGAGGTTTACCTTTCTCAGCCTGAGGTGAAATTTCAAGCGCTAACAATATCTAATGCTTTGTTGATCAATATGAATATAAACATTTGACAGGAGTTTTTTTTCTCAAATATTTGTTCCATGTATAATATTTATTTTAAATATGATTTGAGTTATTGCTTCTATGGATCTATTGGTGATGGTGTCTGATTTTGTTAATGTATACAAAATCGACAAAATCGACCTAGATTTTACTGTTTTCTATTTTTCACAAATCCCTAAGTTTTGTGCATCAATGTTCCCCACAACACTTCAGTCTTGTGACACTAATTGCACTCTATCCATTGTCATTGCAAACAAGGAATCTTGTGTGTTTGCACGATGGTACTTATGTAAAGACATGATTTTAGGAATCAAGGTCATGGTATCTATTATATGAGGCATCCCATCATTGACCAAGTCAACTCAACTAGACATTTTTTACAGAAGGTTAGTGTGGATTCATCGGGATAAACTTGATAATGCATCATTTAAAACTCATTGACTAACGAGGTGCGACAAATCAAGCACACAATATCTACCATCTGAGGCATCCCACCATTGACCAAGTTAACCTAGTTGAACACTTGACATAATATCACAACGGAAGTAATTCCCTAGGATGAACTTGATAATGCATCATTTAAAATTGTGGAAGGTCACTAACAAACAGGGCTTGAAAGATGAAGATTTATATGTCATTTAATAGTCTCTAACAACTAGCTATTTTCCCTTGTGCATGTCCCCTTTTTCACACCTTCACTTTTGCACCTCCTTACATATTCCTACCTTTGTACACAATCCAAAGCATCCTGACATTAACCAAGTCATCCTAGTCGAACACTTCACATAATGTGACAAGGGAATTACGCAAAACTAATTCCCCAAGATGAAGTCATAATGCATCCTTTAAAATTGTCGACAATTGTTGATTAACAAGACTTGTGAAATGGGGATTTATATTTCATTTAACAATCTAACATCAACCAATTTCCCTATCCTATGTTTCCCTTCCAAAAACATCTCCACTTTTGCACATTCGTACATATTCTTGCCTCCATAAACTTTTTAAAAAACACATATTAAAAAAACCACATTATATAAGTATTCAAAGCAAAATCTACATTGAAAAAAGGAAAAATAATATTATTTTATCTGGTGAAGGAAAAGATATTTTGTTGAACATTATCACCAAGTCACAAGTCTAGTATTCGATAAAATGTTACCGCGGAACTAATTCCCCGGGAGGATGGCCGCCGACTAACAACACTCACGAGACAGGGAATTGTATGTCATATAACGGAAAGTATAACACTGAGTACTTACCGGTGTTCCCCTTCCATGCCACGAATGTCATTTAACATCAAATTATATTAAAAAATAACCATCGTCTAAAGTTTTTATTTAACATAAATATTGAACCACAAATGAAAGAGGTTTAGTTATATATATCTTGCGACATAAAATGATTGTGCATTATGAAAATAATTATAAAAAGGACAAGTTCATGACAAATATGTGGATCACAATCTAATAAACAATAGTTATACTAATACAAATAATACAAAATAAGTAACCTTATAACCCTTAAATTTAAAAAGTTGAATTTCCTATACTAATTTAAAAGGCAGGGACTAGTTGCTTTGCAACTATTTCCTTTGTTTTAATTTTGGATTTAATAAGTATGGAAAAAGATTTTAAAAAATAAAATGCAATTTTTTTTTCAAGTTTAAGTTAAAATGGATTTACACTATTCTATTTTGTTATTATAAAACATTTTTGTTTTTAAATTTAATAAATATTTAAAAAAATTTAAAGGAATCAAAATACAAACATATCAACGTTTAACAGTCTATGTTAAGATATTGGACCTATGTAATTGTATTAAAATATTAAAGAATCTCAACTAATCTCTTACTTTCTTTAGGTATGATAGATCATATTGGTCTTAGTGGATGTTAATCATCATCATCATTTTATTATTATTATTATTATTATACACATTATTTTTGGTTTCTTTTGTTATTGTTATGGTTATCTTTAAAAAAAAAATTACATATTTTTTATTTTGTTTATTTAATTTATTAACATTAAAGATATGATACATGTACTTGAGTTATAAATGCACTTTGTTACTCTTGATATGATTAAGAAAAGGCAACCAAAAAATTATTTTTTGAATTTGAAATCTTTGTGTTCCTTCCTCTCCTTGGAAATCTCATGTATAAGCACTCCCCTTTCACCACATTTACATATGCTTGAATTCCAACCAGTGTGATGCTCAAGGTTGATTCTCAACTTACAATAGAATTATTGTCTTCCTCATTTTTCTCATCAATTTTGCACACTAAGCCCCACTAATCCTATATATTAGGTTGTTCCCCATAAAAATGACATACTGGCTTAGAAGGTGAGGCATATATTTTACATAATAATTAGGGTCATTGCAGTTTTATCATATAAAATTACCTTTGTTGCATCTACATCTAAGTGTAACACCCTCATCCCATATCTACCCAAGTAACTGGCTAATTGGGGTAAACATGTAGTGAGAAGCCACTATGATTGGATTCAACTTCATAGGTGAGCTTAAGGAAATGCAATTGACTTAAACACATCATACAGACCTTCCACATCAGCAACAAGACTCCTCGGAACCATCCCAACCCTTTTGATAACCATCCCTTGGGTCCCACTGATATTTTAGAACACATGACCCCTAGACTCTCCCATAATTTGGGCATGATAGCATCTAGAAGGCTTTGGACGCTCCAACATCATGGCATGTTAGCGTCTAGAGACTATTTTTCTCAGTGTTGTGCCAGCATCCTTGGGATTTGAGCCACTTTTTCAAGCCCATATCCTAGGTCACTGCCCATAATTCAATGACACTTCTAGAATCCATGATTTACGTAATAACAAGTCTTACAAATCATAAACTAACTCTAGAACTAAGCCTAACCATCCCCAACCGGGACTGACATTTTGCCAAACACCTGGCATCAATGCAAACTACAGGAAATGAATGCAAGACAGAGCATAAATGACTGATAAATCATATGAGACTTGACAATAAGGATTACCACCTTCTTCCCTTAACTGTTTACACATAAATTAGGTCTTGCATCCATTATCCTTTTAGTTACAAGTAAATACATTAAATAACCATGACAATAACCAATCATATAACCATGCTTATAACCAACATTAAACCATGAAAATAACAGTGAGATAAAAACTATTAAATCCAAATATAAATAAGTGCAAAAGCAAGAGAACTTAGTTTTTATTAAACATAGGCAAATCTAACCAATTTCGGAACTTCAAAGTATCACCGACTGTAGACATGGCTGAACCAAATCTTTCTTTTAGCCAGTCACCCCCATGCCATATTCCAAGAATGAATGTGGGATCTCATGGATAAGCAATCCAAAAACAACCAAGGGAAATGAGAGGTTAAACCACCTCCACGCTCACCAAACTGTGATCTCACTAAAACTGGCACCGAGATCAAAAAACCAAACTGAGCTAGGAATGCCTCAAGACTCCATCACTATCCTTGAGGAAATTTTCATCTCCTTGTCTCTCAAGCTTTACCACAAGCCACACCAAATCACTAGGACCTAAATCGAGACACCAGTCTCTCAGGATTTACTGCAATCCACACCAGATCACTAGGCCCTAAACTGAGATTCCTCCCTCAGGCTTTATCTTGTATCCCACCAAAACTGGTCAGGGGATTCCTAGGCCTTTGGGAAGTTTCCTGAGACCACCTCCGCCCTGGATTCTGAAACCATTCGGAAATTCCAAAGCTCAAAACTGAGAAAAAAATCCCATCACACCATGGCTATTCGGAAAAAGGAAAGGCTAGGCTGAAAACCATTGTCATAACCCGGAAAAACCATGCCATCGATAACAAGAGAACCATACACCAACATGCAAATCCATGCATGTCAAAACCAGCTAGGAAATCACACATGCAATATGTTACCTACAAGTATTCCTGTTGAATCTGCTTGATCATGTTATTCCTTGCTCGATCCTTGCTTTCCTTCCTTTCCCTTTGCTTGTTTTTCCTTCCTTTCCCTTTGCTTGTTTTTCCTTCCTTGCTCCAAATCTAGAGTGCTCTAAGAAAACTCTAAGTGTCCAAGAGTGAGAGAGAGAGAGAGAGAATAATGAGAGAGCTCCAAAATTGAACTAACAAAACGTTACAAACTAATCCTTAGTAGGCTTTTTATCAATTAGGCCTCTATTTTCTTCATTTTCCGTTATTTTCCTTCATTTTCCTCCTCACATGCAACTTGTGACCTTTCACCTTAATTTTCTCCTAATTTCCATTATTTTCATAAATAAATGTGCCAAAAACGCCTTTTCCTTTTTAATGCCTTAGCCTTTGCCAATTTCCTTTAGCCATAAACACATCCAATGATGCCCACTGGGATATCTTTGCCAAACATTAAACTTGGAATGGGTGTCCCTTAACCGTGGTATTATTTTTCCTTTATTAAATTTTATTACATAATTTTCACCAGGGCTCTTACACTAAGGTTTAAGGATTTCTGGTTTCTTAATTATTATTAATTTTGTTTATTGGTGTGCAATTTAGACTCTTCAAGAGCTTGATATAGATTGGTATCATGTATCATGATTGAATAAATCATAGAAAACACACAACACCAAAGTTGTTATATATTTATGATTTTACAATATCAAACATAAATTTATGTGGTGCTTGTTGTAGGCACTTCATTCTTCAACCCAAGTGGTTCATATTGTTGAATTTTGTAAAATTTTTGAAGTGTTCAAAGACCATTTTGCTTATTTGTTTATGTTAAAAAGAAAAAGAAATATTTTGATTAAAACGATTTTAGATATTAAGACCATGGCTTCAAATAAGTTGTAATTTTAACCCTGAAAAAAAGATATTACTAGTATCACCACTTCTCAAATCGAAGATTAATTTTAAGGTTTCTTTTAACAACATTATATATCATGGTTTCAAAATGATATAATTATTACCCTCACCCTATCTCCCCCTAACAAAAAGGGATCATGCTACCATTTTTACCATTTTTTGAAACAAACGCTATGACTTCTAAACAATAAAGGAATTTATAGGGTTCTCATTAGGTTGCAATTATATTACAACTTGCCAAAAAAATTAAAGGATTATTTTTTGTACAACAAATTCAACAATAATATGTACTTTTGCGAAAAATGCTTGGTCTTAAATATGTACATTTACTAGGGTCTAAACGAACTCAGGTTACTTGGATTTGTGTTGATGAAAGTATTTTTTATGATTTACAATCCTCCAATAGACTTTGACTAAGCTGGAAAATTTAACTAGAGAATTGTTTTCGAGGAACTTGGAACTAGCACCTTCTATGTAAAAGCAATTAACTTTTTAGAAGTGTAACTTGTAAATGCTTCATGATTTTAATGTTCCTTTCCTTTTGATAGAATTTCACTAATCTATCATTGAAGCTAGAGAACAAAACTTTGTTTGGTCCCATAATTATTGCATTTGTTGCTTCATCATGATTATAAATAGATTCCAAAAGCTTGAAATATGACACTCTATAAAATTTAATGACTTTTTTCCTATGATTCCATGTAAAAAGAATTCAATTTCATCATAACTTCCAGAGAAGATAAAACATCTACATGATTTATCCTCATATTTTTATGATTTCAATGAACTTCAACACATCTATGTTTAAAGATTGAGTTCAAGAGATAATATACCTTGATTTGTAGAATAGGTATTAACTTGAAATGAGACAAATTTGTGTCTTGCAAAATGACCTCACATTAATGTTTTTATTTGATTTGTGTAGAAAATATTATTTCTCTTCATTAACAATGATTTCACAAAATCCTTCCAAATTTGAAGTGAAGGGGGAAAGAATAATCCTTAAGATAATTATAATCCGTGGATATTAAGACTACATTCAATGACCAATATTATTTGAAACCTTTTGAAGGTTTAAAGAACGTATGAGCCAAGGATAGAAACCATTTAGATTAAGTAATGGATACTGAAAATAGAGAACGATCACCAACAAGCAATACAACACCATTATCCTACAAATATCTTAGTGTACAAATTGTAGGGAAGCGTAAATGTAGATGGAGCCAAATGGTCTCATGCATGGGATAGAGTTCTAAAGAGTGTTTCCATTGTTTCAGGGTCAAATATACAAATACACAATATATCCCGTAGTCTACATGTGATGACTTCATCTATGAGTTAATGCGCAATGGATACATAACCCCCAAATCTCAAATACATGTATCGTGGGTTTTATTGTTAGACCTCCATTAGATCTCAAATACATGTATCGTGGGTTTTATTGTTAGACCTCCATTAGATCTCAAATACATGTATCGTGGGTTTTATTGTTAGACTTCCATTAGAAACCTAATTTTGCATGAACCAAAGGTTTATTTATTAGTGAATTGGTGTCTCACAGCCTTCGTTATCATATCCACAAGCAATTACTAACTAAAAATTGGCCTACTAGAAGCTCTTTTCAATTAGCATTAAATGCATACCTACAACCCATGTACAAATGTATAAGAAACTCAAGGACCCTTGTTGAATGAATACTCCATCATTTTGTCATTATTTATAGTAAAAATATCCCTCCTATATTTGTGTAATGTATCAACCCAGAATCTCTTCAAGGTTCCCCTTACCTCGCCTAGAAATATACTAGTATCATATATTTTTAACCATATTAACTAAATTAATAATAAATAATAGTTACCATATTATAATTATTTTGATTAGATTACTAATGTAATTTATTAAATTTAGTTTAACATATTCTTATATAAGTCACTATCATGACAATATTGTTCACTCTATATGTGAAAAATTTGACCAACTTGTTGGTAATTCCCTTCTTATATTTAATCACTAGATAAAATTGTTGTGAAAAATGCCATTCCTTCAATATATCTTGCTCCATGTAGCTTACTCTAAGTCTACAAGTATGAAAGAGGTTGATGATAAGAAGGGAGAATGGTCTCCTTTCTCAATAAATAATGCTTCAATTTCTTTATCACCTACACAAAGGCATTGAGTTCCTTATCATAGGTAAAGTAATTTAGTATTCCCCCTAGAATAACTTTGGATGATACCATAATGTTTTCCATTTTTTCATTAACATTGGATCCAAATCCAATGGAAATACTGAGAAGGGGGGTGGTGAATCAATATTTCTTTACAATTGTTATATTATGCCAATTAAGATCATTAATTAAATCAGAACACAAGATGTACAAAAATAAAATAATTTTATTAATAAAAATTATGAGGACTCCAATCTTCTTACAGACAACCAGGCTCCAACCTGTACAATTAAATTCTAACTCCTTCAAGGATCCATTCCTGAATGAGGACTCCAATCCTCAAATATTAATTTAGGTTCCAACTTGGTCTCAATGAGGCTCCAAACTCTTATGAGGACTCTAATCCTCCAAAATAAATCCAAGCTTCAACCTAGTTTCTTACAAGGCTCCAACCTTGTACGAGGAATCCAGTCCTCTAGGGCTCTAACCCTCTCAATTTTCTTCAATCCTTTAAGGTAGCTTCAATGGTGATTCAACAAGAATTTAATGATCTCTTCAAAATTACTCCAACAATGCTTCAAGGATGTCTTCAATAATTCTCCATAAATGCTTCACATACTGCTCCAAGAACTACTTCAACGAATGCTTCTAGATGGCCTCCAAGATACTTAAAAGTCTGGTTCAATTCAAATTCAACTTCAGAAAGGCTTCAAGATTCATTTAAAGTGTCTCCATGGGTCTTCATGTTTTAATGGTTCCTAGCAATACTTTAAAAAGGTCTTCAACAATGCTCCAAGAATGTCTTCAAGAGGCTTCAACAAAGCTTCTCTAAAGATGTCTTCAATAAGCTTCAATAGTGCTTCAAATCAGCTACGAATGATGAGCTTCAAGAACCAATTCCAATCTAAAATATGAAAAGGTATTTCTCTCAAAAGTCAAATCCAAAAGTGTCTCAGGTCTATTCCACAAATGGTTGCTTAAGTCTTCTGCAAGATAAAAAGTCATTTTTCTGCAAGTGACAGAAAGTCACCTTTTTCTGAGTTCTATGAGCTATAGAAAGTTGCTTTTCTCTGAGGTTTTCAAGCTACAAAAAGTCATTTTTATGTGGTCTATGAGCTATAGAAATTCGCTTTTCTCTGAGCTCTATGAGCTACAAAATTTCCCCCCTCTTTGAATTCTGCAAGCAACAAAAAGTCGCTTTTCTACTGTCTGTGAGCTACATAAATATGCTCTTCTCTGAGGTCTTGGAGCTATAGAAAGTCCCCTTTCTCTAAAATTTTCAAGCTACAAAAAGTTGCTTTTCTACGAGGTCATCAATTTGTTCAAGGGAGGGAAATGAATCCAGTATAAGATGATCTTAGGCAAATAGAGATTCACAAAAAACTCAAAACTCAAAAACCAAATCCAAATCGAATTATTTCTTCTTTTTTTCCACCAAGTTCATGATCTATGAACTTCACCTTAGAGCAAACTCCTTGTCTACTTGTCTTTGCCAAGTTGGATAGACGAAATGGAAGAGCATAGCTTCTATTTATACTTGTTCAACCTTTTTGTGAATACATGTATCTCTTGGAGAGGGTCGACTTGAGTTCATGTAGGCTCATGTAGGTTGGCTCAATATGGGTTTCTAAATTTTAAAAATTCATATCTCATTAATGAGTAGGAGTTAGAAGGCAAGCAAGGTGCTCATTGAAAATGGCATGAAGTCCTCTACAATCTTGTGTGATTAACTCCTTGATTTGTTGTCTCCTTTAACATCAATAACAAGAATTATTCCAACAAAAGCAAGTCCACTAACATTAGTTTCCATTTCAAATGACTTATGAAAGTTGGTAGTCTGTGTAGTTGCTACAACATCCCTCCTCAATTTCTCCTATTTCCTTGAGCCTAGAGGAATTAAGGAGCCCACCTTGTCAAGTCAGCCTACATCTTATCTTGCAAACCTTAGCTAAAGCTTGTAAGTGTGACCAGCCTATGATGAATTGAGATAGTGAAGGAAAACTAATTTTGCCTTAATGACCAATCTAGTAGCAAGGAGCCTATCTATCCCTAATATAATAGCATACCAGCTATTTGTAGCTCTTTAATTTGTTTAGGTAAATCTTAATGAGAGATTTTTACTTGAGTTTTCTTCCAATTTGGAACCGCTCCAACTTAGTATAATGCTTCCTTGACCTCCAAGACAACACTATAACAACTTGATCACCTCAAGCACAAGGTTACAGGCTTATAATTGGTCTTAGCACTTGGTTCTTGACCCTTCCAAACTTGTCTAGTGCTCTCCTAATCTCAAAGGTAGATTTATTTGACTCTTCTAGCCCTCAAGCTAGTGTCATGACCTAAGAAAGAGCCTTATTTTGTGTTCCCCTCTCAATATTTTGACTTGAAAAGTTTCCTGAAGTGCATCATTGAGCCTCTATAAGGCACTATGGTGCTCCATTGAGCCTCAGATAAATTCCATATCCTCCTAACTTTTCCTTCAAGCCTATTTTCCCTCTCCTTTGAGTGTTCTTAGTTCATCACTAAGCCTCTAGACTATGCCATAGTTCCCAAATAACTCTTAGTGGAGCACTAGGTTTCATTTTTCTCTCACTAAGTGAATCCTTGGTCTCTCTCGTTTGCCATAGCACATCAATAATCCTCTAAGGGGTGTTATAGTGCACCATTGAGCCATAATGGAGTGCTACAACACTACTTTAAAGCTCAAGTATGCACTAAAAGTTAACATAAAGATTTTCTCTAGCTCTCAAACCATTTTCTTGAATTAAGTCACATTGAGTTAACAAAAGGTGAAAATTCAAGTCTAATTAAATGATGAATCAAGTAATCATTAAAAAATATCTTTAGTAAAAATTTAAAAGAGGTTCACAATGCTCCTCTTCACTCATACAAATTGGTTATATTTTGAAGGAGGTCAAATTACTTTAGTGACGAGGAATTCCATGACAAACTTACTTGGCCATTACTTGTTTTGATAGCACAACTCAAGTGAGGTAATTTTTATGCTCATTCATCTTTCTTTATATCCTTTCACGATCATTGTTACCATATTTATTTACCCATAAGTTTTTTTTAATTGCATAAATCATCTATTCACTTTGTATTTGACTAAGGGAATAAGTGTGAGATAGTTTTTATCAATATTTGAGCTAGGTTATGTTGTCTGTATCAAACTCTTGTTCTCCTAGTGACCTAGGGGTGCTTTTTTCACATTGCACAATGCTCAAAGAAGGGGAAAATCACTCAATTTGACCTTTAAACCACTCATAGAGGGTTTTAAATTTGATTTCATACTCCATTGGCTCCATACCTACCATTATTATGCTAAAATTGAGACTAGGACTACACCCAAGTTGATCAACTATTGTTTTTTTTCACCTTTACAACATGTTTCCATGAAAAAATGCCTAGCACATCGAACGGGAAAGCTCATCAACATTTAATTATTGATATTCTTTATGTGCCTAAAGTTTTCCTTGTTGTGATACCTATAGTTTATAATCCTAAGTTGTTATGAGGCTTTCATTCCAACTTTTTGTTTAAAATTTTGGCCATATATTTATTTCTCGAAGCTAAGAATATACCACAGGTATTTTCTCTCTAGTAACTCTAGCTTGTCGCACTATACCTTATTAGTTTTCCTCATAATAGGACACTCAACCATCTTAATCAATATTGTGAGCTTACAAAAATTCCTTTTTCCTGATCTTTAATACCTACTTCACTCTCATCTGGACTTGAAACCCAAAAATATCAATTATTTTCATTATACTTTTTAACCTAATATCTATAATGGGTGTTTTTTTTTTCCTTTTTAGGGTTTTGCAAAAGAACCATATATCTATCCAAGAGATGGGTTCAAAAGGCCCCAGTGTTTGAATCCTTTGATGATGAAGAGACTATTAACTCCTTTGGTCCTGTGCTTTGGGATACTCCATTCTATATTGAAAAGTTCACCTTGTACACATGGTATGAGGTCTATAATTTATTTTAGAGAGAAAATTTTCCTCCATATGATCAAGATTCGAAGGTGCACAAAGATACTAAGAGACCTTGGCTGCCAAAGGTGGTTGCGACACACAATTATTTTTGTTTGTGCAGAAGTTAAGGAGTGGTTGATTCAAGATGCAGACCCTAATGAAGACAATATTAGAGATAGCAATGGAAATATCATTACTTCCTTCCATGCTTATAACATTGATATGAATTACCAATAACCTAGAAAGGAAGTATTCTTAGATGAAGGTTAATTAACCAGCTTCAAGATTTTTCCCAAGGAATTCTTAAGAAATCGTGGACTGACAAAGGGACATTCAAAATTCATGCAAATAAAGTCTATCCTATCAACATGCTGAGGAATCCCTTTTAGTTGGTAGTTTGTATACTATGCAATTTGTATGGTAGATCAAATGATGAAACCTTCCTGAGGGTTGGGTAACACTCATGTATGTTATCATGGTTGAGGGGAAGATCTCTCACTGGGTACATATATTAGCAGGATATCTAAGGGATAATATTGAGCATGCATATAGATATTTAGTAATTCTAGTGGGCTTATTTCTTTATGATATCATATCTCCTAGAAATCATCTACGCTAATATGGCTTTCCCAATCATGAAATGGAAGTGGACCATTCATGAAGCACCAATTCACATTTATTTCATGATCTTATGGGAGGATCACTATTCATGGATGTATCCAAATATAATCCATGATTTCATGATTCCTGTATATGAAGTGTTGTTCAATGAAGCTGCCTCTGCATGTCAGAAAGAGCTAGACATGTAGTACTCATAGTGGGTGATTGGTTTGTGGATCAAGATATACTTACATCAAATTTTTTGGAGAAATGTAACCTCCCCATATACTTCCCAACATTATAATTGATAGGGAAGTATTGCAAGAGATATCCTATCGTAACCACTCGATCTTAGTCCTGGAAGCCATGTCTATGATCGAGTGGTTCGTGGAAGTCCCATAAATGGTTGGCCTTTGCATTATTCATATGAGGTTGTTTCTCCTTGTTAATTCATGAGTATTATATTGGTTTCTATGTGGATTATATGGTTGTTGTTTCCTTGGTATTTTTGTTGTTATTATTCTAGTTATGTATATGTATTATGATAGTAGCTATGTATGGCTCTCATTATGTTTTCACTTGTACATGAATGAACAATGTATGTATGCCCTGATAGATGAAACTACAGCTAATGTGTTGAGGCATCAATGCTTCATAGAAATTCTTATACGAGTATGAGACCCCTATTCTTAGATATTTTGTTTACACCTGCAGATTACATATTTGTGATATGTTTGAAAAAATGCATGTCATCGCTTGTAGGGGTCAATCAAGCCCTTGTTCAAGTAATTGAATTTGTATCATCATTCCATTGTTATATTTCTATAATGAAGGTATCATTGAATTATGGGCAGTGACTTGGGCTTTGAGCCTAAAAAAGTGGCTCAAATCCTAGGGATGTTAGCACAACACTGAGCATAATAGTCCGAAGATGTTGGCATACCATGTTCTAGGAGCATCCAGAGCCTTCTAGATGCATGCATGCACATATCATGGGAGTGTTTGGGAATTAATTGGTCTAAAAACTTAGTGGGACCTAGGGTCTGGTTACCTGAGAGGTTGGGATGGTTCCTAAGAGTCTTGTTGTTGATGTGGAAGGTTTGTATGGTGTGTTTCCATCGGTTCCACTTCCTTAAGGTGACTTAGGAGGTTGAATAATCTCATAGTAACTTCTCGTCACATGTTTACCCCGGTTGGCCGGTTACTTGAGTAGATGTGGGAGGAGGGTGTTACGAAGTGGTATCAGAGTATGGTTCACCCCTCAGACTAGATGGGATGTGTGTTGGTCATGCATTCATGCTGGTCCCATATGTGTTTTTTCTATTGTAAGACCATGTGCTTGTTGTATTTGTATGGTATGGGTCATGGTTGTAGTGAGGTCATCGTGGGAAGTCGATGGTGTCGTTGTGGAGTGTATCGTCAATATTGTATGGTTTATTATGCATTGCTTATGCACGTTAATGTTCACATGTGGTCAAAGTGTATAGTGATGTGGTGGTTGTTGTCATGCATGAGGTCATGGTATGTGTTGTTGATAAGGTCATGCATTGATGATTGGACTCTAGCTAGAATCATGGTTATGTGGCCATATGTTTATGTGTTATATTTCTATATGTTGTCATGTTAATGTTATACATGTATTACACTAATTTGTTGATCTTACAGATGAGGTATCCTCTCCGAACTATACTAAGGTACATTGGTTTATAGTGATTTGGTTTAGCTGACATGATATACCTTGCAGGAAGAATATCAAAGATGACAAGCAAGATGGTAGACTACAGTCCTGAGACTCTCCCTATGGATCAGATGAGCAGTGTGGTGTGGGGCACTCTTCTGATTTGGCAGATACTCTAAGAATCTGAAAGGAAGAAATAAGGAGTTGTCACAAGTCAGATATAGATGACACTGTTAGAGAAGGAAGATTGTTGGATACTCTTGATAGGAGAGGTGATAGACACAGGTACTATGCTAGTTTTGGTTTTGACAGGCATGATGATCGACATCAGTATCATCCTTACAGGAGGAGCAATAGGTGGTATTTGCCGGATGAGTTTAAGAAAACAAAGACACCTACATTTTATGGAGAGATTAATAAATCATAGGATGCATAGGCATGGTTGCTTGGTATGAGGAAGTTCTTCAAGTTGCATGATTACTCAGAAAACATCAAAGCCAGAATAGTTACATTCAGTCTCACAGGTAAGGCAAATATTTGGTGGGAAGATGTGAAGAATGTCTGAGGTATTCATGAGGAGGACTTGACTTGGAGTGAGTTCAAGAGGCTATTCAATAATAAGTACCTATCAGAGGGATAATTTGATGGCAAGGAAAAGGAATTCTATGAGCTAAAGATGGGATCGATGACAGATGAGGAGTACACTTGCAAGTTCTTGGAACCACTGAGGTATGTGCCTTACCTCAAGGAGGAGAAGGCAAAGATTTAGAGATTCATTAGTGGGCTACCAATCGCATTCAAAGATAGGATTGAGTTCAATGAGCCTATATCATAGGCGAAGGCCATATGAAAGCTAAAGAATTGCTATGAACAATCGAAGCGCAGATCTAAGACTAAGCTGAACTAGAAAGGTAATGCAAGGAACAAAGGAAAATGGGACAAGGATCGAGCAAGAGATCAAGGTACAGGTAATAAAGAGAATGCAATGAGATCTAAGAATCTCAATGCATCTGACAGAGGATATGGACATCAATCTAAGGAACAAAACAAGGATGCAGGCTGGAAACCTATAGAGTGTTGGACTTATGGAAAAGATCATTGCAGGAGAGATTGTCCATAAAATCAAGGTGGTACACCTCCTATATATAGTACACAGGAGGCACAGACTGTTGGGAATGTTGGTCAGGGTGTTCCCCATATCTATGCAGCATTGGATAAAAGTCAGGAAGATAATAAGGCATATATCATTGAGATGGAAAGTAAGCTTTCTGATCAAGTTATTTCCATTTTGAATTACCCTGGGTCTAATTATAGTTATGTTAGTCTTTACCTGGTGGATAAGTGTTGTTTGAATAAAAAAGTGCATGCAGAGTCTTGGTTAGTGCAACTGGCTACAGGTATAGAGAAGCAAGTTTGCCATTGGGTAAGATCTTGTGCATTTGATTTGAATGGTATGCCTACCACAACACATTTGAATGTATTACCATTGGAATCATATAATATGTTGTTGGGCATGGATTTGTTGAACCTTCATAGAACCAAAGTGGATTGTTATGAAAAATCTATTGAGTGCTTGGATGAAAATGGGGAACAAAGAGTTTTGTGAGGTTAGAATAAAGTGACAACAGTTAGGATGGTGACAACTATGCAGGTAAAGTGTAGTCACAGAAAAGGGTGTGTGTTATTTATCGTGCATATCTCTAGTGAAAAAGGTAAGGAAGTTGAGGATGCATGTTTATTGAGCAGGTACCTAGTTCTACAATAGTTTGAAGATGTATTTCCTACAGAGATTTTAGAGTTGCCACCTCACAGGGAAGTAGACTTTTCTATTGAGTTAGTATTAGGGGTAGCTTGAGAATCAAAATCACCTTACAGGATGAGTACACCTGAGTTGGTAGATTTGAAGATGCACTTGAAGGAAAATTTGGACAAGGCATACATTAGGCCAAGTGTATCACCTTGGGGTGCATCGATATTGTTTGTGAAGAAGAAGGATGGCACTCTTAGATTATGCATTGATTACAAGAAGTTGAACAAAGTGACCATCAAGAACAGGTATCCATTACCGAGGATTGATTACTTGTTCAATTAGTTGAAGGGAGCAGCAATGTTCTCGAAGATTGATCTAAGATCCGGATATCATCAGGTATGCACTAAAGAAAAGGACATCTACAAGACAACTTTGTGAACCAGGTATGGGAATTATGAGTTTGTTGTAGTTCCATTCGATTTAACTAATGTTCGAGCTACCTTTATGTGCTTGATGAATAGTGTCTTGCATCCATATTTGGATAAGTTTGTTATTGTGTTCATTGATGACATATTGGTATATTTTAAATATGAAGAAGAGCATGTCAAGCATTTAGAAGCAGTGTTGAGGTTGTTGAGAGAGCATTAGTTGTATGGTAAGGTTAGCAAGTGCAGTTTCTTTCAGGCTGAGATACATTAATTGGGACATGTTGTCTCCAAGGAGGGCATAGCAGTGGATCCAGAAAAGATAAGAGCTTTCATGGAGTGGGAAGCTCCTAGAAATGTAGATGAGGTGAGATCCTTCATGGGATTGGCAGGCTATTACAGGAGGTTCATCGAGAACTTCTCGCAGATCGCTTATCATATCACATCATTGTAGAGGAAAGGTAAGAAGTTTGAATGGAAAAATCAATGTGCAGTGAGCTTTGAGCAGCTCAAGCAGTTGTTGACACATGCTCCATTGTTAGATATTGCAGACCGAGATAAAGAGTTTGTAGTATGTACAGATGGTTGCAAGAGAGGAATTGGTGGATTCCTTATGTAGCATGGACAGGTTGTATGCTATGAGTCATGAAAATTGAATGAGCACAAGTAGAACTACCCCACACATGATCTTAACTTGGCAGTGATCATACATGCATTGAAGATGTGGAGGCACTATCTTCCAAGTAGAAGGCTTGTATTGATGAGTGGTCACAATGGTTTACGGTATCTATTCAACCAACCAAATCTGAACGACAGGAAGGCTTAATGGTTGGCCATCATTAGTGAGTTCTATTTTAATATTGGGTATATCAAAGGTAAGGAGAACAAGGTGGCATGTGCTCTTAGCATGCAGATACAGGTAAATCACTTAATAGTTATGAGCTCCTATGGGACAGACTTACAGGATAGGATCTTGCAAGTAAGTCAGCAAGATTTCAGGTATATGGAGATTGTGCACACGTTGCAGTAGAGTTCAGGTAGTGATATAGGTACAGGTACATGTGTTGGTACAAGTATAGGTATAGGTAGTAGTATAGGTACAAGTATAGGTAGTGGTACATGTATAGGTACAGATGTAGGTGCACAGGATGTGGATTATTTTCTCACGACAGATGGATTGGTTAGATTTAGAGACAAGATATATGTGTCCGATAACAGTGAGCTCAAGAAGGTGATCTTGAGGGAGTTTCATGCGAAACCATATTCAAGTCACATAGGATATCAGAAGACACTGACAATAGTGAAGAAATTATATTATCACTCAAATTTGAAGAGAGACATAACAAAGTTTGTGGCTAGGTGTTTATATTGTCACCAGACGAAGGAAGAGTGTAAGAATCCAGGTGGACTGCTACAGCCTATTGTGATCCCAAAGTGGAAATGGGAGGTCATTTTCAAGGAATTTATCATAGGTTTGTCGAGGAAAGTGAGACAGCATGACTCCATCATGGTGGTGGTGGACAGGTTGACAAGGGTAGCGCACTTCATTCTAGTGAAGTCTACATTCTTAGCGAGTGATGTATCACAAGTATTCATCAGGGACATGGTCAAATTGCATGGCGTTATGAAGAATATTGTGTCAAACAGGGATGTGAAGTTCACTTCCAAGTTTTGGAAGGAATTATTTGCAGGTTTGGGCATAGAGTTGGCCTTCAGTGCATCTTATCATCCACAGATAGATGGATAGACAAAGAGGTCAACAAAATATTGGAGGACATGTTGAGGATGTATGTGATGCATCAACAATGGAAGTGGTAAGAGTATCTTCCACTCGTAGAGTTCACTTACAACAATGGGTACCAGGAGTCACTAAGGATAAGTTCAGTTAGAATGGTCCAATTAATGACATGTTGATTGGATTAGACATGTTGGCATACATGGAGCAATAAATGCAGGTAATCAAGAAGAATCTGGAAGTAGCATAGGATAGGAAGAAGAGATATGATGATCGTAACAGGTTGTTCAAGGAGTTCCAGGTTGGGGAACAGGTTTACTTGCATATCAAATGGAAGAAGAGATCCTTACGGATTGGATCATGTGCCAAGTTGGAACCCTGGTTTTGTGGACATTTTAGGATTATTGAGAGGATTGAGCCAATATCCTATCAACCTCCACTGCCTCTAATAGTGAAATTCCATGATGTTTTCCATGTGTCATTGCTTAAGAAGTATGTTAAAGATATTGATCATGTGATTGAATGGTCTGTATTGCAGGTGGAGCCAGATGGAGAATTCTAATCAAAGCCTCAGTGTATATTGCAGAGAAATATGTTCGTGCTCTAGAACCAAGAAATCGAGTAGGTTAAAGTGCAATGGAAGCACTTTTGGTCCAATGAAGCAATATGGGATATGGCAGATCAAATGTGGGCTATGTATCCTTCCTTATTTGTTGTTTGAACTGATGTTTTGGCATATATCTTGGTATATGCTTTTTCTACAGGTTTAGATGATGTTTGGTATATGTACATATGTATATGGATGTAAATATTGCCATGAGATGTGTTATAAATCTCCAATAAGTGGTATGGGTGTCATGTCATTATGATGTTATAATTATTATGTTGTCATGTTAGTTTGTTTCTCAGCAGGATGATCATTGTAAATACTACAAGAAGATAAGTTATAAAGCTCCATGGGCAGTATGTTTTTCTTACAGTAGTCTTGTGGTTGTAGGTGTTGTTGAACACTAACGACGATGTTCCCCCAAGGTGGAGGGTTCTGTAACAGCCCTAGTGAAAACTCCATGTAATAAAAGTTAATAAAGGAAAAATAATAACCATGGTTGATGGGACACTTATGCCAAGTTGAATGTTGGGAAAAATCATAGTGATGCATAAGCAGATCCAATTGATGATTAATTGTTCCCACCCATTAGTCTAAGGCTAGACAAAGGACACATCTACATAAGTTGGGGATCACTTATGGTTGATTAATGGGTAGGGAAATTGGCAAAGGAAATGGCTAAGGCTTTGGAAAAATGTCAATTTAGCACATTTATTTATGAAAATAATGGAAATTAATAGAGAAGGGAGGTGAAAGGTCGCAGGTTACATGTGAGGAGGAAAATGAAGGTTGGAAAATGAAGAAAATAGAGGCCTCATTAATAAAAATGCTTCTGAGGATCAGTACACAGACTTTTTTCAGTTCATTTTTGGAGCTCTTTCTCTATTATCTCTCTCATACTCTTGGGAACTTAGAGTTTTATTGGAGTACTCTTGGAGGAGTGTGGCATACTTGGATTTTTGGAGCAAGAGGGCAAAGGAAGAGAAGGATATTTAAGAGGACATTGTCATCAACAACTACAATGGGTTCTTCTTGCAAGTACCGAGTTGAATGTATGTTTTCCTCACTATTTTTGGCATGCATGGAATATGCTTGTGGTTTACTAGTCATGATCTGTCACTGGCATGGAAGATTGCCTAGATTTATAGTGGATTTGCCTAGCCTTGCCATTTCCTCGATAACCATGGAGTTGTGGGTTCATTTCTTTATTTTTCTGTTTGGTTCTCATGTTCTCTTTAGCTTGGTTTGAGTTACTAGCTCCTGGGAACCCTAGTTGGACAAATGCTCTGGAAGCCTTGGTTGGAAAAATGCTCTGGAATCCCTTGGTGGGTTGAGTTACTAGTCCTGGAAGCCCTAATTGGACAAATGCTCTAGACACCCGGAGTAAGTTGTGAGTTGAGTTACTAGTCCTAGAAGACTTGGTTGAAACAAACGCTCTCGAGACCTGGAAGGCTTGGGTAGAGACCAATCTAATGATGGTTTTTTTATGCCCGACTGTGAGGTGGAATCAATGTTTGATGGGTTGAGGTGGTTGGCCTCTGGAAGCCCTCGCTGGTTTTGGGTTGATGTGTTGTATGAGATCCCACATTCATGCTTGGAATATAGCATGGGGGTGATTGGCTAAAGAGAGATTTGGCTCATCCATGTCTGTCGTTGGGTGGTTCATGGAAGTCCCGCAAATATTTGGCCTTTGCATCATTAATATGAGGTTATTTCTCCTTGTTTTTCATGAGTATTATACTAGTTTATATGTGGATTATTTGGTTGTTGTTTCCTTGGTATTTTTTTGTTATTATGCTGGTTATGAACATGTATTATGACAGTAGCTATGTATGGATCTCCTCATGTTTTCACTTGTAAATAAATGAACAATGTATATATGGCCTAATAGATGAAACGACAGCTAATGTGTTGAGGCATCAATGCTTCTTAGCGATTCTCAGATGATTATGAGACCCCTGTGCTTAGATCTATTGTTTACACCTGTAGATTACATATTTGTGATATGTTTGACGAAATTCATGTCATGTCTAGTGGGGGTCCAATCAAGTCCTTATTCAAGTAATCGCATTTGTATCATCATTCCATTCTAATATTTATGTTCTGAAGGTATCACTGAATTCTGGGCAGTGACCTCGGCTCTGGGCCTGAAAAAGTGGCTCAAATCTCGGGGACGTTGGCACAACACTGAGAAGAATAGTCCCTAGATGTTAGGATACAATGTTGTGGGAGAATACAAAGCCTTCTACATGCATGAATTCCCATATCATGGGAGCGTCCGGGGATTAATTGGTCTAAAAAATTTGTGGGACCTAGGGGCTAGTTACCTAAGAGGTTGGGATGGTTCTTGAGAGTCTTGTTGTTGATGTGGAAGGTTTTTGTTGTGTGTTTCTATCGGTGCCAGTTCCTTAAGGTGACTTAAGAAGTTGAATCATCTCATAGTAACTTCTCGTTACATGTTTGCCCTGGTTGGACAGTTACTTGGGTAGATGTGGGAGGAGGGTGTTACAGGAATATCGGTTAGAGACTTGGGCATAGGGAGAGAAACAAATGAATGTGTTGAAATTTGTAGCAGTTATCTCAAGGTTTAATTACACCTTATCACTACAAAAGTGGAAAATACTTGGGAGAAGACAAAAACATTGGCCCAAGAACAAGAAACTCAAGATGGTGTATATCATGGAGAATAAGAAAAGAAACTAAGGTAGGAACATGAAGCCAAAAAATAGAAAAAGGGGTTGCCAGATTAGTTTAGGAGCTAGTAATTAAAGAGTAGAAGGAGGAGTAAATGAGGAGAGAAAGAGAGAAGATAAGGAATGTAGAAGAAATAAGAAAATTTAATTAAGAAAAGAAGAAGGAAGTATAGGAAGAATAGAAGAGCTTATAGGATGAAGCAAAGGCTATTGTAAGAGAAAAAAATCTCCAAGCTCAGCAAATAGAGCCAGAGCCAAAACCTCAGCTAGATTTAGTTATAATGGATATTGATCCAACACCACTAGTCATAGAAATCATAGGAGATCATATTCTAATGATATAAACGAGCATCACACCAGCAAAGAGGAAGAAGATGGTTAACCTAAATAAGTTAGGGTTTGATCATAACATGAATAGAATTGTGCAGCACATGAAGAAAACTTATGTCATAGCATGCCTATCCTTGGTGCAGATTAGCATTAAAAATATTGTAGTTCCAAACACAAGGAAGGATCCTATATTCATCATCTCAACAAGCACAAATTTCTCTCAAGACAATAAGAGGAATGTCAGAAATATCTTAGACTAGTAGAAAAGGAAAGATGCACAAATATCTGAGTTGGAACAATATACCATATTATCGAAGGAAAAAAAAAGGAAAATGCAACTAGAGAGAATCAAGGTAGAAGAATACAGTGCATGTGCCCTAGAGGTGTATGAATCATACAAGTACCTAGTCTTGTAGGTGTCCCAATGCTTTCATAATTTACATAAGGTTTCATCCTAGTTTTTACCCCTTTGGGAGCTAGCTAAAAAGAGAGGCACTCAGCTGCAAGGAGTACTAAATGTTTTCACTCAGTTGAAACAATGGCCTAAATAATATCCTTAATCCCTAGATGAACTTCCATAGTGTTAGTTCACAAGAGCTACTTTATGATTCTATAGCTAGAAACCAAGATCTTAAGACTCAACATAAGCTAGAAAAGGACATAGCTCAGTTTGTGGCCTAGTATCAATAGCATTACTCCTAGGAAAAAAAATCATCAAGATGAACAAGTTACTATCAATTAGGAATCAAGAATAGGAAAAATAAAATAGGAAGTGAATAGGGAGCTATATGATATAGTGAATGAAAAATAATTTTCGTTTATTGTGTTCATTGGTAAACTCAATAAGGACAATCTAAAATAGCATCTCATGGACCCTGCTAAGTAAAAAATAGTGTTGAATTCATTTCTAGTTTAATTAAAGAAGGATGTCTGGGTCATCTCTCATAACACAACTGAATACTATATCATTATGGAGAGCTTGCTTCCGAATAGAAACCTAATGATCACATCTTACTATGAAGTCTGGGTGGAATATCTTTAGGAAATATTGAAGATTCCAATTGAAGACCAAGTCAAATTACAATACTTGTCAACCTCATTGCTGAGGTGTTTTAAACATTTTATTTGATTTGTAAATTAGAAGAATTTGAAAATTTGTCACTGAATTGACAAGAATATGAATAGTCACAAAGGGAAGTTCCTAACTTGAAGTTATAAATATTGAAAAACCATAAATGATAAGGCTTCCCATTTTCTAAATTTTGTTGTGGGTGCATTCAATTGTTTCATTGATATACCTACAAACAAAAGCTAATATGTTTGTACTTAGGCATTCATTACTTTAATATTCAAAAGCCTTGAAATTCTATTGCTGGAAATATTTTATTGCATGCTTATTATTCTTGTTTCTAACGACTCTTGAATAGTTCATGTATGTGTGTACTTTGTAGGACATGTACTCCTAGTTTACAGATTATTCTATGAATTAGATGGTGTTTCCCATATGCTTACTATTTTAGTTTTGTAGCTTTATTTTTATGATTACTTATTAGATCAACATATTGGCTATACTAAATTTGTTCTATTAAGTTAATAATTTGATGTTGTCTTGAATATTAGCTAATTTTTTCTTGGTTGTGCACCTATATGTTTATTAATTCATCGCTTCCTATTCTTATATATCTTCCACTATTATCTAGCTTAATATTTTCATCTTAGTGCATTAGATAGTTTCATTTTAGAATTTGCATACCCCTACTATGGCGATTATCCATATCTCACAACATTCTTAAAAAACCAAGAATTGTCACCAGGCCGGAATCTAGATGGGTCTCCTACCCCAAATGGTGTGAGGTCTAATTAGGGCCTCATACCAGAGAGATCCCCTTGATTTTCTCTGGGTCATTTATCGCTACCAAATATAATTTTGACACTAGAAGGATGGGCCTAAATGAACGGCTAGTAGAATTCCTTATTCTTGCCAAGAAAACATTTCAAGAAAACATAATCCCACCCAACCACTCTGCATTCCATCTATTCATACTGAGCATTCTAGGAGAGAGACAAGCTACGAATATGTTTTCTCTAAGAAAGAAAATGCAGAACCTTCCCAAGGATATTTATACTTTGTTTCTCCTACTAAAGTGAATTCCCTTAGGCACATCACTTAAGCTTACGTTAAACAAGTTAAAATACTTCTTGTAGCTTCGGATATCCCCAGGAAGAAGGTAGTCAAACTACCAGTCACCAAGGATGGTATCTTGGTTGATTCCATTGAGGATTTTACTAAACATTCCCTTGAAGGTATTTCTGCTACTTTTAGTTAAAACACTCGAACTCCTTTTGGATCTCCCTCATCCATGCATGCACCATATGATACTAGAACTGAAACTATTCACATTGACCATCCTGATTCCTACTTGGAATATGAAGAAAATTTTGATTAGGGAGGCATACCATTTACAATTTTTATTCAACCTAAACCTCAATGTATGTCACAAGGATCCTTAAAACATGCAAGTCTCGTGCACGATCTTCCCAGGTGACTAGGAAGGTTGCTTCCCAAGTTTGATCTTGATAAGGTTGTCTCACTCATTACATTAAAAACTTTTATATGGATTTTTGGTTAATGAATGTGTAACATGAATATGTGGCTTGTCGTATCTTCCTATACACCTTCAAGAATAAAGCCTCAGCCTGATACTACAATTTTCCTGCGACTTCCATAACCTACTAGGATGATTTTGAAAGGATTTTCCTCAACAAATTTGGTGAAGAGAAATCAACTAGTTCACATTTAAAAGATTTGATTGTCATTCAAATGGAAAATAAAGAGAAGTTCAAATACTTCAATTAGTGCTTCACCACATTTTTTAATAAGATCTCTAATGGCTCTCACCATGTTTATCCTCTAACTATTGAGTATTACACCATATTCTTACACATCCCATAGACATGGTTGGAAAAATGGCAAAGAAGAAAACCATATCCCTAAACACTAAGGAGGCTATTAAAGTTGAAAAATATATTATTTCCCTAATTGGAACTACACCTAAAGAGGAACCTAGGAACCTATAGCTAGTGGAAACAATCCTCTAAGTTTTAGTAAGTTGGTTGAAAAATAACTCACCAAGATGGATATTGTGCTTAAACTTGTCAAGAAGCACTCAAATGTAGTCAACCTGAAGAAAAATTCAAAAGAAATCTCATCTAGGAATAATCATTTCTGCCCATTCTAGAGGAAGACTAATAATCAAGCCAAACTTGTTGATAACTCGAATGTGAACCTGAACATTAACAACTTGGATAGTTATTAATCAACTTATGTAACAACAATCCTTATTAGATGACTCTACTCAAGAAGCATAAGAGGATCCTATCAAAATTTAAAAAGAGACCAATGAAGGATATTCTTTATTCCTTTGGGACTAGGTTGTAGACATGGAGACCCAAACTATTGGAGAAGTATCTGTGGGTTGGAAGGGGGGCGAATTAGTTGCTCAAACAACCCAAAGGAAAAGTTTCAAACATTATATTAAAACCCTCTCAATCTTAGTCTCAATTTTATATAACATTATATTATATATAGGTTTCAAAGGTACATAGTATTCCATAGTAGACCCTCTCAATACTATAGACCTCTCAAGCTTAGTCTCAATATGAAAAAACCCTTGAAACTTTTATTAAAACCCCTACAACTACATCTAGCAACCCAAATGTCATCAAGTCAATTATAAACCTTGCCAACATCGGGACCCATTCAATGTTGTAGACCCAACCTTTTATCCAGATGTTTGATATTTTAAATCATAATTTACACAACTATTTGGTAGACTCTAAAGCTTCCTCGAACGTTATGCCCTATTTTTTGGGGAAAAAATATCAATGTTGTCCCAAAGAAGACCAACACTAAGATCATTCGACTAGAAAAGTTAGAAGTAAAGGTAATTGGTGAAATGAAAGATGACATTATTTGATTATCCTTTGATCTAAGGTTCCATTACATTGATACCAAAGTCGTGGATGTACTTGAGGTGTGTGGCATGCTGCTAAGTGGGGACTGGTCTTAGAAAATATAGGGATACATCACCATTGATTGGTCTCACCTCTAAGTTCCTTATAAAGGAAATAGTACCCAAATATGGGCAAACAATTAACCTCATATGATGTACATGATAACTAACCTAGAAGAAGCCAATGAACCAATCAAATTCATAGGAAATACATTGGGAAACTATTTTATTGAAACTTTCATTGGTTATCTTTCAACCCAGTCAACCCATTCCACATCAAAAACATAGGTTGATATCATTCAATTTTTGTAGGTTGGTGATAATGACCCTTGTATTTTAAATGTTAATAGTGATAATTGTACTAACCTAGATGTAAATATTGATAGTTTTACTAAGTTAGAATTTGATACTAACTTTTGTACAATATTTTTTTGATGATTTTGAAATGCTGGGTGAAGTTGGTGCGAGGTTTACCCTAATCAACCAACACGAATAGAAAACCCTAATGTCCTTCTAATTAGAATATGAATGCAACAATAATTTGGAGATGAACCTATGAAAGGTACAGAATATTAGTCACATTTTATGTCTAAATCCAAAATTTTACCAGCATGAGATATGGATGCCCATGTTGTCTTTCAAAGCATTGAATGTTATACCAATTCCTCATTTCTTGAATCCCATCATTAAAACTCTCATGACTTCAACTATCACTTTCCTCCCCTTGTGTCGTAGTGTTTTTTCGAAACGATTTTCAAACCCAATATCCCATACAACACCATTAATTGGATAAACTTCCATGATGACCCGGAAATGCATGAAATCTATATTATCTATCTTGTCATTCCAATCAAGAGAGGTGTTGATATTTTCCAATAGAAATTGCACCAAGTGCATCCAATATTAGACCCAATAATTGAAAAGGAAGTTAGAAAGCTAATGAACGCATAAAGAGTTTTCAAATTCGAACACCCCGTGTTTGGTTTGAGGCTTACACCAGTGAGAAAATTTAGAAATGGTTTAAGTTTTCCTTATGAACAATCATGTTTTGAATGCTTATCTTTCATTATGGATGTGATTGTCATTACTTGTACATAAATAAAATTTATTTCTTGCTTTCATTTTCAGTTCTTATTCTTACCTTATATTCCTTGACTTATATTCTCTCTATTCAACCTTGTTTTTTCCCTTGTACACAAATAAAATTTATTATGATGATGAACTCCATGCAATGAACTAATAGGTGATATCCTTACCAAGCTACTTAATTCAAGCATATTACAAGTTAGACCTCAAATCCCTATGTGATTCCTAAGGTTCCTTTGCTAGTTTCATAATCTCAATTTTTCCTTTGGACAATATGATCAATGCCAAGTGGGGAAAACTCTATGAACAATGAGAATATTGAATGGAAATGGATTCATATACTGATATGGTTTAGAAGCCTTAATTATCCTACGAAATATTAATGAAGGATCAATTCTAATATGAAGCTCAATCTCGAGAAGTGATGTCAATGAAACGTGCTTCTAGAAATAAATTTGTAAAGCTTCATAAGAAATCACCTAGGTTGTCATTTAGCATCAACTCATCCACTTCATGGCAAAATGAGCCTAATAAAGAAAAGTATAAAAAATGAATGAATGTTAATGAATAAAAGGTAAAGGCTTTAGAATGGCTTCCTAAGCAGTTGGGACATGCAATCATGTTGCATGTGAGAACACCCTAGGGTCTTGGGTTGAGAACCCCAAAAGAGTAGAGGGCAAAGCACAACAAGAAATGCTCAGGCAATCAACCTAAATTCTTTTTCTATTGAATTGTGCAAGAGTGTCCTTACCCAGAGGTCCTACATTTAACTAGATCCCGCAGGGTGCAAACCCTCAGCTTCTCTTAATGTCTTCGAAACCTGAAAATTATTCAAATGAAACATATACAGTAGTAGAAACATAAATCATGTTCATGATATTAACTTTAAATCATATAAATGAATGAACAATTATGCATCAATGTAAGATTCATATGCTAATTACATTATAAATCGATGAATAAACACATTTAATATTGGAAACAAAACAACATTCCTTTATTGAAGTTAGCTACAGGTAAAGTGGAGAAATGCAACCTGAGTCCTTCTCTGACTCGAAGCAGAACAGTCCTCTAGATCCATACTTTACCGGCCTCAACAATATTCCTCCATCACCACTGCAATGATATCTCAAGAAATATGAAGGATATCTCCAACAAGGAAACAAGGGTTTCTTGAAGCTTTGGGGAGTGCAGGAGGCACAAGGATTTCATCAAACTCGATCAGGGATAATCTCACTATAGTATCAATATCTCATATCTTCTCCCTTAAGGCCTTCCCATCGAGGTTTATTTATACTTCTGCAAATTAGTTTTTTTTGGTGGGAAACAGTTGGGCCATGGGCAGTAGGAGGTGAGTAACAAGTAAAACCCGTGAACTCTGCCCGAAATTAAGGAAATTTCATTTTTTTAAGTGTTTTAACATATGTATGCGAGTTGGGATATGATATCCTGCATGTATATGCTTTATCATAGGGAAAAGTAGAGTTTCGGGAATAAAACACTGTTTTTAAATTTTGGACCAAGTCTGGAAGGAAGGGTTTCCCTAGGCCATAATCAGAGCATCATATCTGCCAAGAGTGGTAAATGGTGCTATAACAGATGCCCCCTAATATATGAGGTCAAAAGGATTACATGATGGCCAAAATGTATTAAGTGCATAGAATGAATAATGCCGAGACCGAGGAGGAGTTCACCAGAATTTAGCCTGCCAAGCTAGCAAAAGAGATCAGAAAGAAACTATTGTGTGAGGCAGACATACCCATGCTCAAAAATAGTAAAGCATGTCCGCATGTCAAGTACAAAAGAAGATCCAATATGCATACAAGTATAAAGGAACTAAAAATACATAATGGAACATCTGATCATAATCAAGAAAGTACATGTCTGAATATCACATATAAAGAGATGATCAATGAAGCTGAAGTATGAAGCTGATCACTAAAGTCAAGAAATTGATCCAAATAGTACCAAGTGAACATGATGGAATAAATGGTACTACACTACAACTTGGGTGCCAACATATAAGATATCGCCGTAAGGAATTGCAATATATAAGGTGGATGGTGTCAACTAGCATAAACAAGAGCAACTGACAAGTGAACCAAGACATGTCGATGCAAACTCGAGGTCTTCATCGACCGTCGTGGTACATTTCTATACAATGGGAATAAATGATCTGAAGTCGACCACGTGAGAAATCATTTGATTACCGATCATTGATGTATACTGTTAACAAATGCGACTACTCACCAATAATGATGATGATAGTCAAGGTACCTAGTACAATCTAACAAGTGTGAATAAATGAGTTGTAGTCGAACACTTGGAAGAATCTATCAATCAAGAGACTGATGTTTTCCCACTATCAATAGCGAAGGAATCTACTATTGATGACTGCAAACCCTAAGGTACTACCAAATGGACTCTAGATCTCTTTCCCAGAGAAATGAGTTGAAGTCGATGTGAAAAGATCCACTAAAAGGAAGGCATTAAGGCTTCCTTCATCAATCTAGTGCGAGTGTAACACATAGGCCAATAATGTGGAAGGAATCAGATGATTAAATATGTAGTAACCCAACTGAAGCATGTTTCCGGCGTACACAAGATGTGGCTAATGCATGGTAGAAACCCTTTGAACCAACCAATAATGAAAGCTGACACAAGGGCGAGGAATCCACCAATAGGGTCAAATGGAAACCAAGGCACTGCACGAATCCCAATGTGTGATAATGAAAGATGATGTCGAACGTAAGGGAAACCACTCAGTCAAAGACCCATGATACTGATCAATGCTAAGCATAAGGTAACCTATCAATAATGAAAATAGGGCCAGGGTGTGGTTCTATATCTGCCCTTAGAGCAATTTTTCGTAGTCTATAAGAGCAAGATTTGCTAGCAAGAAGTCAATGGAGACCTTCTCAAACTGGCACGAGCAAAGGACCAATATAGCTGATGTGATAACGAACATGACACTTACAACTAGGGATGGACAATTGAAAATAGGTCAAGAGACACCGCAGAGAGGCCGTCTCAGGTTTACTTCCCTTGAACAAAAGCACGACTCAACTGTGACTACATGACAGCATATGATAACTTTGTATAAGTTCGTCATGCAGGAGGCATAAGTAAACTCTCCATATGATTGGAAGAGGTAACCAATCGGAGGAGTACTGACTCAATAACAAGGTTAAGGCTCTCCTAAGTCAAACTAAAGCCCATCCCAATGGAGCAAAGACTTACTTTTGAGTGCTTTATTCAAGGGCAACACAACTAACTCTAGTTGCCATCTAATATGGAAATAATGTCCCATTCCCGCTCCTTTTGGAATATATAATTTTTTTGTATTTTTCTTTTATATGAAGCTTGAAAAAGAATAAAATAATGCTATAATACAAAGAACGAGTGTTGAAAAAACAGATGCTCTAGTTCCTGGGAGGGGAACATTCCTATGCTCAATGCAAGGTAGCAAAACTGGTCAAGGACACTCAAAGGAATGTTCTTTCCACAAGTAAAAGGGTGCATCAAGTTGCAGAGGCTAAGTGATTACAAGGTTGATTTTGCAGAAGAGATAGTCGAAAAGTGGCTTAAACACGAGCCCAAGTGAAGCCGGCTCAAGGCTAAAAGGTGAAAATAGTCAATATACAATGCAGTGGTACAACTCAACACAAAGGAGCCTCTAGGGTATAAGGCCAGAAAGTAGCGTAGAAGAATGAGAATGAGTCTTCAACACACAAGTCATGGCGGGACTAAAGAGGACTCTCGAGCCTACTCAATATAGCAGCATGGGAAACAAACGTCAGCGAGGATCTAACTATGATGCCCATGTAAAGGTTGGCTCTACCATCGCGTCATGATTTTAAAGTTAGTGAGTGAAAATGGTTTGTGAACCAAGACACGATGGGGTCGACCCTATGGAAAACATATCACAGTATGGAGGCTAGTATGCAAAATGCAGCGGAAAGTGGTATTCCCTAACCTATATGCTAGTAAGAAAACAATACCTACCATGATGGGCCTGTGGTCATGGGACCAACACGATTTCTCGAAGAAGTCTCCAAAATTTCTTGTAAAGATAACCCATTCCCGACACTCCAAGCCAAAAGGTCAAAAAGTCCATAAGATAAAAATCAACTTTTGAAAAAATAATTTTCATTTTTCAACCTATATAAGGACTTTTGGACTCACATTTTTGTCATTTGTGTTTTGAGCAAGGAGCTATGGAGACAAACTCAAACAAACTTCCTCCATCAAATCCAACCATTCAAATCGCTCCAAAACTTCCAGGTAACCCTTTTATCATGCTTTTAATCATTTGTGATACTTTTTATTTTTTTTTTTCATAATTTGACTGTAGGAAAATATGTTAAAAATTTCAACTCTGCATACACGTGGGTTGAATACAGGTAACCCATGTATACGAGGGCCCTACACGCGACTGTGTAAAAAGGGAACCCGTGTGTGCATGAGTAAAAAATTTAAAACATAAATCTAATGATTTGAAACATCTTTTTTGGGCAAGATGACAATCACCTAGCGTGAAAGGGAGCATAGTGTCATTGATAACCAAGTAATGGAGGATCAAAATGCCTTAAATGCTTTGAGAGGTTGTGGCTTGCTAAAATTCTTTAAAATTCCAAACATGAAGGCGAATACATGATTGCTTGAGTTGTTGATTCATTACTGGAGTGCAGAGGATGATGCATTCAGGATTGATTAGATCCCCCTAAGGATCGAGATAGAATATATTTACTTCATTACCAGTCTTTCTTGAAGGGGAGAGATAGTGCATTCTACTGGCAGGATGAGAGGTAGTCCCAGTGTAGAAGACTACATCCACATATACTGTCCTGGTCATCTCGAAAAGATTGGAAATCAGATTCCAATCAAGCATGTAGAGAATTTATCCTTGAAAATACTACTATTTACCATCACCAGGGTAAATGATTATGCTGCTTTACATCAAGCCTCGCGTGTATCCATGAGCCTAGCAGTGGAATGCCTCACCACTATGTTGGATTGGTGTACACCTCTACTGACCAACATGAAGAACCAAGTCACTTCCATTCAGAAGAGTCAAACAAAGAATTTCGGATACAACACAATCTTATGCTCATTCTTCTTTGAGAAAGTACCTAGGCTTCAACCCAAGGTATTATCGACCATTAGTAGCCCGAGGGATCTGCGGATGGGCAGATGGGCTGACCTGATGAAACGCCTAGAGGGTGGTGATGTCCCCAGGACAAATTTTGATGACGAGTTTTTCACATGGTGGGATCAACAAGTCATTGCATTTGATGACTACCCCTATGCCGAAATGGATTTTCGAGGAGATCCAGATTTAGTATTACCACCAGATGCAGCATGGGGTGCCATACGTAAAAAAAATTTACTTTTTGAATTTCTTAAGGGTTTTTGGATTTTTAATATAAATGAACTTAAAAATATTTTTATGAGACAAGACACTTACAAAATATATTGATCATGTTTCATATGTGGGGCCAGTGAGACCTGATGGATTTCCCCGACATAGGCGTCGTGGAAAAGATGTCGAAGGGGCTGTAGCTGAGACAGAGGGAGTTCTCCATGTAGTTTAGAGGAACTTTGAGAGACTGACTCACCAAGTACCCATGATAGTCATAGAGGAATTACCCAAGGAGATGCAGCATCGCATGCTAGGAGTACCACGGGACTGGGTGCGACTATTTCGACATGTGGCCAATGTCGTTGTTTATTTTCTAGCTGCTCATCCTGAGCCAAATAGATAGATGATCAGATCTTCTTATGATTAGACATGATGATGGGCATAAGCCCAAATTTTGTAGGGCATTTTGTCCCAATTTTTGTATATTTTTTTTGACACAAACACTCTATCTATATACATGTGATTTATGATGATCATATATACAGATGATACTTCAATTATTTTTTATGTTTTTCAATTTGATGAATGATTTGTATGTCAGTCCAATGCTTGATTAACAACAGAATCTGCTAAGGAATTTTATGATCGTGGAATGTGAACAAATGTGATATAAATAAATGATTGTTGCAACAATCATACTCTCAGAAATTGGCGACACAAATAGGGATCTCGTACCCGATAAATGTTATTTAGCTGAGATACCACTAGTTATGAGTCTAAATAAACCACTAACGAATTAATATCAATAGATGTCGCTTCTGATAGAAAACTAGTAATGGCAGTATATTTGGAAATATTATTCAAAGCAGGACCGACACATACTCCTCTCGAAACCATCAACTGGCTAGATGGATAATAAATCACCCAAGTCATGGAAGCAAGGTTCTAGGTATGCCTACTCGCACCATCGACGAATCCTAAAAATATCGACATCACTAAAACCGATAGATAGATATGTACAAACATACAATATATACAAACAAGTAAGTGCCCGACCGAGGCCTTAGCAAAGTACTTCTTAATGTAGAGCCCATTTCTGGGCTCCGCCAACTTGTTTCCTTCAAAGCCAATTAATTCATAAGCTCCCTTTTTCAAAACTCGCTTGAGTATAAAGGGATCGTACCACATAGGCTTAAACTTGCCTGCCCCCAAGGTATCTTTGTCTTGATCGTAGACCAGGAGAAGGTCACCTTCAGAAAAATTTCTAGGATGATATGGGCTTCATTTATTATGGCGGCATCTCGACGCTACTCATCAAGATGCTCCAAATGAATGAGGCGCTCCTCGAGACTAGAATTCTCTAGAAGAAGTTCAACAACTAGTTTAAGGGAAGGAATTTCACATTCAACAGGAAATATAGATTCTAGTCCGTAAACCAATTGAAAAGGAGTAACACCAGTGGCAGTCTTAACTGACATTTAGTATGCCCAACATGTCAGATACAACATGATGTGCTCATTGGATCTAGGTTTGTTAATCGTCCTTTGCAGGATGATTTTAAGGGATTTGTTCACGGCTTCAACCTACCCATTGGCCTAAGGATAACATGGAGATGAATGCTCCTGTGGAAACCCAACTTGAGAGCCAATTCAGACATCAGTTGATTTTGGAAATGACTGCCATGATCAGTGACAATCTCTTTAGGGATACCAAACTGGGAAATAACTTGATTGAAGAGAAACAAGGTTGTTGTTTCACTGTCATTCTTAAAAGTAGGCATGGCCTCATCCCACTTTGTAAAGTAGTCTATGGCCACAATGATGTACTTGTGATTCCCTGTTGAAGGTGGATTACAAGTAGTAAAATCAATGCCCCACTTTGTGAAAGGACTAACGGTGATAACAGGGAAAAGCAGAGTTGGATGTGCATGCATTTTCCAAGTATAGACCTGACAGGATGGCATATTTTGACCACTTCAATACATCTTTTAAAATTGAAGGCCAAAATAAGCCTGCTCGTAAAAAATTTCGGGATGTTGCCAGCCTAGATATATGACCACCACAAGCTCCACTATGGTAATCATTAAGAATTGACTCAGCTTCTTCCAAGGTTAAACAATGCCTAAGGATTGAATCAATCTTGTGACGATATAATGTGTCACCTATAATAACATAATTCTTAGCGAGGTGATGCAACTTTCTACGCTCGTCTTTGGAAAAAGCGGGCGAAAACCTCGAAGTCTATAGGTATATAATGATATCCCCATACCAAGGATCTTGTGAAGAAATAAGAAATAAATGTTCATTAGGAAAATTTTCCTCGTGAATAATTTCTTCCTCACAAGGCAGCTTTGATATCAACTCTACAAATACTAAAGATTTCTTAGATTTAGTCGACATGAATTCGAGATCGAATTCTTTCAAAATGACAATCCATCTATTATATTTGCCCCAAATCACTTGCCTACAAAGAACAAACTGAAATGGATTGACGACTGCTAAGACGAATGTTTTTTGAAGCAGAATGTAATGCTGAAGCCGTTGGACAACATGGACAACTGCCAAAGCTAATTTCTCGATGGGAGAATAGCATAGTTCAGGGCCTACCAAGCCTCGACTTAGATAGTAGATTACATGCTCACATAAGGCATCATCTTCCTGAACCAGAACCATACCAATGGTTGATTCTGCTGCAGCGAGATACAAGAGGAAATCTCTGCTATAATCAAGTGGACTCAACAATGGAGCAGAGGTTAATGATTTTTTCAAAGCATCAAAAGATCGTTGTGCAAAATCATCCCATAAAAACGAGACCCCTTTCTTAAGCAAACACATAAATCCTTTTGTGATCTCAGCATAATTGGCTATAAATCTCCTCAAGAAATTTTCTTTTCCTTGGAGACTTTGAAGTTGACGTATGGAAGACGGGGGAGGCAACTGAAGTATTGCCTCAACCTTGAAGGGATCAACATGAATCCCCTCTGTTGACATGATGAATCCTAACAACCGACCAGATGTGACTGTGAAAATTCACTTATTCAGGTTAAGCCAGATCTTATAAAAACGACACCACTCAAAGATCAATCGAAGGTGCTTAGGATGATTAATTCTCTTTCGAGAATGAGTAGCTAAATCATGCAGATATGCTTCGATAACGTGCTTGATGTTGTGAAAAGCATAAGACATGGCCTGTTGAAAAGTGGCTCCAGCATTTTTGAGGCCAAAAGGCATCTTTTTGTATGCAAACATACCCCAAGGACAAATAAAGGTTGTCTTGTGTTGATCTTCTGGATGGATAGTAATTTGATTGTAACCAGAGAATCCATCCATGAACGAAAAAATTCATTACCCACACATTAATCAATAATTTGATCAATAAAAGGCGTGGGGTAATTGTCTTTTGGAAAAGCCTTATATAGGTCCCTAGAGTCAATGCATACTCAAATCGTTCCTTGCTTTTTTTCTTTAGGGACTGGATTAGAGACCCACTCAGTTAAAGGAACGAGGTATATGAAACCCACCTTTAGCAACTTTTCAACTTCAACTTTGATAACTGTTGCTTTTCTAGGATTAACCGGTCGAAGTTTTTGACGAATAGGTTTAGCATTTTCATATGTCTTGATCTCATGCTAGACTATAGATGGATCTATTCCAGGCATTTCCTCATAAGACCAAGCAAACACATCACGAAACTCTTTGAAGAGATTGGTATAAGTTTGAATTTCTTTAGGGGAACAGTTAGCTCCAATGAAGACATTTTCGATTATGTTAGGATTCCTAGAGATGTTCACCGGTACAATTTGTGAGATAACAAACATGTTACCTTCGGCAGAAAATTGTGTTGGGGCCAAAGGGTTTAAAACTGTATGAACATCACTAGTAGAAGGACTGGACAAACTTGACTCAATTTCTTGCAAATGAGGGAGGAAATATGAATGATGATGTAGATCATCCCATGGTCTATCAACACCCATCATTGCTTCTAGAATTGCTTCTTCAGATGGTAAGACTGTATCTAAGCAATCTTGAGCTGAAGTTGAATCGAGGGTCCAGGCCAGAGCCACATCTCCATCTAACTCCTTTGGTGAGAAAGGAGTAGGATGGAAGTCTGCAGAGTTAACAATAGACTGATAAGCAATTTCTGCTGCAGACATAGGACATGCCATTCCACCTACCTGCCCTCCATCTAATGTGGTGGTAGATGAGGGTAAATGCCAAGGGTTCAAAAAATAATGAGTTCGAAAGAACTCTCTTCGAGAAGGTCCCTTGGAGGATGAAATAGCATTAATTCTAGCTGTAGGAGTAGGAAGATAAAAAGTAGCCATTAAAGAAGAGTACATCCCAACTCCTAAATTCTCTATAGGTTGCTTAGGATTGTCTACTAATGGAACAATAAACTCAGAAGATGCATGGTAGTCACCCGCAGAATAGTCCATCTGATCAACTTTTACAATCCTCCCCTCATGAGGAAAACAAAGGATGTGAAATAATAATGAAACTATGGCATCCATCTCGTAAATCCAATTCCTGCCTAAGAGGAGGTTGTATTCCAGATTTGCATCGACTATTTCTACATCAATATTTACCACATTTCCCCCAACATAGATGGGAAAGGTTGTGTAGGTTTTAACCCTGTAAAGAAATTACTTGCATACGAATTCTAAAACACAAAAAATAAAAAATGCGAGAGCATAACACATAAAACACATATACACAGAGATTTTCCCCTGGATCTCAAAACTGGGACTACCAACTTGATTTTTCATTATGTTCCTTTCAATGTTACAATACATATTTATACGTGCCGAAGCATCCAATACCATGGATCAAAAACCATCACGTCCAATACCATGGACCGAAAACCATCGCGTCCAGAAAACATGTGCAAAAATCATGCACAAAACCATAGGTGGGTCTGCCCAACCTAACATAGGGTCCAAAACAAAAAATTTCCGGGGCACTGCCCCAGACCCCATAAAGTGGGGTTACGGATGCACTGCAAACCCCCTGTTAACTAAGTGGAAAGAATATAACACAACCCAACATTCTCCCACTTGTTTTTTTCTTTCCACAGGGGGCCACAAGAGAGCTTAGTCATTTTTCCAGCCCTAAAATGCCCATTGTCTCTCTACACCAAGAGAACCTCTTAGAGCTCACAAATTTTGTCAATGCATCTGCAATATTCTTCAAAGTGTCCACCTTTACCAGCAAACACCTTTTTGTCTTCTATCATTTCCATCACAAAGTGATACTGAACATCAATGTGCTTTGTCTTTGAATGATATGCGGGGTTCCTTGCCAATAAAATTTCACTTTGGCTGTCACAGTCTATCCTTATAGCTCCCTGTACTAACCCCATACTTGAACACAATCTCTGCAACCAAACTGCTTCCTTTCTTGCATGAGTGGCTGCCATGTATTCTGCCTCTGTAGTTGATAATGCCACTATAGATTGTTTCTTACTCATCCAACTGACTGTACCTCCAAATAGGTTAAACACATACCCACTTGTAGATCTTCTCTGATCCAGATCTCCAGCCCAATCTACATCAACAAAGCCACGAATATCCAACACTCTGTCCAATCCTGGTCTTCCTTGGTAGCACAAACCATAATCACTAGTGCCACGCAAATACCTGAAAACCCGCTTCACTGCTGTCCAATGCTCCTTTCCTGGTTTTGACATAAACCTGCTCAATACTCCCACTACATGTGCAATGTCTGGTCTAGTACAGACCATTGCATACATCAAGCTACCGACTGCACTTGCATATGGAACACGAGACATGTCCTCTTCCTCTTCTTATGTCTTGGGACACTGTTTAGTAGATAACCTCACACCTACAGGAATAGGAACCTTCACTAGTTTACTACCCTGCATATTAAACCTCTGCAGTATTGTCTCGACATAATTCCTCTGGTTTAACCAAAGCTTCCTCTTTGCCCGATCTCTTTTAATTTCCATGCCCAAAATATAGTTTGCAGCACCAAGATCTTTCATGTGGAATTTGGAGGACAATTGGGGCTTCAAATCCTAGATAATTTCTTTGTCATTTCCAACCAGCAACATATCATCCACATACAAGACCAGATAAATAACACAGTCACCAATTAATTTAAAATAAACACAGTGATCTCCTTTGCTTCTAGTGAAGCCAAGTCCCCGTATAAACGTATCAAATTTCTGATACCACATCCTTGGTGACTGTTTTAACCCATACAGAGACTTCTATAACTTGCATACTAGTTCTTTCTTACCCTTCACTGCAAAGCCTTCAGGTTGCTTCATGTATATTTCCTCTTCCAGATCCTCGTGAAGAAATTTTGTCTTCACATCCATTTGTTCTACCTCAAAATCAAAAGCAACGACAACAGATAAAAGTAATCTAATAGAAGTTAGCAGTTACCTTCGCAACAGGAGAAAAAATATCACCAAAATCAATTCCCGGCACCTGGGAATAACCTTTTGCTACCAACCGAGCTTTGTATTTCTCCACTTTTCCTTCTGCATTTGTCTTCTTTTTGAACACCCATTTGCTGCCAATGGGTTTCCTTCCAGCCGACAACTCCACCAGATCCAAAGCCTCATTTTTGTGCAAAGATGCCATTTCATCAAACATAGCCTCTTTCCAGAGTTTTCCATCCTTTGAATCTACTGCTTCCTTCACAGTTACGGGATCATTGTCAGTAATAGATAAAGAAAAATTTGAACAGAAAGTAGATGGACTATATCTTTCAGGCTGCCTTCTTTCTTGAACTAATCTTCTCAAAGCTGAAGTTTGTGGCTCTTCATCTTTTGATTCCTCCTCTGCTGTAGAGTCTGATTCTTCCTCCTTTAGCTCAAACTCTATCTTCTCGGGTTCCTTTGGTTGGATTTCATGTTTAATAACATATTTCACCTCTCTAAACACCACATCTCGGTTGTACACAAACTTTCATGTGACTGGGTTCCAAAGCTTATAACCCTTTAAACCATCCTTATACCCAATAAAGATGCATTTTTTAGATTTACTTTCCAACTTGGTTCGTTTCTCCTTTGGAACATATACATATGCATCACATCCAAATACCCTCAGATGTGAAAGAGAGGGTTTCTTACCAGTCCATACCTCCTGTGGAGTCTTATCCTCCAATGCTGATGAAGGTGACCTGTTGACCAGGTAATATGCAGTATCCACTACCTCTGCCCAGAATTCCTGTCCTAACCCGGCACCACTGAGCATGCTTCTTGCCCTTTCCATCAACGTCTTATTCATTCTTTCTGCAGCTCCATTTTGCTGAGGTGTATATGGAGTAGTCTCCTATCATGCTATACCACACTTCTTACAGAATTCTTCAAATTCCTTACTGCAAAACTCTCCACCATTCTCTTTCCTCATCACCTTTATCTTCTTCTCTGTCTGGTTTTCCACCAAAGCCTTAAATCCTTTAAACGTGTCAAAGACTTTAGATGTATTCTTAAGGAAATATATCCATGTATTCCTTGAGAAGTCATCTATAAATGATACATAGCACACAGACTTACCCAGTGATGGAACCTTCACAGGCCCAAACACATCATTGTGCACAAGTTCTAATATCTGTTTCGCCCTCTTACTACCAGAGGGGAAACTCACCTGATTCTGCTTTCCATATACACAATTTTCACATAAATCAAAATACAAAGAGCTATTACTCATACCTTCTACCATACCTTTACCATGAAGTATCTGAAGGCCCTTTTCTCCAATATGTCCAAGCCTTTGATGCCATAGCATGGTCTTCTCTCCCCAGACCACTAGATTTTAT